>CAWUFW010015714.1:0-346939 GCA_963921515.1 Calotriton arnoldi
TGACAGTGATGTGTGTGTGTATTGTGGCAGAATATTGTGTACATTTGTTGTGTACTCACCAGGCTCTGGGATGTTTTCTAGTCCATAGACGCTCACTGGCGGTAGGATGGCCCGCACCTTCTCCTCCCAGGGCCTGAGGTATACTGGCTTGGCAGGAGGGCCACTGCCGGTGTGTTTGCTCAGGAGGTAGTCCTTCTTCAGCAGCTCCCGTACCCTCCTGCGCACGTCATACCACCTGTTCTGGATGTCAGTCTTTGTGCGCAGACATGGTGATTGTGCGTTCACCCTGTTGATGATCCTCTCCCACATCTTTGTTTTCTGGGCGATGGGTGTCTGTTGGACCAGTGCGCCAAACAGCTGTGGCTCTACCCTGAGGATCTCATCTACCAGGACTTCCAATTCACAATCTAGGAACTTGTGATTCTTCTTTGGGGGCATGGTGATGGGTGGTGATGGTGAGTGATGTGTGTGTTGGTGTGCAGGTGAAGGTGTGTGAGTGTGTGTTTTGCTGGGTGTATGTGAGGTAGCTATTTGTTGGTGTGCTGATGGTGTGTGGCTTGTGTGAGGGATGAGCTGTGGGTGTGTGGTTGCTGTCTGTTGAGTGCTGGCAGGTGAATAGGATTTGCAAAGGATCATGGTTGGGATTTGTGTCCTTTATATGGGTGGAGTTGTGGGTGTGTCTTTGTTCTCTGTCCCCACCCCCCTGTATTTATTGGCTTTGTAATTGCTTGTTTGGCCTTTTTTGTGTATTTTCCCTTAGTACTTTCTGTGCATGTTGGAAACGTTCTTGTGACCGAGTCGGACCCTGCAGTTGTCTCGTACGGTCTTCTCCGTTTCGTTCACGCTGTGTTTGTGCTATTTTCTATGCTGCGTACGCGTCGGTCGCGGTGTTTTGTGTTACTTCGGCTCGCAGTTTTGTATGCGTGTCGGTCGTACGGCTTGTCCTCCGTACGACTCGGTCGTGGTTTTCGCGCCTTGCATCGTACTTTGCGGTTTGGAGTTCGCGGGTACGTTTTGGTCGGATTTGTTCCGGGTGCGTGTCGGTCGGTTCAATTCGCGTGTTTTTCCGGCCGGATTGCTGTTTTCCGTGCGGCTCGGTCGTTCGGCTTGGGTTCCGTATGTGTCGGTCGGATTTTGCACGCTTTGCATCGTACTTGGCGGGTCGGGCGCCACAGGTACGTGTCGGTCAGAATTAATACCGGCTCCGAGTCGGTCGGTGCTTTTTCCGGCCCGAATCGGAATCGGCCCCAAATGGGTTTTTCATTTTCATTTATTTTATAAGGTTATTTATTTTTATCATCTGAACAGATATAAGTAGCTGAGATATAAATATCAGGTGTAAAATTATCAGCTAGTGATAATAATAGATGGGAAAAGGAAATCAAATCTACTAAATTTAAATCGATGGATTTATGTAATGATTAGAAATACCATTTGTTTTCTTTTTTTTTTTGCTTGGTATTTTCCAAATATACACGATTACAGAATATATGGTTGGGAGGAAATTGTTTCTAAAAGATTTTGTGAGTTGGCATGTCAAATTTCAATATTAACCAAGTGTGATCACTCCATTCTGTGAGCTCTACAGTAAGATTTGTATATGTTTACTTCCAGTATATTTAAAAACAATATAATTGATCAATGAACATCAGTCTTCTCTACTCGAAGTGCATTTACAAATTTGAGTGTCTTCCAACCGGCAATTGATTAAGGCTAGATTTAATTCCAAAGCTCAGCTAAGCAGGTTTGTTGCTCACTTATCACTGTGCTTGTTGAGGAGAGATGGACAAGATAAATCCCAAGCAGAATCCAAATCTGAAAACCCACTTTTGTTACATAATAAACTAGTAATTTGAGCATTAAAATTGCCAGCTACGATGAGGGAAGCATTTGAGTAATCTTCACATAAGCTCAATAGATCTTGGAATAGTATCTCCAGTTCCATATTTAAGTTACATGTATGTGAAACATAAACATTAAATAATAAAAATGTTATCATATGTAATCTTTGAAATCTCTATAGGGAAAACAGACTAATGTGCAAATTTGCATATTTGGACTAATTTTGCTTTCAACCAATGTATATCAACTCTCAATAACATGCAAAGGCCAAACCGTTGCATGCTTTTTAGGCGATTGTAATGGATGGCTGAAAAACATTCTATAGCATTGCATATCAAAATTGCTTACTATCCAAGTTTCCGATAGACATATGACTAGCAAGTCAGAAAAAATCAATTAAAATCAAATATACTCAAGAAGCTTTCTAGCCTCTCTATAACCATGCTCAGTCCTTTATTTCCAGCATTGTATTTTTCCCATTTGCAGGCTCAATTTCTTTAACTTTTCTCATATAGTTCCTTTGGGTTACATTCAAATTGGTGACAAACATTTGAAATTAGATGGAAGATTGTGATTATGCATTATATATTGGTCAAATTTCTTATATCATTCTTATGAGCTATTAAACCATCTATGGATAATGACGCAATCTCACCATTATTGCCAATTTTATAAAAATACTCACTATGCGTCCATACCAATTGGCTTGTAATGGTCAGTTAAAATTGACTATTGAACTCTCATACACAAAATCACCTTTGTTTTCCTTAACTAATTCTACAAGCTCAACATGCTGTCAAAATATCAGCTGTAGCTGGTGGAAGCAATGAAGTATGCTAAGCATCATTTGAAAATTAAGATAATTTACCTTTCCTGCATTATGGAATAAATTACTATAGAAAAGAAGAACCTTCCGCTCAGGTAAAAAAATCATGGGAAGGAGATGCATTATCTTCTAATTTATCATTGGTCTTGTTAGTATTGAGCGTAGATATGATGAGTGGTTCAAAAGTAGTAGGATTTAGCTCAGCACCAATTTTTCATCTTTGCCAAAGGGTTAATTTCATTATTATTCAAATTTGAGTATGAGTCCATTGGATGTTCACTTGAAAATGTGAGCTCCTTTGACAGTTTTGTCATAATTCTGCATTTTTTGTGTTTTTTTATTGCACGTGTTTTTGGACTTCAGATGCGGAGAGGTGATATTTTTTTTTGATTCAAAGATATATTTCTTCTTTTTTGTTTTTGTTTGTATCATCTAATGATGATGGGTATCCATGTCCAGGCCCATAGCTTCAAGGTATATCAAAGTCAGAGTTTAAGACGGGTGATTTTATAAGATTATGAGCTTCTTGTTCATAAAGAATAGAGGACACTTTTTAAGTGATGGGCTTGTTACCAGATTGATCTATTATTATTTCCTAATTATTAGATTCCTGAATATCATTTGTGTCATCTCTCAAAGATTTTAAAATTGATATTAGAATACTCATAGTTTCTTCCTACCAGTTAGTTGTTTATTTAATAATTTGCCTATTGAGGATTAGATAGTTTGAGTAGAAATCATCATTCTTCAAATCGGAGGATCTATTATTTGAGGTTGAGAAAATATGTCTTGTAGAATAGAGTCAATCTCAATCCATTCCAAAATAGAAGCATATTTCATCAATAATTGACCAGAATCTAATGTGGCATGAGATTGAATACCTAAAATTTTGTTATTACTCAGATCACGTGATTATTGAAGTAAAGGAGATTGTGCAATGCTAAAATGAATGACTGAAATGTTTGTGTTTTTGCATATCAGTAAATGTCTTGGAGGTGAAGGTGAGTGTAGTGTATTAAGTACAGTACCTTCTTTGATGGTATTATTATCTTCTTCAGAAGGATTAAAATGTATGTTCTTATCCTTTTTTTCTCCCAAACGCCAGAAAGTAATCTGACATGGTATGATTTTTGGGGGGTTAATTCAATTACCTTGACTTGTTTCCCTAGTTGTAGATACCTTTGATTTAGTGTTGTTGACAACTGTGTGATGTCTTAATTCCTGCATTTGTGAAATTATAATCATCTCACTTCCTGCAGTCTCAACTCCCTAATCAGCTTAGTAGACTTCTAAAATTAAACAAGTCTCAAAATGTAGTGATAATATGCAGCCTTAACTCTTGCACCAAATTATAAAAATTGCTGAATTGAATACTACAACCTACCAGATACCCCTTGCCTTCCAATGCAGTGTCCCTATTTTATTTCTTTTTTCACTTAATTCTACAAACGAGAGGCTCAGAAAGACTCCAAATAAATCAAAATGGCCCTTGGCATAATCTCTTTCAACTGACATTCAAATCAAATCAAATCAGAGGGCATTTATACAGCGCACACATCACCCTAAAGTCTCATGGCGCTCGCAAACAACTCCGAAAGGAAGTGAGATGGTTTAGATGTCAAAAAGCCATGTCTTCAACCTTTGCGAAAAGAGTTATGGTCAGGGATACTTCGCAGATGAATGGGAATTTTATTCCAGGATGATGGGGCAAGGAAGGAGAAAGATCGTCCTCCCTTTCTAGCAGTGTGTATTTTGAGAGGAGAAAGCAAAAACTGATTGCTAGACCTAAGGGCCCTACGAGGTTGATACCAGCATAATTTCCTGGTCCAGTATCTAGGACCTTTTCCATACAGCTGTTTATGAACTAGACACAGAACTTTAAAAAGAATTCGTTTCCTGACCGGTAGCCAGTGAAGGGTTCTTAGACATGGTGCGGAGGACGATCTGGGCGGAAGATCTAGGGCCAGCCTAGCCGCGGCATTCTGCAAGATCTGCAGTCTGTCCAGAAGGTTGCTGTTAATTGAGAACAGTAGGGAATTTCCATAGTCCATTCTGTTTATTATCAGCCCTTGGACTAATGGTTTCCTGGCCTCCACTGGGAGCCACTTAAAAACCCTTCGAAGGCTGCGCATTACTCCAAAACACGTGCCAATGATATGGTTGACTTGGTTCTTCATGGATAATTGATTATCCATGTGGAAACCCAGGTTCCGCACCGTCGATTTGGGGGTGGGACAGAGGCCAAGATGGGATGGCCACCAAATGAATTTCCAAAGGCACTCTGTGACTACACTCCATAAATGGGAAGATTAATTGGATGGCTTCCTGAGGGCCCCGAACCCCGAGCTTGCAAACCCTAATACCCACATCCAAACGTACCTCTGATGAGCTTCCTCCTCCTGATTTCTGGGGCAGTAAGATCACACTGTGCTACATTGTCTTTCTGACAGTGTCTTAAATGTGGAATAGGAGGAGGCAGGGAAGCACAGGGTAGAATAGGGCAGAGCACTGGAGTGGTGTCCTACATTCCAGCACTCATGTACAGCAGCACTGTGGCAATACCACAACACTGTGGCTTCCTTCTGTAAACGGTGCCCAGCTTCTGGTATCCAACAATATCCAAAATGCAAAGTCCAACAACTGGCTTCCAGGTAAATCAGAGCCTCCCCATACAACTCGGCTTGGGGGTTGATGATCAGAGAAGCAGGGACAGGTCGTGACCTTGGAGATCAGAGAGCAGGAGGAGGAATAACGACAGGAGGGGCACGAACAAGCAATGCCAGTCATGATCCGACAGACAGGCTTTAATAAGAAAATAATGATGTACCTGCTCAACTGTAACATCATAATGCCTACTGCCAGCAGCCAAGGTGAAACACAAGTCATGGGGGATCATTACTGCTTTCATTCTTATAATTTGTTTTTCTAAAATGAACAATGATCAGCACAAATGAGAGATTTATGGCAACATGGTTATTTTGGAAAGAACGTCTCTCTCTGCATGTTACTACTCATTCTGAGTTACAGACTTTTTAGTGTGTTTAATTTTTCACTACAGATTCTGCTTTCATTCTTCATGTGTGCCACCATACTCTTTGGAAAGAAGGAGAAAGACACTAAGGAGTTACCTGGTTCGTGTGATGGATAATGGAGTGACCATATATTAAAAGGAATAAACTTTCCTCTGTCATACTTTAAAAGGATATTGCATGTCCGTTCAGAGTTTCCAGGACCTTATAAAGGAATGCCTTGGTTACCTGCAAAATTATTATAATGTACAGTAGTGCATACTTTATCCCATATATAATATTCCTGTGTAGATTTGATGAATGGCTTATTTTTTCACCAGAAAATACTGACAGAATGTAGAGTGTTACAAATTCATTTTCAATCTCAAAAAGGAACCAGATACTTTCTTTTTCTCTCCTATCGAATGTAACTTTTTTGTGACTTATAGCATTAATAAAACATAAGGTATTAGAAGGATTGGTTTAATGTAAAACATTATGATGATCGAAATAGCTTCTGCTAGCAGAGGATTTTATTTTTTCTCTTTGTAGGAAGCTGGCACTCTATATAGTATACTAAAAAGAAGTACACTGTGCAGAGAGTCCAGAGAATCGCCAAATGTTACACAGAGGTAAAAGCAGATAATTCTAATGCTCTTTTTGTGGCAGTGTGGGTGAGCAGCTAGGCTATCAGAGGGTAGTGCTAAGCATTTGTTGTCACACACAGAGGCAATAAATGGGACACACACTCAAGAATAAACCTGAAACCAATTTGTAAAAATAAAGGCAAATTATATGTCTTTTTAGAGACCAAGAACTCAGTTCTAAGGTAAGTACTTTTCGAGTTGCGGTTTTTCAAATTTCAGAAAATATCTTACTTTTGGGCACATTTATGCACCATAGAAATCAATAGGGAAAAAGCGGAAAAATGCATATAAAATCAGGCAATGCTTTCACAAAGTTCACCTTCTCTTTATAGGTCGATGTTGGTACCAGGTCCAAAGTTCGGGCAGGAGAAGTTTGGGAGCGTCAAGGATCAGGCGGGAGCAGAGTGCTGAGGGTCTTGGAAACTGGTGCACACAGACGGAGGGGGCCACTTGGAAATGCACAGGTGAACTTACAGGTAAGTCCAGTGGATCTCCTTAATGGGAGGAGGTCGCAATGGCCTGCATACCATGAGAGCAAAGCTGGTTGGTCGGTGCTGGGGCCGGTGAGGCTGGGTGCAGAGAGAACAAGTCAGCCGAGCGTCCTGCGTCTTCTGGGTCCTCGCGGTCAGGAGCAGGCAAATTGGAGAGGCAGTCATGGGACAGCTAGGCCACTCAGGAAGTGGGTCTTGGGTGTTTTGACGTACCTCGATTTGTTTACTTACTTCTGGTGCTTTGGGAATCTGTGGTGGGGGATCCGGTACCATAGGTATTGGTACGCTGTGGCTCCGGTAGGTCCTGGTGCCTCCAAACTTAGTGGAGTGGCAGTTCTGACCCTTTGGAGGTGTTGTGCCTCTTCTTGCTTTGGTGCTGCGTCGAGGTCATCGGAAAGCAGCAAGTCAACAAACCGGACTTAATGGGATCGGTGCCTGCGGTGTGCAAGGGAATTAGACCTTAACTCCAAGGGAGCTTTTCAGTGATTTCTCAAAGGCTGGAAGTGCTCTGGGGTTCTTGGAGTCCTTGCAAGTTTCAGTATGACACAGCAGCATCGATTGTCGAGTCTTTTTTGTAGCTGGCAGGGTTTGGCACATTTTCTTTCTACTTCAGGGCTTCTGCTCTCTTGTAGCAGGTCTTCTTTTGTTCTGGTCTTCTTTGCTCAAATGAATCTGAGGTTCAGGTCTTGGGGAGCCACCTAAATACTCAATTTAGGGGTGTTACAAGAGGATATAGGTAATAGCCAATGGGCTATCTACCTTTAGGATGTATATACCCTCTAGTGACCACTTCCTGTGGGAAGAGGCAGTACCCTAGCCCTGATTGGATGTTTTCTCACCATCTTAAGATGGTGGAATTTGAGGCGAGGGGTTCACTTCACCTGTCCCGCCCTAGGGGTGGTGTAGGCTGAGGGGGGACACACTGTAGGAGAGTAGGATCTGCCTCTTATGGTTACCCCCACTTTTTGCTGATGTATCACTGTTTTTGACTTAGACTGATTAGGATCCTGCTATTCAGGACCCCAGTGTATCTGCTTTCTCCTATAAATTGATTGCATGTACTTTAGGTACATTCCAGATTGGCTTCTGGGGTACCCTTATCAGTCCCTAGTATATGTTACATCATGTACCCAGGGCATAGGTACCCCAGAGGCCTCCCAGGGGCTGAAGCATGTATTGTGCCACCCCTGAGAGGCCATTCAAAATGACACCACAGGTCTGCTACTGCAACCTGTGTAAGGAGGTGCATGCATCCCTTACTTAGATATAGGTTACCTATATCTATTCTAAATCACTACACATATAAACCTATCAGTCACCCCTATGGCAGGCCTTATCAATCCTGAAGGCAGGGTGCTGGGTTTTGTGTGAGAGGGTGCCCCTGCATGAGCAGAGCCCCTCTGCAGCCTTTGGAATCTATTCTCCGGGGTTGTCTGTGATGCAGCCAACCATATATACTTAAGTGCATTATAACCTCGCGGTAAATGCTAACTTTAAAACAGCTGCTTAGAAACATGTCGTGTTTGGTGTCAAACACCTTGGAATCATACCTCCATGGGAGGTATGATTCCTCCCTTGTAGAACTACTACTATGGGTCACCGGTATACCCGGTACCAACTTTCTCGACCTGGGCAGCACAAAATGGATGCTGCCAGCCACAGACATGAGTCTGCCCTCCTGCTGCTGAGCCAAGTTCGAGCAGAGGAAGGCCTGACAATAGGTTTCCTGTCACAGGGAGGTGTGGCCACCTCCAAGACAGGCTTTAGTGTATTGGGGCTGGGTGGGTGCACTCTTAGAGTGCCAGAAAGTCTGCACTGCGGGCACATTTGGTGTCCCCGTGCATAGTCCAGCTCAAACCGGTTGCAGGAGCCATTTGCTCCTGCTCTGGTGTGAAACTGGACAAAGGACATGGGTGTAGCCACCCCTCTGTCCTGACCCTCCCCTAGGTGGGTCCCCAGAGTTAGTCCAACCTCTTCCTTGGGTATAAAGTAGGAAACCTGACTACAGGACTTTGGATTTTACCTGGACTAAACTCTGCAAGCAGAAACCAAGTACTTCGACGGTCTACACTTCACTGGACGACAGAAGAATCTCCCTTTGAGTAAAGGAGTTACTCCCCTGCAGCAGCAGGCACCTAAACGCAACTGACCCATTTGCATCTCCCAAGCTCCTGAGGACTCTGAAGATTTCTGCAACACAGGAGGTGGGTTCCCGAGTGTCCCTGAGGTCGATCTGCTCTCTCAGCAATCCTGAGACCAGTATCCCTCGTGGGGACCGTGCAACTCGAACCCCTGTTCAACGTGTACTTTTGCAACAGCATATGCTTTTCGGCAATCCCTGAGGCTGTGCTTTGGACTACGTGTAGTCCCGACCCGAGCAGTATTTCCACCAAAGATCTCTGGCCTCCACTCCCAGAGTGCTCCGTGGGCTGGTGCTTTGTGATTCCGCTCGAGGTCCCTTCGCGATCCCTAGTCCGTTGGCCTGTGGGTCCTGGCGAGGGTCACTTTTATTTTCCTTGGGCTTCCCTGGTTGCTCCAGATGTGCCCTGACTCCCCATAGCTTGGAGAGTCTCCTGGACCTTGCTGGTCCACACTGTAACTTGTTTCCTCTGCCCGTGTCGGTTGCCTTTGCCAAGGCTTGTTGGTGTTCAATCCGGACACTGACCCCTCAGCACTTGACATCCTCTGTGGGACAGCTCACCTCCAGACTTTGGTCATCGTCAACATCTCCTGGTCCCCGTGGCTACAGAGTCAAGCATCCTCTCTTCACATCTGAAGCACCCGACATCGGTGGGCATTCATCTATCGAGCCCCTGGTCACCCTGAAGTGACCCAGACTCTGTCCCCTCTGCTTTCAGGTTCTTCTCACCTCGGATCCAGGCTTGGATTCCCCCGGACACTTTTCATCTTCCCGGCAGCAGCACTTCTTCGCATTACGCCATTGAAAACGACGAGGGGTTCTGCCACCACTTGACCCCTATGCACCCGGCTCCTCTGGGATAGGTAATACGGGTACCTTGGTACTCACAAGGGTGCTGGCCTTAGAACCTTCTATGTTCCAAAGGGTTTGCTTGAAGTCCTCTCCGAAGTGTCCTTAAACTGTAATTTTCCAACCGCGACTTTCCCATAGAGTTGTACGGAGCACGCGTCTGTGTTCCCACACTGCACCCGTCCTCCGTGGGCTCCCTGTGTCACTCCTGTGGGTGGTTCCTTGGGGTCCCAGCGATTCTACGTGCTCTAGGCACTGTGTCTATGGAAGTCGGGGTTGTTATACCACTTTCTTAGTACATGGTTCCGTCTCCCCCTGGAGCCCGCTGTGTATTGTGCTATTTACTGCTGTTCTATTGATTAAGTATTGTGTGCTTTATGTTCTAATCTCACATAGAGATTAGTAGAGAGTGTTTAGTAATAAATACATATTTTTTATATAACACTTGTGTGGTTCTCCTTTCATTTAGTCACTCAGGAGGTTCTGTTCTGGTAAAACAAGCTGCTTTACATTCCTTCGAGACTTAGCCTGAAGGCTGCTCTCCACAGCTACCACTAGGATAGCTTTCTAAAAAGGTTGTCTTTGACCTAATCATCAATAAGGGTCATTTGGACTGGTGCAAGGTGCCCACTTTAATTAGTGGACAGCATATACCAGGCCAACTTCTCACACACACCTCCTCATCTAACTAATTTTCCTGCCTTTCCTCTCATCAAAAGTGGAGCAGGAAAGGGGGCTTTGCCTCCCCCACTATCTGGGGGTTCCTGAGTTGGGTTTCAAAGGCAGCATTTCCTTTGAAGCTTATATCCTGGAAGGCCATCCTGTCCTGTCTTAGTGCTAAAGGCCCACAGAAGGGGTGACTTACCTATATTTTATGCAGTGTACAGTTGGCATGGCACACACGGCTGTGTGCCATGCCAACTCTTCGGATTTTCCTGCACCAAGACACGCAGCCTGCAATGACAGAGTGCCTAGCTTTGGTGGGGGGGCCCTAGGGTGGCACAACCAGTGCTGCAGCCCCAAAGGATCCTTTTCAGCACCCATGCCCTTGGTGCCAGTGGTACCACTTACTAGGGACTTCCAGGGGTAGCTGAAGCTCAGCGAATCATGGTACAGTGTTTTGGGAAAGAGATCTGGCACTGGGAAACTGGTTAGCAGGGACTCAGTGCACTTACAGTTCGAAATTACATCAGGCATCAGGCAAAAAGTGGGGTCTAACCATGCAAGAAGAGGCACTTTCCTACACGACCCCCCCCCCCAAATGAAAGAGAAGGAGACTGAACTTTCCCTAGAGCATCTTCATCTTCTTAGTGGTGAATCTGGAAAGGCCATCTGCATTGGCATGGTCAGTCCCAGGTCTGTGTTCCACTGTAAAGTCTATTCCCTGTAGGGATATGGACCACCATAACAATTTGGGTTTTTCTCCTTTCATCTGCATGAGACATCTGAGGTCTGTGGTCAGTTTGGACAAGGAAGTGAGAACCAAACAAGTATGGTCTCAGCTTCTTCAGGGACCAAACCACAGCAAATGCTTCCCTCTCTATTGCACTCCAACGCTGCTCTCTGGGGAGAAGGCTCCTGCTTATGAAAGCAACAGGCTTGTCATGGCCATCATAATTAGTCTGAGATAGGACCTCACCATTACCATGTTCAGAGGCATCTGTCTGCACTATAAACAGTTTGGAGTATTCTGGAGCTTTTGGAATGGGTGCTGAGCACATTGCTTCTTTCAAGGTGTCAAAAGCCTTTTGACAGCTCACTATCCATTTGACCTTTTTGGGCATTTTCTTGGAGGTCAGTTCTGTGAGGGTGGCCACAATGGACCCATATCCCAGCACAAAACCTCCTGTAGTATCCAGTCAAGCCAAGGAATGCCCTGACTTGGGCCTGGGTGGTCTGAATGTTGGGCTGTAGGGGCTGAACGTGGCCTCCACCCACAACGTGGCCCAAGTATACAACACAGCCCTGCACTTTCTTGCCTTGATAGTGAAGCCTGCTCTCTGCAGATCCTCCAGGACCTTTTGGAGGCGGATCAGGTGATCCTGCCAGATGGAGCTAAAGACAGCAATATCATCAAGATAGGCTGCACTATAAGCTTCCAATCCAGCAGGGACTTTATTCACCAACCTCTGAAAGGTGGCAGGGGCATTTTCAAACCAAAGGGCATCACAGTGAACTGGAAGTGCCCATCTGGAGTGGAAAATGCAAATTTTTCTTTGGCTCCAGGGGTCAGACCTATCTGCCAGTACCCTGATGTGAGATCAAAGGTACTCAGATATGTGGCTGCCCCTAACCTGTCAATTAGCTCAACAGCTCATGAAATTGGATGGGCATCTGTCTTGATAACTGCATTGAGGCCCCTGTAGTCCACACAAAACCTCATTTCTTTCTTTCTACTCTGGGAATGAGGCTTGGGGACTAACAAAACTGGGCTGGCACAGGGGCTCTCTGAGGGTTCAATGGTACCCAACTCCAGCATCTTGCTTACCTCAACTTTGATGCTTTCCTTGACAGGATCAGACTGCCGGTATATTTTGTTTTTGACAGGTAGGCTGTCACCAGTGTCCATATCATGTGTATGCCAGTTAGTCTGACCAGGGGGCAAAGAAAAGAGCTCAGCAAGCTGAGCCAGGACTTGCCTGCAATCAGTCTGCTGTTGGGCTGTGAGGGGGTCTGAAAAGACCACCCCATCAACTTACCCATCTTTAGGGTTGTGAGAGAGGAAATCAGGGAGTGGCTTTCTCTATACCTCCTGTTCCTCATCTGTAACCATAAGCATGGTCACATTCGCCGTCAATGTAGGGATTAAGTGATTGACATGTATCACTCTCTTGGGGTTTCTACATGTGCATGATCCACTAAGTAAGGGAACTCCCCTTTTTACTCAAGGATAGGGTAGGAACCAGTCCATTTGTCCTGGAAGGCCCTAGGCGCCACAGGCTCTAAACCCCACACCTTTTGCCCTGGTTGGAACTGCCTGGCTTGGAAGTTCGGGCTGGACTGTTCCCATAAGGAACAGGGTCTAGACTGATTTGCATATAGCTGGGTCTGAACTGGGGTGGCGAAGTGAGCTAAATAATGATGAGGGATTCAGCCCAGATCTGTGATTGGGGGTGAGTGTCTGAAATGTTTCAGTGCTCCATCCATCATCTCCTTGTGTTTGCTTTGTTTGCCCTGAGTTTGCAGGGTATGCCCAGACGTGGGTCCCTTGCTCACTTTGCCAATGGATTCCAGCTAGCCTGGCTGAAGAAGGGTGTTACCCCAAAAACGGTCCCGGGATGCTTGTTTCCGGTCCAAGGAAGACCTGGCTTGGTAGTTAGGGCTGGACTGTTCCCATGAGGAACAGGGTCAAGACTGATTTGCATATGGCTAGGTCTGAACTGGGGAGGCGAAGTGAGCTAAAGAACGATGATGGATTCAACCCAGATCTGTGACAGGGGGTGAGTGTCTGAAAGGTTTCAGCGCTCCGTCCATCATCTCCTTGTGTTCACTTTGTTTGCCCTGAGTTGGCATGGTATGCCCAGATTTGCGCCCCTTGCTCACTTTGCCACTGGATTCAAGCTAGCCTGGCTGATGAGGGATGTTTCCCCAAGACCGGTCCCTGGATGCTTGTTTCAGGTCCAGGGAATACCTGGCTTGGCAGTTCGGGCTGGACTGTTCCAATGAGGAACAGGGGCAAGACTGATTTGCATGTGGCTGGGTCTGAACTCAGGTGGCAAAGTGAGCTAAAGAACGATGATGGATTCATCCCAGATCTGTGACTGGGGTGAGTGTCTGAAAAGTTTCACTGCTCCGTCCATCATCTCCTTGTGTCTGCTTTGTTTACCTGGAGTTGGCAGGGTATGCTCGGACATGGGTCCCTTCCTCACTTTGCCACTGGATTCAAGCTAGCCTGGATGATGATGCGTGTTACCCTGAAACCAGTCGCAGGATGCTTGTTTCCGGTCGAGGGAAGACCTGGCTTGTCAGTTCGGGCTGGACTGTACCCATGATGAACAGGGTTAAGACTTATTTGCATATGGCTGGGTCTGAACTGGGGTGGCGAAGTGATCTAAAGAACGATGATGGATTCAACCCAGAGCTTTGACTGGGTGTGAGTGTCTCAAAAGTTTCAGCGCTCCGTCCATCATCTCTGTGTGTTTTCTTTATTTGCCCTGAGTTGGCAGTGTATGCCCAGACGTGGGACCCTTGCTCACTTTGCCACTGGATTTAAGCTAGTCTGGATGATGATGCGTGTTACCCTGAAACCGGTCCCAGGATGCTTGTTTCCGGTCCAGGGAAGACCTGGCTTGTCAGTTCGGGCTGGACTGTACCCATGAGGAACAGGGTTCAGACTTATTTACATATGGCTGTGTTTGAACTGGGGTGGCAAAGTGAGCTAAAGAACAATGATGGATTCAACCCAGATCTGTGACTGGGAGTGAGTGTCTGAAAAGTTTCAGCGCTCCGTCCATCATCTCTGTGTGTTTTCTTTATTCGCCCTGAGTTGGCAGTGTATGCCCAGATGTGGGACCCTTGCTCACTTTGCCACTGGATTTAAGCTAGCCTGGATGATGATGCGTGTTACCCAGAAACCGGTCCCAGGATGCCTGTTTTCAGTCCAGGGAAGACCTGGCTTGGCAGTTCAGGCTGGGCTGTTCCCATGAGGAACATGGTCAAGACTCATTTACATATGGCTGTGTTTGAACTGGGGTGGCAAAGTGAGCTAAAGAACAATGATGGATTTAACCCAGATCTGTGACTGGGAGTGAGTGTCTGAAAAGTTTCAGCCCTCCGTCCATCATCTCTGTGTGTTTTCTTTATTCGCCCTGAGTTGGCAGTGTATGCCCAGACGTGGGACCCTTGCTCACTTTGCCACTGGATTTAAGCTAGCCTGGATGATGATGCGTGTTACCCTGAAACCGGTCCCAGGTTGCTTGTTTCCGGTCCAGGGAAGACCTGGCTTGTCAGTTCGGGCTGGACTGTACCCATGAGGAACAGGGTTAAGACTTATTTGCATATGGCTGGGTCTGAACTGGGGTGGCGAAGTGATCTAAAGAACGATGATGGATTCAACCCAGAGCTGTGACTGGGTGTGAGTGTCTCAAAAGTTTCAGCGCTCTGTCCATCATCTCCTTGTGCTAGACTTTTAATCATATCAGAGCTTCTGAGCTCTTGGCTGGCCTCAAGGTTTTTGTTTGCTTTTTTTCATGTATTCAGCCATCCTTGAACGAAGGCCAAGTACATAATCCAGAATGTCTTGCTTTGGTTCTTGGAGGGGTCTCTCCCATCCTTCCTTGACAAGACAGAGGGGTCCTCTTACATGGTGACCAAACAAAAGCTCAAAGGGGGGACCCTTTCTCTGTAGGCAAAAAGCAGGCAACTTAGTAAAACATCCAATCTCCTTCTGAGTTTTTCAGGGAGTCCACCAATCATGTCTTTTAGGGTATGTTAAATCTTTCAACAAGCCCATTTGTATGCAGATGGTATAGTGTAGTGCACCTATAGGTCACCCCACACCCAGCCCACATGTGTCTCAAGTATGCAGACATAAGGTTTGTACCTCTGTCTGATACTACCTCCTTAGGAAAGCCAACCCTAGTAAAAATACCAAAGTGGGCCTTGGTCACCGCAGGTGTAGTGGTGGTCTTTAAGAGAATTGCCCCAGGGTATATGGTGGCATGATCAACTACCACCAGAATAAATGTATTCCCTGATACTGTTGGAGGGTCAAGGGGACCAACAATGTCAATACCTACCCTTACAAATGGTACCCCAACCACTGGAAGTGGAATTAAGGGGGCTTCAGTTGGCTACCTGTCTTGCCACTGGCCTGATAGGTGGCACAGGAGTTGCAAAACTTCTTCACCTTCTGGGACATTCCTGGCCAGTAGAAAAGGTTGACTAACAGATTCCAGGTTTTTGTCTGGCCAAGATGACCAGCTAGGGGAATATCAATGGCCAATGTAAGGAGAAATTCTCTAAATTGCTGAGGCACTACCAGTCTCCTAGTGGCACCAGATTTGGGGTCTCTAGCCTCAGTATATAGGAGCCCCTCCTCCCAATTGGTCCTGTGGGAACTAATGACACTTCCCTTTCTCTGATCCGCAGCTTGCTACCTCAGGATTTCAATCAAAGAACTTTATTTCGGCTCAAAAAACCATAAAAGTACATTATTACAGTAAAATACAATATGTCTCTATAATACATTTATAACTTTAAAAGAAAATATATATGAATCGTAAATATAAATAAGTTCAAGGGAAGCAAATTCATACGATCAATAAATACAATTTTTATGGCAAGCAGTCACAATATTGTTATCACAATTAAAACCAGTCTAGAAATCATTAACATTTGTCATTAAAAGAATGTTTGCATCCATTGATGGCAGGCCAATATTCTATGTTTTGCTGTTCAATCTTCAAGTGACTGTTGATCCAATAAGTACTATAATTTATTAGCACTAAAGTTTTAGGCCTTTCTGTATCCGTAGATAGTTCACAGCACCTAAAAAGCGGCTGACTCCAAATACAATCAATTGTGAACTATCTGTTTTTAATATTCTTAAGGCCTCTTAAAACTCCCTTGTCCCCAAACCCAAGCAGAGTGGTTTTATCCATTTTCTTCTAGAATTAAAATATTCTGGACAAAAAAATCAAATGTGTGCAATATCTTCCTCAGCGTCTAGTGAGCATAAAGTGCATTTAGATTCTTTCCCAGTGGTTGGACCGGTTGACCACTTAGCTATAAATGCATTAATCAAGAGGGTCACATAACGACATTTCATTTAGAGCGTTTTAGCCAGTTGGGATTGAATTTCATCCAAAAATTGTTCGAAGATTGGCATTTGTTTAAATAGTATAAATTGTGCAGAAAGTCTCACCATCCTGCAATCTAGAGTGGCTTTGTTCAAAATGTAATCCCAATAAATACACTTTAGCTCTTTCTTCGAAGTTGCGGTCAATGAACTAGGTTCTGACCAAAATCTAATCAGTCCCAACTGGGAAAACCAGTTTCGCAAATGATTGAACCAGTGAAAGGTAAGTTGGCCATCAAGATCCAATAATTCTCTCAGGCCTTGTCTATAATGATATAATTCATCTGTTGTCCAAATTCTAATCCAGTATAGTAAGGGTCTCAATATAGTTAAATGCTCAAATCTCTTAATGCCAACGTCATAAAACAAGGGAGTTAGAGGGGTGTTTTGAGGGAGAAATGCTAGCATACGTATCACTTTATTTTCCCCCAAAACGATTGATTTCAAATTCTAGCCACCCTATAGTTCTGCCCCATAGAGGGATGCTGTTTTAGCACTGCATCGATATAAATCTAATGCCGGGCAAATTGCATTGGTGTTAGTAGTTTGATGCTTTTTAACTATTGGTTTGGCATTTTGGAGCAGGACTGTCTTGGCTTTATTTATGTGAGGTTTCCAGGATAATTTTGCATCTATTGTCATGCCCAAATAATTAAAATTGGTTACATGTTCGAGTGGTGTGTGCTCTAGCACTATTTGGTTTTTAAAACATGTGTGTGGTCTAATAGCCATATATTTAGTCTTGCTCAGGTTTATTTAGAGACACTTTAGTCTACAATAACAACTGAAACTATCAAAAAATCTTGTAATCCTCTAGTGGTCTGGGAGAGCAGGATTGTATCATCTGCAAACATCAATGCACTTATATGAACCCCACCTAGCCTAGGTGAATCATTGATACAATTTTGTAAATGTTGGATTAAATCAGTCACATACAATAAGAAGAGGGTCGGGCCAAGACAAAACCCTGTGTTACTCCCCTCCTAACTGGGATAGCCTCTGTCAATTCACCCCCCGATCTCCATCGCACTTTAGCGAAATTGTCTTGATGAAGCCTGACTATCTGTTTCAGGATCTCCTGTGGTGCTCCCTGCTGTTGTAAGGATTCCCAGAGGATAGCTCTTGGTATCAAGTCAAACATGGCCTTTTGATCGATAAATACGTCGTACAAGTGGCCAGCCCTTAGTTTGGCGTATTTCCAGGCTATGCATGACAATCTAAAAACTTGGTCGACTGTGCTCGTCTTCGTCGTGAAGTCTGCCTGGTATGATGAAAGAATATCTTTCTCCACTATCCAATAATTTAGTTTCTTCAGTAGCTGTTTCGCGTAAACGTTTTGGAGGGTATCTATTAAGCTTATAGGCCTATAATTGGCTGGATCATCCTTACTTTCCTTTTTATGGATTGGGACAATTTCTGCACCCTTCCAAGATTCAGGAATAGGGGCCCCTGAATCTACTGCATTGCTTAAAAGATTAACATATGGCACCCATATTTCCAAGTCATGTTTCAGGAGATCCCCCAGTATTTTGTCTGGACCTGGTGCCTTTTCTGATTTTATAGAATCTATTGCTAATCTAGTCTCTTCCATGCTAAATTAAAGGCTAGCCTCTGGTTGGTAATGAGCAGAAATTACATAAGATGAAATAGGATTTACATATAATTCTTCTGTCTTTGCATATAAGGCAGATAAGTGATTTTGCCATGATCTGGGGTCAGATAGTGCTCTGTGTGAGTCCTGCCCTTTTTATGGCCATGTGCTATAATTCCCCAGAAGGAAGAATAATCTTTTGTTCTGGCTGCAATAATAAGGTCTTCCCAGATGTTATCATCCCAGCTCTTTGTGCCACCCTTTGTATCCTTTTATATTCTATCCTTAATTGTCTAATTTGTATCGCATTATTTGATTTAAGTGCCACTAGTAGTCTTTTTTTAGTTAAAGCGCATGTCTTGCTATACCAGGGAGTACTAGATAGGTTCCCAGTGTCTGGGTTTACACCTAATGTTTGTGCTTTAGTTAGATGGGCTTCTATTCTCTCGCTTAATTGACAATGGATTTGTACTAAAGGTATAGAGTCCAGTCTTTGGTCACTATAGGGGTTAAGAGCATCATAAAAGCATTATAGATATGTGTAAGGGGCTCAACTCTATCAAATATTTTAGACCATTTGACCGATCTCCAATTGTTGGTGTTCGATAATTGTGGGAGCACGCTCTTATTACCAGCTATATGGGCTCCGATCAACCTCCCTGACATAGTTAGACATAATTGGTAATGGTCCCTTTCCTTTCTAGGGTCCACCTTAAAGTCATTTAGGTATCCCCAGTGTGCTGTGCTCACCATAATATAAACTATTCTCGATTTGGTTGTGCTTCTTCTGAAGGTGTGGGAGCATTGGTTATCGGAAGGAAACCGACCTTTACAAGCTCTCAGCCCTCGTTCAGTGGTGAAATGCACTAGCTGCATGGCTGCTGTGGTACACAGCACCAAAGAGTCTACACTTAATTGCGTGATTCCTCTAGCTGAATCTTCATCCTTAAAGATTGATTGTAATCCAAGTATGGGCTCGTATCTGCAGTTAAAATCTCCCCCGACAAGGACTACTCCCTCTAACTTCATGGAATCAAACGCCCCATCTAATAAATGTACTACTGATGATTCTATAGAGGATAATCTCGGTCTTATATATACATTGAAGACATTGAAGTCCATTTTGTAGGGAGTTCTCAACTTCAACCCCAGAATATCTGGGGAATCAATGCTCAAGGCGACTATGGTAATGTTTAAGTTGATCTTTACCCATATCACCAACCCATCCGAGTGCCTCCCTCTCCTTGAAGGTATTGCGCTGACACTAAATGTCCTATATTCTGGTTTAAACAGAGGCTCCGTAGACCAAGTTTCTTGGAATAGGCAGAGGTTGAATCTCTCCGTGTATTCCTGCCGGTCTGGGTCTGAAGGTTTTTGTTTTAGCCTGGCTATATTCCAAGAAATCACAGTGATATTTTGGAGGGTAACCTCAAAATTCAAGCCTGGAGTGGATTTAGGCTGCACATTTCTAATGTCTGCTTCCTCTGGGGGTATTCTAGTATCTATCTGGGTCCCACGTCTCCCTATTTGACCAAGAAATTAGGGGGTGCTGTCAATGTTTAAAACGTTTTGTGTTGGTTCATTCCTATCAGCAACATTCAGCCATCTGGTTAGTCAATCTACAGATTCTAAATTATCTGGGTGGGAATTGTCACGTGAGACATGATATGTACCATAATGTCCTTTTTTGGCTTTGATAGTTTTGCTTAGCTTAAATCTTATACAGGAGCTCATTGTAGAATGTGTGCGTAGTTCAAGAGCCATAAGGCCATCTACAATAAATTTGGATTGGAAAACAATTCATATATCATCCGGATTCCCACTGTTGATCTGAAGGCGCTCAGCTCTAATTATGTCAGATCGTATAACTGATAGACATTGACGCCTATGCCGGATCCAATGGATCACTTTATTTTTTAAGGAATCATCATCTTCCATCTCACCCAGTTTTAATCTAGGGACGTTTGTCATAAACACCATAAAAGATCCCTTCTTATAATGATTTGATTGTGCAATTTGGTATTGAATAGGGGGGGGTCCTATTGCCACTATACAAATGGAATTTCCTCTGTTCTCCCTTGTTTGGCCAATAATTTGACCCTCCCACTCCATTTACCATGTTTTGATGATTAGCTGGAATAGTAATATTTGGGTACTCCTTAAGAGGGCCCCTGGCCCAAGTCATGGCAGACCCTACTCTCCTCAGATATCCTTTTTTATGTTTGGGCCTATTTCACGCCTATTATATCTTGCCCTATAGTTGTACTTATGGTATCAGTGCATTTGGTGTTATCCGCATTTGCTCTAGCGGACTCTATGCTAAATCGGTTACTAAGCCGCTCATCCTGTTGGATAGGGTCTTGTCCCCTG
Source organism: Calotriton arnoldi (assembly GCA_963921515.1). Classification (NCBI taxonomy): domain Eukaryota; kingdom Metazoa; phylum Chordata; class Amphibia; order Caudata; family Salamandridae; genus Calotriton; species Calotriton arnoldi. Next base: position 20,564 of record CAWUFW010015714.1, read on the forward strand.
CTAGCTAATTATTCCCCTTTACTCTTGGCAGTGCTAGTATTATTGCTCTTAACTGTACTGTTGTGTGCTAGTAATTCTCCAATTAACTTTTTTAGGGTTAATACCTCATTTGTTAGTTGGTCCAATTTTTTATGTAATTCTATAATTGATTTGGCATTCTTTTGGCTTTGCGCCATCACATCCATAGTACTATTTGCTTTGGGTTTGAGTTTCTGGGTCACTAACTCCCAATTTGAACTCTCTGTGTTTCCTAGGTCTAATAATGGTGCAAATCTGTTTGAGCACTTTATTGATGGAGATTCACTGTGGGAGTCCCTATCTCCAGCGGGGGTTTTTATATCAACTGTAGGGGCACTAATTTGTAAGGGTATTTCTATCCCATGATTTGTGGCGGGAGTTGGGGTCAGCATTTGGGGCTTGTCCTCAGCTACAGTATAATGGATAAGGATGTTTCGTGGAGGCGATTCTGAGCGGTGCACCCTATCTTGTTTGTTGAAGTAGGATGTTATCTTGTTAGTGCCTTCCTTAGCTGCTCTCTTCCCATCTAGCAATATAGATTCTACTTCTTCGATTAGATCATCAATAGCGGCTAGGGTACAGTTGCGGTTTTCCTTAATTTTACAACTTTAGGTATCTTGTTCTTGCCTGCAGCAGACTCTGTGGCCTTTCTCTTTCCCATTGGTAATAGATCACATGGGGTTACTATAGCTGACAGAAAAAAAGTGAAAACTAAATATAAATAATGTGATCACAGAACGAAAAAAAACAAGGATACAAAGTTTCCACGATAATGGGAGGAGAATATGGTGTAGTAGGAAGATTCGGATGGGACAAATCGGGCAAGTGTTTCTCAAAACCTGTAGGTTGACTCCGCTATATACACTTGGGAGTTTGCAACTCAGTCTCCCGGAAACTCCCATTCAATGAGGACTAGAGCAGTCACTATTGAGTTTATAGGTAAGCTGCAATACTGAAAAAGACACCTACTTGCATCCACAACACCACAATCCGATCTGAAAACCTAGGGCCAAGGGGGGTGGCCCTGCCCTGCCTCTGACGGGCACGGACGGGCCTGCCCTTGGCACGAGCTTTGCCCAGCCACGGCCTGCGCATGGCCAATGCTGCGGGAAAGAGGCAGCGCTTTATTCGTGATGGGTTCACCTCCCCCTCTCCGTCAACGGTGATGTCAGTTGTCAGTTGCACCCTGGGACAGGGAGTCCCACCAGGGTGTGTAGAGTGGACAGATCAGGCCCCCAAGCAACAGTGCATCCCGTGCCACGGGGGGAGAGGCAGCGCTTTATGTGCGATGGGCTCACCTTCCCCTCTCCTTCAGCGGTGATGTCAGTTGTCAGTTGCACCCTGGGACAGGGAGTTCCACCAGGGTGTGTAGCGCAGACAGATCAGGCCCCCAAGCAACAGTGCGTCCCGGGACAGGAGTTGCAAAACGTCTTCACCTTCTGGGACATTCCTGGCCAGTAGAAGAGGTTGACTAACAAATTCCAGGTTTTTGTCTGGCCAAGAGGGCCAGCTAGGGGAATGTCAATGGCCAATGTTAGGAGAAACTCTCTAAACTGCTGAGGCACTACCAGTCTCTTAGTGGCACCAGGTTTGGCGTCTCTAGCCGCAGTATATAGGAGCCCCTCCTCCCAATAGGTCCTGTGGGAACCAATGACACTTCCCTTTTCCTGATCAGCAGCTTGCTGCCTCAGGCTTTCAAGAATTGGGCAGGTTTTGTTCCCCTGGCACAGATCTTCCCTAGAGGGTCCCCCTGATCCTAAGAGCTCTGCCGTGTAAGGCTCAAGCTGTTGAGGCTCAGTTCCCTCTGGTGCTGACAAATCTTCTCCCTGAGGAGAGGGGATTTGGTCTGCTGTATGTTTTGAAGCTGGCTGCCCAGTCTTCCTGGCTTTTCTTTTGGAAGGTTGGTCCATCATTTCAGGCCCCAACGCTTCTTTTTCAACTTGAGGTTTGCTTTGTGCCCTTGTGTTTATACACACCCATTCAGGTATTCCCAGGATTGGTGCACAGGTTTTCTTTTCTACCTCAGCCCATGCTGGGTACTCCAAATAATTTCCAGGTCACCAAGGCCTTTGGATGTTCCTTAGCCTGATTGCCAGCATTGAGGAATGTCTGGGCCTGTCCTAGGAAATATTGATCTGGGGACATCAGTGGCTCAGCTACCATGGTGATGCTTGCACCAGTGTTCCTCAGGGCTTTCATTCTAATCCCATTAATATTTGACTCTTGTGTGTATCACTCCAGGTTACTGGGCCAGACAGCCAGGGTAGCTACATCCACCCTCCCTCTGAGACTAGAGTTGCCTCAGTGAGCACCTTGACATGGTCAGTGTTCACCTGTGATCCCATTTGGAAACTCACAAGTGCATTTACTGCAGGTGTGCTAGAGACATTCTTTTATTTTTTTACAGTTAAGGTCTCCAGTTCAGTGTCGAGTTGTCTTGTAATCTAAACACCAAGACTTCTTGGAATCCCAGTGTTTAACCTGGTACCCACACTTGGACTGTGAGGAGTTTCTGGGCCTGCCCTCCTGAGCAGGTTTTTGGGTGCCTGAAGAAGACTCATTTTTGTTTTTGCCTTGGAGAGACGTTTTGGCCTCTTTCTTTTGGTCATCCCCACCAGTGGTAGTTTTAGTCACCCTTGTTTTGGCCCAGTGGTCTGCCTCCTTCCCCAACTCTAGGGGGAAAGTAGACCTCGGTCTACCAGATGCTGTTGTAACTTCTCATTCTAACAATTACTCAAAAGATGCTCCTTCACATTTCGAGTCTCCCTGAATCTTATTCTATACTCTTCAGTGGTGAGTCCAAAGCCCTCAATCAGGGTACCCTTCTTGAGGTCTTAAGACTCAGCATCTTTTTCAGGCAATGTCAGAAGTCTATCCCTGCATTTTCCTGAGAATAGTTCCCACAAGAGAGGAGCCCATTTTTTTCTGGCTACTTTTCTACCTATACAGGCCCTCTCAAATTCAGTAAATCATTTGGTGATGTTATCACCATCTGAATATTTAGGGGCAATCTCTTTGGGGAGTTTACAGTCATAAAGACCTTCACCCTCCCTATTTATTTGTATGCTGCGACTAGAGGAGTTCCTAGGACCATCTTTTTTCTTTGCCTTTTCATTTCCAGGAGCTAAGCTTCTAAGTCCAGTTGCCTGGTCAATCTCTCTAGTGTGAGGACATCCTCTGAGGGAGACTCAGCTGTATCTGAGGGGACTGACTCAAGCCCTTCCTCATTACCATCTTCATTGGTATTATCTTCATTCTTATACTAAGCTACCAGTTCTTGGTGATCTCTCTCAAACTGAGCTATCAGTTCTATGAGATATTACATTTTAGGACTTTTGCCTGGTTTGATTCCATAGCTCTTACAAAGGCCTCTTGAATGAGCATGGCTCAGGTCCATGTAAGGGTTCAGGTCAAGCTCCTGAACCTGGCTATCAAATCATGCTTTATTTTACTAAAGTTGGGACCCTTTTAGGGAGTTACAAAAAATAACTATCAGTTAATACTTTGCCCTAACTAAAGCACAGACGTTTACATTTCTAAACAGTTTGTTTCAGGGACGTAACCAAGCCCCATCAGACCAATCAAAATTTTGGCTAACTAATTGCAATATTTGGATTTACTCATGTGGCCAAATATTGACAAAGTGGTTCTAGCAAATGCAAAACCTTCTATCTCACTGATGAACCGCCAATGTAGGAAGCTGGCTTCTCTATATAGTGTACTAAAAAGAAGTACACTGCGCAGAGAGTCAAGAGAATCCCCAAGTGGTACACAGAGGTAAAAGCAGATAACTCTAATGCTCTTTTTGTGGATGTGTGGGCAAGCACTTAGACTTATCAGAGGATAATGCTAAGCATTTGTTGTCACACACAGACACAATAAATTGGACACGCACTCGAAAATAAACCCAAGACCAATTTGTAAAACTGAAGTAGATTTTTATGTCTTTTTAGAGGCCAAGAACTCAGTACTAAAGTAAGTACTTTTTGAGTTACGATTTTTCAAAGTTCGGAAACTATGTCACTTTTGTGCGCAATTACGCATCATAGGAACTAATGGGGAAAAGAATACATTTAAAATCAGGCAATGCTTTCACAAAGTTCACCTTCTCGTTTTAGGTGGATGTTGGGACCAGGTCCATAGTTCCAGCAGGAAAAATTTGGGAGCAACCGGGATCAGGTGGGAGCAGAGTGCTGAGGGTCTTGGAAACTGGTGTGCAAACACGAACGGGGGAACTTGAAGATGCACTGCACAGGTGGGCTTACAGGTAAGTCCGGTGGGTCCCCTTAGAGGGAAGAGGTTGCAGGAGACTGGGGACCATGAGAGTAGAGCTGGTTGGTCGGTGCTGTGGCTAGTGGGGCTGGAGGCAGAGCTAACAGGTCAGCCGGGCGTCGTGCATCTTCAGGGTCCTTGCGGTCAGGAGCAGGCAACTTGGAGAGGTGAACACAGGAAGTGGGTCTCAGGTGTCTCGACGTCACTCAACATATGTTTGCTTCTGGGAGTCCGGGGTGGACTCTTCTTCTTGTGTTTTTTTACCACTGGGGGTCCTTTACCCCAGGTTTTGGTACGCTGTGGCTCCAGTAAGTCCTGGTGCCTCTAAACTTGGTGGTGAGGCAGATCTCATCCTCCGGAGCTTTTGTACCTCTTCTTACTTTGGTGCTGCGTCAAGGTCATCGGAGAGCAGTAAGTTAGCAAACTGGACTTCATGGGATCGGTGCCTGCAGTGTGAAGGGGAGTGATACCTTAACTCCAGCGATTTCTAGGGCTAGAGGTGCTCTGGGTTTCTTGGAGTCCTTGCATGTTTCAGGACGACACAGCAGCAGTGACTGTCAAGTCCTTCTTGCAGCTGGCAGAGTTTGGCGCCTTTTCTTTCTGTAGCAGGGCTTCGGTTCTCACGTAGCAGGTCTTCTTTTGCCCTGGTCTTTTGTGGTCTGATGTACCTGAGGTTCAGGTCTCGTGGGAGCCGCCTAAATACTGAATTTAAGGGTGTTACAAGGAGAGGCAGGTAATAGTCAATGGGTTATCTACCTTTAGGGTGTCTACACCCTCTAGCGACAACTTCCTGTGGGAAGAGGAATTACCCTAGCCCTGATTAGAGGTTTTCTCACCATCTCAAGGTGGTAGAATTTGAGGAGAGGGGTCCATCCCACCTGCCCCATTCTAGGTGTGGTAAAGGCTGAGGGGGACTCTCCTCCACAGCTAACTAATGTTCCCGCCTTTCCTCCCACCAAAAGGAGAGCAGGAAAGGTGGCTTGGCCTCCCCTACTATCTGGGCGTTCCTGGTTTGGGTTTCAAAGGTGGCATTGCCGTTGAAGCTTCCTACCCTGGAAGCCATCCTGTCCTGGAGGAGGTTTGAAACACCCCTGTCCAGATCAGGTATTGAAATCTGTCCTCTGAGAGCACTGGCTCTCACCCCATGAGGTCAGAAACATATCTGGTGGTGGCAGGCTGGTGAATAACAGTCAGAAACCCCATCAGTGAGGATCTAGTAAGTCAAGATGTTTGGTATCAAATATCTTAGAAGTCAGTGAAGCTTTCATGGAACTAGGAAAGACTTGTTGACAAGTATCCAGCCCATGTACTCTTTATGGCTTCCCTGTTCACTTACAACATCACATAATGAATTGGACATTGTAGGGGCATATCTGTTCATGCTGATATGCCCTCAAATAGGATATAGTGCACCCTGCCTTAGGGCTAAAGGGCCGCAGTAGGTGTGACTTACCTATATCTTATGCAGTGTATGGGTGGCATGACCCACAGGGTTGTGTGCCATGTCAGCTTATTGGATTTCTTTGCACCAAGACACGCAGCCTACGATGGCAGAGTGCATAGCCCTGGTGAGGGGTCCCTGGGGTGGTACAACCAGTGCTGCAGCCCCAGAGGGCCCTCTTCTGTACCCATGCCCTAGGTATCAGGGGTACCATTTACTAGGGTCTTATAGGGGTAATTGAAGTTGTGCCAATTGTGGTATAGTGTTTGGGGAAGAACACTGGTACTGGGAACCTTGGTAGCAGGGACCCAGTACACCTCAGTCAAAGTTGCATCAAAAGCCAGGCAAAAAGTAGGGGTGTACTGCGACACCCACCCAGGGTCTTACAGCAGTGGAGGATCATAACAATGTACATAATAAACAACTTTGGAAATCTGAATCCTTACTAGCCTACCTAGAATGTGAATGACTGAGAGAAACTGGGTTGCTGGTTAACAGGGGTGTTAACCCTGCTCAAGCATCTGACCACAATCCCTGTCAGGGTGAATCAAGTCAAGTCAATTCAGCTTTATTCGGTGTAAAAATGTACAACCATAAAAGCATACTACAAAAACAGACAAATATAAACATATGAATAATTCATTAGAGGGAGCAAACATAATTTATAAGTGAAAATATTAAAATGTCCTCCTTATACACAATTAAAATATATACACTTATTTAAAAATAGACAACTATATAGCATTTAATAATAATTTCTCATGTTTTCAAATATGCTTATTCTACATACTATTTCTTAAATTAATTCAATATTAAACAGATCTAATTATTCTCATTGGATTTCTCATATAATAATGCATCTAAATGTGTTAGTTCTCTTCTTTTCCTAAGTGCTTTTACAATATAACAAATAACTGAACAGACGATTTTCATATTATCCAGGCTACATAGAAATATAAAGGCCTGTTTATAATCAAAGAGCCTGTTAGTTATGAACAGTGGTTTTAAAACAGTTTTCCTAATATCACTATAAAAGGTACAAAATAGTAAAAAATGCAACGTGGACTGTGGTGTGTTTCCATTACACGGGCAATTCGGTAGATTATAAGACCAACTTTCCTTATCGGAGAATGCAAATAAATGATGTAAAGTACCAAGTCTAAGCCTTGTTAAATAATATCTGTGTTGGGTATTCCTTACTAGGGTTAAATATGTTTGTATACCCTCCACCAAGGGAATTTCACAATAAGTAATGACACTTTGCTTCTGTCTTGTATCATCCTGTCTGTCTTGTTCACTGGCCAGAGTATATCTCAACTTCAGATCTTTCTTACTTATATCCAGGATAGACTCTAGATCCATTTTATTAAAATTCAACTTACAATATTTAAATAAATTAGAGATATGCTCTAGCCAAGGAATTATTTTACAGTGGTCAAGAGCCAGACAGTCCTTTACCAGGTCAGTTGTAAATTTGGTCTCCTTTTTAGCCCATAGCCCACGCCAGAAGATAAGTCCTGCAATATTTATAGAATCATTAATATATGATACTGACAGTTCTTTATGTATTATAAAATTGGCTGTAGAGTTCGGGACAGCCAATACTCTTTTTAAAAATGTATTCTCCTGTGTTTGTAAGGACGTAATATTTGCTCTTCCCCATATCGCTGACCCATGGCATACACCAGTCACACACTTAGTTCTGTATAAAGTGAGAATTTCCCTTATGGGTTTATTTCCTATTTTTGCCGCAAATCTGAAAATTCCTTCAATTATTCTTAGAAATTTCAGATTGCATGAGTCGATATGAGGTTTCCATGAGTCCTTACTACTAAATATAAGACCTAAATAGGAGAACGTTGACACTCTCCCTATAACTACACCTCCAGCATGATGTTTTTTATGCTTCAACTTAGATTTCCCGCATGTCATTACGAATGTTTTAGTAAGGTTTAGCTTTAGATCCTTTTTTAACATGAATTCAGCAAACTTCTCAATTAAAATTTGTAAGCCATTCGCTGTCCTCGATAGGAGGACAGCGTCATCGGCATAAAGTAAAACTGGAGTGTTGCGTGTTCCAACTTTTGGGATATCTGCATTTTCATTTTGTAAATAGGTATCTATGTTATTAATATATAAAGAAAAGAGCAGTGGCGCCAGTACGCAGCCCTGGCGTATTCCCCTTGTAACTCTAAAATCCTCAGTGCATTCACCCTTTATTCCAAAACGTACTCTTGAGGTTAAAAATGAATATATTTGGGACAAATATATAATAATATCAGTGGGTGCTCCTTGCTCCTTCAGGGTTTGCCACAATTTAGTATGATTAACGAGGTCAAACGCACTTGTTAAATCTAAGAAGCAAAGATGAAGAGCCCCTCCTTAGCAAGAGTATATTTTCCCATAAGTAATTCCAAATTTAAACATTGTTCTACAGTTCCAATTCCCCTTCTGAACCCATACTGAACTTCAGAAAGAATATTATGTTCGTTAGCCCATTCTTCCAACCTCCCCAAAAGAATTTGTCCCATTAATTTCGAAGTTGAGTCCAGAAGGGATATGGGTCTATAACAATTTGCTTTCCCTCTATCTCCTTTTTTAAAAATTGGTACGATAATGCTTTCTGTCCAAGATACTGGCAGAAAACCCCTTATCGCAGCGTTAAAAACCTTTAAAAGGATCGGAGTCCAATAATCCATATTACATTTAAAAATATCAATGGGTACCCCATCTGGGCCAGCGGCTTTTCTGCTAGCACTTTTATAGAGGGCGATTTTAATTTCTTCAGAGGTAATTGGTAAAATTTCTACGGGGTCAACTAAAATAAAATTACCGTTCTTTATTTTGCTAATTTTTACTGCTTCTGGATTAAAAATACTCTCAAAATGGATCATCCAGTCTTCAGGAGGAACAGCTATTTCTATTCTCCCTGTTGCATCATCTTTAAAAAACGGGTAATCTATTGTTCTCCAAAATAGTGCAGCATTTCTTGTTTCTGCGGCCTCTACTAGGCTTGCCCATGCATCCTCCCGTATTTCACCTTTTCGTTTGTTTAAGGTTTTCCTATAATCCTTCCTTAGGTTACTTATTTTAACGTTATCCCTAGGTTTTATTTTTAGGGCTATTTTCAAATCTCTATTTAATTTGGAACATTCTTTATTAAACCATCTTGGGTTATTATCACAGGCCTTATGCTTCTTTTTAGATGTTAAATCACCCGCTATCTCCATAGTAATATCACTAAAAGCGTTTATAGTTTCTGCATCTGTTGAAAAATTATTCATGCAGATACTAATTTCCTTTGTATTTTCCCTTTTAAGTTATTTAGAAAACTTGTTGGATCTACACTTGACCACTTAATGGATACTCCATTATTTCCTTTGAGTTTTAATTCTGAATTTGAGGCCTTTCCCCTCAATTTTTGTGAGAGGTTAAGCCTCAATGTCAGAATCAGTGGGTGATGATCACTATGCAGTGTTTCTATAATTGAGCATTTTTCCACCAAACCCTTATATTTAATAGATATAACAAAATGATCAATATTTGATTCTGATCTACCTCCTACATACGTGTGTTTCGCTACTTCTCCCTCTAAAATATCGGGTTCTATAATCACTAGATTATATTTTGAGATACTATTATTTATTTCATCCCCATAAGCATCATGTGGAAAATGGGGAATTCGATCTCCAAAGCAATCACTGAACCCACATTGTTCACCTACCAAAATTTCACAAATTTCACAGTTAAAATCACCCGCCCAGATAAGTGTATACTCCCCTCCCAATTCCTTTAAAAAAGCTCTAGATCTTCCTCTAGGGCCTTAATTACCATTGGTCTAGTAACATCAAAAATATTATTATAAAAATTAATTAACACCATTGTCTGTTTCCCTTCCGAATAAAGTTGTATTAATTGATAATATTGTGACTTAATATTAACTTCCTTTACTGTTAGAGGCGCAGTTACAGCTATTAATGTTGCCAGGCCTCCTTTTGCTCTCCCCCTTCTAGACGGGCTAGCGTTAGTACTAATTACTTTAAAACCATTAATAAAAAAGGTTCAGTAATCCAAGTTTCCTGGATCATAATTACATCACATCCCTCTATAATATCAAGCCAGTCGTCATTAGTTATCTTATTTTTAACTCCTGCTACATTCCAGGACATAATGTTAGTAGCTTTGTTATTTTGTACAATTAAATAGTCTCCAACAGCCTCCTCCATATCCCTAGAAGAGGTATCTTCCCTGGTAATGGGGGAAACATTTTGTACATTAATTAGTATTTGCGGACATAAGCCGCCTGCTGGCTTGTTTACCATCGGGGTGTATAGTGGAGCTCTAAAAACATCAATTTCAACATCCTCCCTATGTCAATCAATCTCACTACAGGATTGTAATGGTTCATACCTATTGTATGTAGAAACATTTATCATGGGTCTGTACACATTAAAATTAGGACCATTGACTTTGTTGGTCTTGTCGGTTATCCTGTAAAAATAGCCCAGCGGGACAGCAATTGTATCTTCAGCTATATTAGGATTCATTGCTACAACTTTATATGCAAGTACCTCCAACAAATCTCTAACCAGATCCCTGCTACGGAAGTTTATTACTATGCAATCTCCTACGCATTGTTTCATGGATCTACCCACCCAACTCACCCTTCTCAACATTATTATATTTCTTAACAAAACATTTCTATCCATATTTGTATTCGCTGTGAACCAATATATCACTTTATTTTTCAATGACTCATAGGACTCAAGCTTCTTATCCTCCACCCTAGCCACATTTTTAAGTATGATAACATATGGTGTAGACTGTGGTGGAAGGTGTAAAGAAGCTAACTGTCGAAGTTCTTCCGTGTTAGTATTAGTGTCTATATTCACAGTTCTGCTTGGATCAACCATTCTCTCGGTTTCTTTAGGGCATCTGGGGGGAAATTGCTGTACATTTGGTGACCTTTGATCTTGTGCGAATTGAATATTTTCCCCCGTAATAGGTTTGGTCAAACTTTGTTTTAGCCGAACAGCAGTTGGGGCTTCTTTTTGCCTTGGTGTTGATTTATCACTTACGGATGGTAAAGTAGAATTTTTTGAAGTGATGAGACCCATTACCAGGTTCATTAGGGAGGTTACATCTTTTTGAACCAATTTAATCTCTGACATTACTCGGCGTTCAATATTGTCCAGTTTAGAATGCAGTTTTTTAGATAATGTCTCGAGGTTATCGATCACTTGATCATTTCCTTTTAGGTTTTCCCCTCCTTTAATCGTTTATCTAACCTACCGCCTTTGTTTACCTTCTGGTTCGGTCTAGGTTTCCCACTCTTACTGTCATCAAAACTAGGTTTTAATTTTCGGAACTTGTTTAGCCTTTTTTGCTGGTGGTATAACTGAATCTGTATTATCCGATAGGGCTGTAATTTCCAGCGATGTTGTTAATATACACCGATTATCTGATTTCCTGGGTGTAGCCTTTTTATTCACAAATTGTCTATCTGGCACAACCTCTTGTTCTATAGACTTCTCTTTACCAATAGACACCTGATTTGTGGCCTCACAACAATCTTCTAGAGTCTCATGTACTGATACCACCAAGGCGGCATCAAGTGCTGTTTTTGTCGCCGCCAATTGTTCCTCCACAAGAACAATCTCACTGTCAAACCTTCCCACAGCAGATTTTAAATACTTCGTGATTGGCATATTATCTGTATGTGGTTTTCCCGTGGAGTACGGTTGCTTCCTTTTACCCATTTTCCCGCAAGTAATGAGACACAAGCGATAGCAATGTTTTATAACAAACGATGATTCACCTTACCAGGATTCTCCGTTGTTCTTATATACAGCCAAGGGGGGTGGCCCTGCCCTGCCTCTTCCTGTCGCTGACGGGCGCAGACGGGCCCGCCCTTGGCCCGGGCTTCGCCCGCGCGCGTCCCGCGCTGCGTGAGGGCAGCCGCGCTTTTGTCCTGGCAGGGGGGCGGGAGGCGCCTGTGCTGACGCTGTATCCCAGCACCGGTACAGGGCTGCTGGGAAGTGTAGGCCGTTCCCCTCACGGCGTGGAGTTAATGGAAATTGGAGCCGTTCCCCTCACGGCGGAAAAAACAGAGACTGCAAGCCGTTCCCCTCACGGCAGGTATGATCAGCTTACGAGCGCGTCCCCGTCAGGGTGAATCATTAAGGTAACCTGTGCTTAACCCTTTGTTAGGTTGGCACAAAAGCTGTCAGGTTTAACTTAGAGGCAAAGGGGCATATTCTCAAGGACTTATCGCCGAGTTAGTGGCACTTTATCTCAGCCAAAGTGGCGATAAAATCATCGCATCATTCACAAGCTGGTGTTAACAGCCCAGAACACCATTTTACCTGCGATAGCATCCGCAAAAAACATCGCCACAGATGACCCCCGCAACTATCGCTAATGAGATGCAGAGTAGGCGTACCCGTGCGAAAATCCACGAAAACACCACTCCACAACATTCTCAACGACCAGCCAGATCGGCGATAAGACCACAAAACAGGCGATAAGGCCCGATAGCAGCAGGAAACTAACACCTGCTCTGACCTGGTGCAAAGTCGGACTACAGCCTGCACCACAAAATAGAGCCCAGCCCAGAGCCATACCTGAAGGGCAACAGATGCCATGGAGCCACTGATCATGCAACTCGGAGCCCCAACAGGGCCACAACACCCACCACCCCCAGGAACCCCCCCCCCCCGGCCAAAGACATGCCACATCAACTATACGGAACATGTACCAAATAATCCGCCAGATGTCGCACAATCACATTTGGTGGCATGCATGTGTCGTCACAAAAATGAGCATCACACATCCACCTTCGATGTAACAAATGAAAATGTATTCAAAGAAACACAGGACAGAAATGAAGACACATGGCGGCTCCCCTTGGGACAATCCGTAGATCACAGCCTGCAAGACAAAAATCATGATGAGAAGGTGTGTCTTGCGCACATCAAAGGACAGAGAGAGAGTGAAGGAGAGAGAGAGAGAAAGAGAGGGAGCAAGAGAAGACGGACAGAGAGAGGGAGCGAGAGAAAGACGGACAGAGAGGGGGAGCGAGAGAAAGACGGACAGAGAGGGGGAGTGAGAGAAAGACGGACAGAGAGGGGGAGTGAGAGAAAGACAGACAGAGAGGGGGAGTGAGACACAGATAACAGAAGAGATGGACAGGGAGAGAGAGTGCCCACAATGTGCACCCAGGCCACACTGCCAACCTGCTGCCACAGGTGTGTCTCCAACCACGTGCCTGTATGTAGTGCAGTTCACCAGGTCACACATCTGAAACAGATCCGTCATCTGAAACAGAGTCCAGAGACATGAATGGCAAAGTACACACAATTGCACAAGACATCATCGCCTGTCCGCCCCTGCGCACCCGGGCAGATGTACCCCAGCCCCTCCCGCCACCCAGTGGTGCATGCCCGCCCAAGCTCACCCAGGTGTCACTGCTCACCTTCCGCCCTTGGCGTGTAGTAATGAGGGCCCACCACGTGCCGCTGCAAGCCACATGCCGGGGCCCGCGGACATGGCACCCTCCACATCATGCAGCCCCACTCCGCAGGCCACCAGGTCTCACATATGATTCTGGGTCTTGATTTCGCCATGGCAGAGGACATACCAGTGCACCGGGCATCATCGCAGGCTGCACACCCGCTCAGCCCTTGAGGTGCCACTAACTCTGTGATCCGGGATGCGACGTCACGAGGCGGTAGGCCCACACTGCCCGCTGGCTCTGGCCTTCACTGCGGTCCAGCAGGGCACACAAATCCTGAGCAGTCCGGACGGCCGGGATGGGGCATCATCGCAGGCTGCACACCCGCTCAGCACTTAAGGTGCCCCTACCTCAGTGCACCCAAAGTCACCATCCTGTGGCGGTGTGCCTGTGCCGGCCACAATGTATCCGGTGCCACAAAGTCTGTGTCCCAAAGTCATGGTCCCTGTATGATTGGGTATTGTGTTGCGGACGCCATCATGTCACCTCCGGTCCTGGGGAATGTGATGTTGCAGGGCCTGAGGCCCTCATGCCTACATTAACACCACACAGACACACCCAGACAGAGAATGGAAAAGGCATCGAGCACGTGCGCCCGTCCCTTTTCATTCGCAGGGTCACATGTCCTGTGACGCATGTGCTGGATGGGTGTGGTGTGAGTGTAAACCAGCCATGAGGGAGTGGCTGTGGCATGCTGACAACTAGACCTGTGAGCAGCAGATCACCACAGGAAAGCCAGGAGACATGTATTGTTGCTGTCCCCCCCTGTGAGCGTAAGCGGAGTGGGCTGGCCTGGCATATGCCAGTCCAGCATAAGGGTCTGTATATGACCCCGGGGCCCTGGGCGTGGTTCCGTACTGGGCTGGACAAGGAAGTAACTCATGCGTGTGCCCTGTTGTTGTGTCAGCGCCACCCGGACCGCATTGGGCAATGTGTCACCCTGTCACCCCTGTTCTACGACATGAGCCACATGGACATAAGAGGAGTCCAGTGAGCCCACATTCATCCATACTTCCACACTTAAAAGACCATAGACATGACACATCTGTGTGTATATGAATGTTTAATGCACATTCAGTGGAGTGCTGCATCTGGAGCAGTACAGGGCCATGCAAAGCCCACATGACGATGTTGTCCTGTGGAGGTCCAGCCAGGGTCCTCCAGGGAATGACAAGTCCAAAGGAAGAGGACGAGTACGGTCTGCAGTCTGATTGCTGTGTCAATGGTGATCAAACATCATATGGCAGTCCATGTCGAGGTCCAAGGTGAGTGTCGCAGAGTGCATCGGGGGGACAGTGGAAGGTGATGATGCAGAGGGCAGTACCAAGCTGAAGCCGGACGTATGGATGAGATGCATGCTGCTGTGTCCTCCTTACCACGAGGGGAGTATCATCCGCATCTTCATTCTCTGCTGTTTCATGTGCCTCACGTGTGGGTGGTGGTGTTCTGTCTCCAGCACCGTGTGGCAGTGACACATCTGTGGCCGGAGGTGGAAGGTCTGCCGCACTGTGTGGCACTGACACTTCAGGAGGCGGAGATGTGGATGGAGTGGTGGCAGCAGCATGCATCCGCACCAGGCCTTGTGGCAGCAATACCATGAGGAGGGTCCTGAGGTCAATGAGGAACCCAGCTACCTCTCGCTGGTGTGCAGCCGTGGCAGCCGCTCATTCCGCATTTGCCCGCTCCATGGTCTCCATTAACCTCCGCATGTTTCCCAACTCCAGTGTGACATCGCTAGAGCCACTCGGACTGGACAGTTGTACTATTCTCTGAGTCAGGGCTCCAGCGATGTCAGCCATGGTCCATTGGAGAGCATGGAGCGGACTGTGGGTGTCCATTAGGGACCGTGAGTGGTCCCTGATGGGACTTAGACACCAACGTATGGCATCTAGTTTGTCTGTCATGCGGTCGAAGCCCACCCACACCTGTTCAGCCAGATTCTCCTGGCACCCCAAAACACGGCGTTGGAAGGCCATGTGTTCTCCGTGGGGGTCCTGGGAGGCAGCAGTGGTGGTGGGTGCTGCCTGCTGTGTGGTCTGTGCAGAGGGTGGGGTCTCCTCGTAGCAGCTGGGCTGCCCAGCTCCTGGTAGTGGGCTGCGGAGGCTCTCCATGAGCAGTTGGAGGGCGTCAGAGTCGAAGCTGTGGTCGTCCTCTTCATCTCCAGAGAAGAGAGGGTCAGACTGCTCTGCAGGAGGTGTTGATTCTACCTCTGCAATGTGAAGGGGAGATGCAGTTTAACAATGTGTCCACATGTATGTTGTCGCATTGTACATGTTTACATACAGACAGCATGACTGGGTACATTGTGGCTGTTTGGGAGGAGCTGCCTATTTGATGGGAGACAGTGGACATTTCGACAACATCACGGATGTGTGTTTGTACTTGTACATTATCAACGCACATATCCCTGCAATGCCAATTGTGATTGGCCAGTGTCTGCACCCAAGCGGCACCAGTAGTGTCCTGTGTTCTGTTGTAGGTGTTTTGCGGATTGTGTCACATCGTTGTCAATGTAGATGTGCTCTGTATGTGATGTGTGTGCTGCATTTTTGGGGAGTCGCCCCTGCAGCTCAGATTTTGCTGCCCCTTATCACTTTCATGAGGTGTGCCTCTGATTTCTGTGCTTGTACAGTGTTGACATGTTGCATACTGGGGTACGTTGGTCTCTCGGTGGGAGTTGGTGGTCTGGGGCATGGTGTGTCCGCAGATGTGCTCAACTTAAGTGTGCATGTGTGCCATTGTGCCCATCTCCCCCCGTCCCCCCAGGCCCTGGTGGTTACTCACCCTGTTGCTGTTGTGTCGGGTCCTGTTGAGCAGTGTCCAGGCCCCCAACTACTGCCACCATCTCCCCACTGATGACTGTGGAGACCATTTCCTCCATGGCGTCCAGCTCCTCCTGTGGCGCTGAGCTCCCACCTCCAGTCTGCATTGCTGCCTTCAGGTTGTTGGCGAGTTTCTGCTTGGTTTTGCGCTTGACATCATTCCAGCGCCTCTTTACCTCGCCCATTGTACTCTTCAGCACTCCGACTGCATTCACCTTGTCCACGATGGACTGCCATAATGTATTTTTTGTTGCCAATGACACAGTGGAGGTGACGAATAGTTGTTGATGGTATTCTGTCACCTCCGTTATCAGGATCCTGTTTTCCTGCGGACTGAACTTCATCTTCCTCTTCATCTTGTCCTTGTCCTTGCCCTTCCCTGACCCCGAAGTCCCAGGATGGTCCTCTGGGGGGCTTGTGGGGTTCTGGCTCTCCTCCGTACTTGCTCCGGCAACGTCCATTGTGCTTCGCTGTTGTTTGGCATTTGTTTGTCTGTTTTTTTTCTACTTTTATGGGGATTGTTCCCGCCTGACGCATGTGGATTGCAGGCCTGTAGCTGGGTTTCACTGATTTTCGTATCGCGATTTGCCTCATCGCAGCATTTTTTGCATTGGTGTTTCGCATTTTTGCGGCGTGGCGTTGATTCTAACGCGGTCAGTTGGCGCGTTATCTGGGGAGTATCGAATGGGGCCACCGTGTTGTGAATACTTGGTTAACAAGGCGTTAATTTCCCATAATGGACTGCGATATGCAAAGTTGCGTTAAGTTAAATTTGCGGTGATTATCACACGTTCTTGAGAATATGCCCCATAGTGTAAAGTATTTATGCAGCACACAAACAGTAATAAAGTGAAAACACAATACAAGAAAAACCCCATACCAATTTAGAAAAATAGAGTAACATTTAATAAATTATTTTACACCAAAACACCAAAACAGAACTGCAGTTATAATTTTTTAGAGATTAAGGTAAAAACTAGCACCTAAAAAATCAAATCGCCAACCGCAGACATATAGTTATTCAAGAGCAGTTCAAAGTCGAAAAATATGGTTGACCGCGATAAAGTCAGATGCAAAGAGTGGATTGGGCCTGGTCGGCACTTACATTTGTACTTAGAAGAAATCTGAAGAAAAATGTTCTGAGATGGTAGAAGTCTAGTGAGCAAAGCTGCAGACGGTGTCCGAGGAGAAGGTGTCGTTGTCAGGAACCCGCTGGACGAAGACTCAACAAAGATTTCTACATTTGGATTTAGCCTCTTTTTTGGAAGTCAAATATCTCGAGCGGGACGAAGCTAGAGGCTGCCGCTACAGAGTTTCACGAGGTCAGATACCCCTTTGGCAAATGACAGCTGAAGTGGATTTGGTGCTGCGGAGATGAATGTAGCAGCCACTTCTGTGAACTCAGGTTGACCAGCGATGCACCTTGAGTGGATAGATGAGCAGGTTGGTCCTGGCCTACTCTCGGTTCACAGAGCAGATTTAGCCAAACATTTTTAAGTTCTAAGTTTTGAATTTTGGCTATCTGAGCACCTTTAACACCACCACCTAGGGTCCAGAACTAGAGGGGCACCAATATGGGGTTTAGGACTCACTGAGGCTTGGTCCAGGGGCAGGTTCAAGATGATTGGAGCCTTTTATATCCCTGTGGCACTGATCAGGAGGCCTGCCAACTTGCCCTTGGAGTCACTTTGGTAGTCTTGAGTTCAAGAAGTGGAACAGGGCTCAAGCAGCAGGGTAAACTTCTGAATGCTCAAGGCAGGCATCAGGTAGTGAAGCAGTCCTTCCAGGTGCAGCAAAGCAGTCCTCTGAAGTACACAGCAGGCCACAGCAGCAGGCAGTCATCTGATAGTCCTTCTGCAGGTCCAGAAAGTGAGCTGAGGACTGGGTCTGAGGGTCCTATTTGTATACCTGGTGCCTTCTTTGAAGTAGGATCATTTCCAGAGAATTCCCTCTGAAGTGCTTGATGTTTCCTGTTTCCCTTTCCCTGGCTTCAAGCTGGCTACATGAACAATGCAGGGCTGACAAGCCCTTTGTGCGAAGGGAGAGCACAGCCTATTTAGTTGCAAGTGGGGCTGTGCTGAGGGAAGATTGTTGAAATCACAGTTACAGTGTGGTGCTTCTGAGATATATGCCATAATGATTTTGTGCCTTACTGTGATACTTAACAATTTTTTATTCTGCTTTATCCATTAAATTAGCCTCACTCCTCAATGATGCCTGCATGATATTAGGTGGTGATTTTTACCTCCCCTGGATCTTGTTTTAGATGGACAGTCGGCTTGTGTCTATAGACAACCCCATGCCTATAAGAGCATGCCCAACCTCTGCATATCTCATGGTTTATCGGAAATCTAGAGACTTCATTATTCAACAGGGAGTGAATTTACCTTTTCTTCTACTCCGCATAACACGTTCTCGAGAATCGACTACCTATTGGTTGATTCTTCCTTACTGTAATTCTCTAAAACCCCACAATCAAACCGATTTTCATTTCAGACCATGCTGCAATCACTGTCTCTTTTTAAATTGCCCCATCACAACCAAAGAATCGATCATGATGTGTGAACCCTGAAGTGCTTGAGCAGATGGCAGATGTACAGGTCCTGGATAAAGAGTACGTGAATTTATTCTGACTATTTCAAATTCAGTGTCTTCCCCTGTAACCTTCTGGGATGCCCTAAAATGTTAGAAGAAGAAGGTTATGCTGTTCCTCAAGAGTGTACGAGCAAGGGAAATTGACACCACCCTGAACGTTTGGGTTCAGAGTTGGGAGTCCATTTATTGGATTGTAATGCCCTCACACACCCAATCGGGTGTCATGCTTCATCATTTGGGCTGCTCCTCGTCGGGTCGGCGGTGCAATATCCAACGGGCTCCCTGTAGTAGGGGCACTTTGGCGGAGATCTTTTCCAATAGCCGTATGGTGAAGTGGGGTGAGGGGCCAGAACTGTGTAGATGTATGTGTGTGATTTAAAATAAGGTTCGGAGTATCCGTGAAGACAATTTTTAATCAGTGGGTCTCCTACCCTAGTTAAAAATATAAACAATGCGGTGCTTGGCTAAGTGTTATGTCTTAGGTCTAAGCGTCGCTATTGGTGCAAATGAGGTCAACATGTTTCTCGCTCACTGTAAAAGTCTACATGCGATTCATCAGGACCTATATTGTGGAAACTATCTACACTTAAAATTGGCGACGTGGCGGCATCAGTTAGCTTACAACAATGGGTAGAACCAGGTCTGACAGGTACACGATTTAGGTAGTTACCTGGTTGATGTGAGTATGTTGCCACGTCGCCAATTTTAAGTGTAGATAGTTTCCACAATATAGGTCCTGATGAATCGCATGTAGAATTTTACAGTGAGTGAGAAACATGTTGACCTCATTTGCACCAATAGCGACGCTTAGACCTAAGACATAACACTTAGCCAAGCACCGCATTGTTTATATTTTTAACTAGGGTAGGAGACCCACTGATTAAAAATTGTCTTCACGGATACTCCGAACCTTATTTTAAATCACACACATACATCTACACAGTTCTGGCCCCTCACCCCCACTTCACCATACGACTATTGGAAAAAGATCTCCGCCAAAGTGCCCCTACTACAGGGAGCCCGTTGGGTATTGCACCGCCGACCCGACGAGGAGCAGCCCAGATGATGAAGCATGACACCCGATTAGGTGTGTGAGGGCATTACAATCCAATAAATGGACTCCAAACTCTGAACCCAAACGTTCAGGGTGGTGTCAATTTCCCTTGCTCGTACACTCTTGAGGAACAGCATAACCTTCTTCTTCTAATACTTCAATTAGGGCACCTATGCTGGACCTCCCTCGACACTGATAGAGGAAAAAGCCCTGTAGTCCCTCCTTTGTATACTGATGCCCTAAAATGTACCATTAGAGGTGGGATCATAAGCTGAATGGTGAAAACAAAACAAAGAGATAAATAAAACCTCAAAACCGTTAATTAGAAATTTTTATGATAAAGAACTATTATTTAGAAGCACTGAAGACCCCTCTATAGAGACCTCCCTTAAGAATCCCTAGTACGAATACAATACAATCATCAGGTTCACACAAAGAAAGGGAAAAGGATCTTCTACCTCAATAAAGCTGGGAGGTCATTGGCAGTTTACTTGAAATTTAAAAGGAATGTCAGCCTAAATTCTTCTGTTTAGGACCCTTCTGGTTCCCTTACAACTGAAATGATTGATATTTTAGAGACTTTCGAGGACTTTTATGCCTCCCTTTATTTTAGTCTAGGCCTGGGCAGAAAACACCGCTCACTGAGTTTTTGGAATTCAGGCACCTCGCGCTACACAGTGTAGTGCAGAGCTCCCAAAATCTGCCATCCGGTGCAAAGCAGAGTTTTTGTTTCCTTTCACGCAAGATTTGTTTTTGCCGTTCACTCGCAAGCGCCACAATATTCTCAGGCCACTAGCAAGCGTGTAAGATTTTGCACCCACTCTCGTGGCTTCCGGCTGCGACAGCGTCAATATAGTGCCGCTCGCTAGTGTGACACACCTCAAGTAGGTTCTCTACTCGAGAAGTAGGGAAATCTACTCCAAAAGAGGTTTTTCGAGTGGATTTTCTTCTCCAACGGACCGTTCAAGTTGTTTTTAGTGCGAGAAGCCTTTTTTCTTTTGTTTTTTTCCAACAGGAAGGAAGTGCCCCAGAGACTCCAACTTCCTGTTCCTGTCCAGCAGCCCCTCCTAGTGCTAGTCACTTTTCACTTAGATTTTGAGGTGGAGAGATCACTCTCTTTGGCTGCTGGATATATTCCTTTGGATTTAAGGACTTTTTTTGTGATATCACACAAGTAAGTTAAAAAACTATTGCATAAGCATGCTGTTTGTTTGATAGGGCATGTACCAATATTTCTTTGTTCTTTTATTCGATTTTTAAATTTTACTGTGGTGGGTGGCCTGGATTTTAAGTAGGTGCCTAGTTATTTTTTTGCATTTCATTTTTCATCTTTTGTAAAGGAACAATGTTGCACAGTTCAGTACCTTTTCTCCATGTTTGTTACCTTTGCAATATTCATTTATTTACTATGTAGCCCAGTCGGCCAACTGGCCATTCAGTCAGTAGGTCCAGGCCAATACTAGTCATGGGTACATGAAACAACTGTTTCTGTGGTAAATGTTGTTTTAAAACATAATTTCGAGCTGGGGTGGCATTGTATTTCACGTTTTTTGTGTGCATAAAAAGTGTATATGTCAGTTAATATTTGATATCATGGAAGGATGTGTGGTGACTAGTACATTTTTATAGCTCAGTTTATTTTCGTTTATGGCATTGCTGAATTATTGGTAGTGTTTTCTTCAGTGTTACAATGCCTCCTTTGTCTGGCCAGGCAAATGTGTTTATCGTAGGCCACAATTTGTCTTTGTTCTCCATGCTATGTGGCCAGGGGTCATTTTGTGTAGTCTATGTCCATAGGCCTGAATGTGTTCTTGTTCCACATGCTTCCCTGCTCACTGTTGTTGTTTGACCAGGTGGCTGGCAGCGATTTTGTGCATCCAGCCAGTGTGTTCTTGCCATAGGTGTGCATGTGTTCTTTGTTCCACATGCCTCTTTGCTCGCTGTTGTTGTTTGACCATGTGGCTGGCAGCCATTTTGTGCATTCTGCCAGTGTACCTTTGGTTGTAGGCTTGCATGTGTTCTTTGTTCCTCATGCCTCCTTGCTCACTATTGTTGGTTGACCATGCGGCTGGCGGCCATTTTGTGCATCCAGCCAGTGTGCCTTTGCCATAGGCTTTATGTCTTCTTTGTTCATCATGCTTACTTGCTCACTGTCTTTGTTTAACAATGTGACTGCTAGCCATTTTGTCCATCCAGCCAGTGCCCCTTTCCCAAGGCTTGCATGTGTTCTTTGTTTCCCATGCCTCCTTGCTTACAGTTGTTGTTTGACCATGTGTCTGGCAGTCATTTTGTGCATCCAGCCAGTGTGCCTTTGCCATAGACTTGAATTTGTTCTTTGTTCTCCATGCCTCCTTGCTCACTGTTGTTGTTTGACAAGAATGCTGATAGCTATTTTGTACATCTAGCCAGTGTGCCTTTGCCATATGCTTCCATGTGTTCTTTGTTCCCCGTGCCTCTTTGCTCCCTGTTGCTGTTTGACCATGTATCTGGCAGCCATTTTGTGCATCCAACCAAATTGCCTTTGCCATAGGCGTGTTTGTATTCTTTGTTCCCCATGCCTCCTTGCTCACTGTTGTTGTTTAACCATGTGGCTGGAAGCCATTACGTGCATTCAGTCAGTGTGCCTTTGATATAGGCTTGAATGTATTCTTTGTTCCCCATGCCTCCTTGCTCGCGTCTGGCAGCCATTTTGTGCATCCAGCCAGTGTACCTTTGGTTGTAGGCTTGCATCTGTTCTTTGTTCCTCATGCCTCCTTGCTCACTATTGTTGGTTGACCATGCGGCTGGTGGCCATTTTGTGCATCCAGCCAGTGTGCCTTTGCCATAGGCTTTATGTCTTCTTTGTTCATCATGCTTCCTTGCTCACTGTCTTTGTTTAACAATGTGACTGCTAGCCATTTTGTCCATCCAGCCAGTGCCCCTTTCCCAAGGCTTGCATGTGTTCTTTGTTTCCCATGCCTCCTTGCTTACAGTTGTTGTTTGACCATGTGTCTGGCAGTCATTTTGTGCATCCAGCCAGTGTGCCTTTGCCATAGACTTGAATTTGTTCTTTGTTCTCCATGCCTCCTTGCTCACTGTTGTTTTTTGACAAGAATGCTGATAGCTATTTTGTACATCTAGCCAGTGTGCCTTTGCCATATGCTTCCATGTGTTCTTTGTTCCCCGTGCCTCTTTGCTCGCTGTTGTTGTTTGACCAGGTATCTGGCAGCCATTTTGTGCATCCAACCAAATTGCCTTTGCCATAGGCGTGTTTGTATTCTTTGTTCCCCACGCCTCCTTGCTCACTGTTGTTGTTTAACCATGTGGCTGGAAGCCATTACGTGCATTCAGTCAGTGTGCCTTTGATATAGGCTTGAATGTATTCTTTGTTCCCCATGCCTCCTTGCTCGTGTCTGGCAGCCATTTTGTGCATCCAGCCAGTGTGCCTTTGTCTTAGGCTTAAATGTGTTCTTTGTTCTCCATGCTTCCTTGCTCGCTTTTTTTGTTTGAACATGTGGCTGGTGGCCATTTTGTACATCCAGCCAGTGTGCCTTTGCAATAGGCTTGCATGTCTTCTTTGTTCCCCATGACTCCTTGCTCGCTGTCATTGTGTGAACATGCAGCTGGCGGCCAATTTGTGCATCCAGCCAGTGTGCCTTTGCCATAGGCTTGCATGTGTTTTTTGTTCCCCATGCCTTCTTGCTCCCTGTTGTTTTTTGACCATGTGGCTGGCGGTAATTTTGTGCATCCAGAAATTGTGTGTTTTTGCCATAGGCTTCCATGTTTTCTTATTCCCCATGCCTCGTTGCAAGCTGTTGCTGTTTGACCATGTGGCTGTGGCCATTTTGTGCATCCAACCACTTTGCCATTGCCATAGGCTTGTTTGTTTTCTTTGTTCCCCATGCCTCCTTGCTCACTGTTGTTGTTTGACCATGTGGCTGGCAGCCATTACGTGCATTCAGTCAGCGTACCTTTGATATAGGCTTGAATGTGTTCTTTGTTCCCCATGCCTCCTTGCTCACATCTGGCAGCCATTTTGTGCATCCAGCCAGTGTGCCTTTGTCATAGGCTTGAATGTGTTCTTTGTTCTCCATGCTTCCTTGCTCGCTTTTTTGTTTGACCAAGTGGCTGGTGGCCATTTTGTACATCAAGCTAGTGTGCCTTTGCTGTAGGCTTGCATGTGTTCTTTGTTCCCCAAGCCTCCTTGCTCGCTGTCATTGTGTGAACATGCAGCAGGTGACCATTTTGTGCATCCAGCCAGTGTGCCTTTGCCGTAGGCTTGCATGTCTTCTTTGTTCATCATGCTTGCGTGCTCGCTGTCTTTGTTTGACCATGTGGCTGCTAGCCAATTTGTTCATCCAGCCAGTACCCCTTTGCCATAGGCTTGCATGTGTTCTTTGTTTCCCATGCCTCCTTGCTTGCTGTTGTTGTTTGACCATGTGTCTGGCAGTCATTTTGTGTATCCAGCCAGTGCGCCTTTGCCATAGGCAAGAATGTGTTCTTTGCTCCCGATACCTCCTTTGCTCGCTGTTGTGGTTTGACCATGTGGCAAGCAGCCATTTTGTTCATTCAGCCAGTGTGCCTTTACCATAGGCTTGCAAGTGTTATTTGTTCCCCATGCCTCCTTGCTCGCTGTTGTTGTTTGATCATGTGGCTGGTGGCCATTTTGTTCATCCAGCCAGTGTGCCTTTGTCATAGGCATGCATGTGTTCCTTGTTCCCCATGCCTCCTAGCTTGCTGTTGTTTCACAACGTGTCTGGCAGCTATTTTGTGCATCCAGCCAGTGTGTCTTTACCACAGGCTTGTATGGATGGATGTGATATCAGTTTAATAATATGCTTGAGGATCATGGTAGTATATTTATATTAAGAATATGATTTTGATGAACAGTGTTTACATTCCATGTATTTTTTTTGCATCTCCTTGAATCACAATAGGTTTCTTCTCATCCCCCATGCAAACATCGGCAATTATCATTTATTTATTTATTTATTTTATTTTCCATTGTAATTTTTTTTTTTAATTTTTTTTTTATTATAATTTTTTAATTTAGACTTTTTTGCATTTTATAAAACGTTATTTAATTTTTGCTTTTTTTAAATATATACATTTTTTATTTATTTTTTTGCATTTTGCCTCAATGCATCCATCCATCCACCACAGGTGCACAGCCGCACAGCAACATTCAGTTTTTTTCGGTATAATTCCAGTTGCTGCTGGACAGCCTGGCTGCGCTGCACTGCAGACACATCAGCATCATTCATTTTTTTAATTGTCATTCCATTTTCCCCTGGACCACATTGCCTGCCATAGGCGCACACTGACCTTCACTTTTTTTAAAGATTATTCCATTTCCCCATGCAATTCCCTGAGTGCCACAGGTGTCTCCTTTAGAATAGATGGACATAAAGCAAAGAGTTACATGTGTATGTTTTATTATCCTGATTGGAAACTAAATTTTATGCTATGATGGTGTGGTTTGACTTTAAGTGGTTGATTTATTATTACCTAGGTAACCAACCACACTAATATTGCCTTTGTCTGTACTAATTCAAACTGCAACAATGCCACGCTTCACTAAATGTTTTTCTTGCTTGTTTGCTTATAGGTGCACAAGAGAAGAAGAGACATCACCTGCAGTACTGTCAAACAGAAGGCCTGTACAGTGATGCCAATTCTCCAAACTCTTCTGCTTGTGTAGCTTAGTGCCACTACCAACTGAGAGCTTTAAGATGGCCCCAAAGAAAATGGCTCCTAAGAAACGTATCAGTAAGAAGAAGTAGCTTTCCACCAGTGGCGTGCTGCCCACAACCTTTTTTGGGAGAAAGTGTGCCTGCCAGACTGGCCTCTGGGGAGGAACCTGGGAGCAGCACTCACGCATCAACAAGACCACCCCAACATAAGCCCAAGGCCATGTCTGTCATTGAGGCAGCCACTGCAATAATGGCAACGCCGATGAGCAGTGGCGCTGAATTTGATTTCTCTCTTTTACAACGTACTACCCAATCATTTCAGGAAACAGAGCAAAGTGGACTGCAGCCATAGCCAGCAATAGTACATCTTCATGAAGTTGGAGCAGAACAGGAGGTCGAGATTCCTGCTGAGCAAGAACCTCCTCTTTTAGAATCATTGTCTCCCAGATCCCCAGCAAGGAAAAGGAAGGGTACTACTCCATCATCTTTTCCAATTACTACTTCTGATGATGATGATAGGGACATGGAGGGGACTCGTCAGAGTCCTGGAGACACCAGGAGAGGCAAGGGAAAAGAAAAGTTCCTGAAGGCCTTAGAATTATGGAAGGGGATTATGAGGAGGATGACGATGATGACGATGATGAGCTAGTCATTGTGGAAGCTGGCACAGAGGAGTCCAACACTATTCAGCCTGCTCCAAAGGATGTGGCACAGGTAGAACCGCTAGCTCCCATGTTTGCAAAGCCTCAGATGAGACCTGCACCAACCCCTACCTCAGTAGAAGTATGCAGCGTAGAGAGGCAATAGACAACACAACCACCTACCTCCAGTTCTTCTTTGGGCATTGGCAGTGGTCCAATAAAAAAGTATTTCTCCCCAGTTTGGGACTTTTTTATGGTTAGCAAACAGGAGAACAGTGCAATATGCTCCATTTGCCACATGAGTGTTCATCGAGGTAAGCCTGGTTCACATTATGGTACTGTATGCCAAACGACCCATATGAAAAAGCTTCACGCAATCCGATGGGAGGAGCACGTTAAAAAAATTGCTGAATGTGGTCTTGTTGGTGAAGGTGAGGAGAGCCAGGAAACATCAGCTACAAGTACAATCATGGTGGGTGGTGATGATTAAGAAGAGGGTGACATCCTCACGCACAGCAGCCCTGTCACCAGCAGTGCACCATAATTACTCACCTCAGCGACCTCACAATGGCACAGGAAGACTCAGAGTCAGATGGAGATACCACGGCAAATAGTGACTGGCCCAGGATGCACATTGAGTCTACCTACTTCTCAAAAGTCACCTGCGTCAGTGGCCCCAGAAAATAAGAAAATCCAGGCTACTACTATGTGCATGTTTAGGCAGGAGGGGCCCTACAACCGCAACCACCGAACAGTACGTTTGTGTCATGGGAAGCTGGCAAAAATATTAGCGCTGGACCTCCTTCCTTTCCTATTGTGGAAGGAATGGGATTCTTAGAATTTGTGGCAGACATCTGCCTGAAATGGAAGTTTCCAAGTCAGACCTATTTTGCCAGAGTTGCTGTTGCAGTGCTGCATCATGATGTGCTGCAATTGGTTGGACAAGTTTTGCAGTAAAGTGTTGTTCACACTATCCACCTGACAACAGACATATGGACCAGTTGTCAGGTAACTAATTACATGTGCATCACTGCACACTGGATCTCTTTTGTGTAGATAAAGCAAAAGCTATCTACAGGTCTTGGCTCTAAAGAAAGTTTTAAGAGCGTTCAGTGGTATGCAACAGTAGCCATGTTCGCCATGGAGAAATCACATACAACTGCAAACATCTTGAACTAATTTAACCGCAAGGTGTCCGAATGGCTGCGACCCAGAGTTCTAAGAATTGGATTTGTTGCCACAGACAATGGCAGTAACATAGTCAAGGCCATGGCAGATGGTAGCTATTTCATGGTCGTATGTTTGGTGCATTGCATCAACAGGTTGTGCAAGACTTTCTCAAAAGTCAGCAACATACTGATCACCTGCAGAAAAATCTGCACTCATTCTTTTTAAGCCCAGAAGCAGTTGCGGATTATTCAAAGTGCTAATAGAGTACCAGTTAAAGCCCTGATACAGAAGGTGCCAACACGTTGGAACTCGATCTATTACATTTTGCAATGTCTGTTTGAGCAGTACAGACAGATCAATAACTATGTCATTCAAAGAGGAGCCAATGTAATTGGAAAAGCCAAGACCATGATGTGGACAAATAGGGCCTAGTCAAATGTCTGACACAGATGCTACTCCCTTTTTAGGTTTTCACACGGGAAGTTAACAGGGAGGACAGTACAATGGGCTAAGCTATCCCGTTGCTGCATCTGCTACAGGACCAGCTTAAGAAGGTGTCTGAAAGGATCGCACTCACAGGTGTGAACAAAAACCCAGAGGCGCATGCGTTGGTTGAGAACTTAATCTTTTGCCTGTCTTGCAATGCAAGGCTGCAAAATGACATCATCTCATCTAAAGACTACATCTGTGCCACACTACTGAATACACAGTACAAAAAAAAGTATGTCCACTTTCATTCCTTTTACTGAACGGAATGTCTCAAAATACAAGAGGTGGATTCTTGAGCAAGCCGGAGACCTGGATGAAGAACAGCTGAAACTTAGAGTCTCACTCCACAGTTCTGGGGTGCTGCCTTCAACTTTCAGAGAGGGCCGTCTTGTCCCATAGCAGCCACCTCCAGCACCAAGAACACTGGCAACAACAGCAACAGAAGAATCAGACTCAACATCTGCATTGGCTTGGTTTCAAGTGGCAGGTCTTAAGTCCAGTGCAGAGATGAAGGCAAAAGAGGTTGAGCAAGTTGCAATACCAATGACCATTCAGAGGATGGTCCAGGAGTATCTGGATGATCCAAAAGAGGTCTATGTGGATCAAAACCCATTGATGTATCAGTATGGGAAGTTTTACCAATGGCCAGAGCTCAGCAGGCTGGCAATAAAGTATCTGGCTTGTCCTGATACCAGTGTTTCTGCTGAGTGTGTGTTCAGTGCAGCAGGCACAATTATTACATTGAGAAGGACCAGTCTCTCACCTCAAAATGTAGAGAGATTGACCATGATGTAAATTAACCAACATTTCATACCACATGAGTACACTGTTCCTAAAATAGCACAGGAGGAGGAGGAAGAGGATTGGTCAGAATCAAGTGTGTTGGCTGACCCACTTCTGGTTGAAGCACCTGAGGTTAAGGATGAGCTCTACTTCCCGGACTGAGTATGCCAGTGCCATCATGGACCTTTTAAATTACTTCTTGTTGAACTTCTTTCTTTGCAAGAGAAAAAAGTAGCTAGTGGAACATTATGTTTGTGTCAGATTTATGCTGCCTCACCATTATTTGGTCACACATATGGCTGAATTGGAGTTGGACCAGTGTGCAGTGAAGAAGTCTCCACAATTCCTTCTTGACATGGGAGACAATGCCTGCCTCCCTCGCATGCTTGTCCTTTTTTTGCATCACTTTGCAGGGCTGCCCCAGAAGATCATTGGTTTGCAAGAGTGCCAGTACCAAATTCCAATGTGTTTTCTGTGTCAAAGATTCAATTGTGTACCTAACCTACCATTGCTTGGATTGGTATGGGTAACTACAACTATTGCAACAATGAGTGAGTGATTGTGAGTGATGATTGATGATTTAGGTGACAGACAGTGTTCAATTAACAGTAAACTTGATTTTGATGAATTGCAATGTTTGGTACCTGATGGGTGATCATTTTTCCTGAAGGTGAATGGCCTTTACAAACTTACTTAGTGAAAATGTACCTGTACAGTCCACTCCTTTTTTCAGGTTCTTCAGAGAACAGACCAATCACTTTAGTTAACAAACACAAATCTATCCAAAATATTGCAATTCTGTTTTTCTACTTGTTCTTCAACAGCAGTGCACTCCACATCTATCTTGCTCGTGTCGGGACTGGGATGGAGTTACTTGGAGTCAGGAGGAGGTCGGAAGGACTTAGGGTGGGACTTTGTCATCAACAGCTAGAAGAAGGAAGTTATCAACTTCAAAGGAAAACCATGACTCTGAGGCCTAGTACTTAGCTATGTAGAATGGAGCGAGGTGCGTTGATTTTAGAAATGCTGCTCAATGTGTGTGTTGCACTGGTGGCAAAAGTGAAACTCTGAGTCCTGTTTTTTGCTCTGCCTCTGAGTCTTCTTGGTACTCTCCTCATGTCCTTTTCCTTGACTCACAATACAGTTTCTGTTTTACAGTCCGCAGGCCTTCTCCTCTCCTGCATGAACGAAAGGTGAAAGATGAGCACAACACTCCTGTTTACCTACCGGACCGATTCAGACAGGTACCCAAAAGTGACTGACATTCCCGAGGAGAATGCAGAGGCACCACCCAATTTGGCAATACAATATCATTTTTATTTTAACAATCATATTTATAGAACTGGGTGGGTTCACTTCACTCCTCCATAATTTGATTTTTTCAAACCTAGAAGACAGAACATTTAGATATGTAAAAACTTGGTTCTCTGGGGCAGAAGGACTGTTTGTAATGCACTTAATTGAACTGTGTCATAATTCCTTCGTTTCCTTCCACAACAGATTGATGATGTGCTGCTCATCACCCTGATGAATATTATTCTTGTGTTGTGTTTGACTATATCACACCTTTCCCCAAATCCTCCTTCCCATCCATTTATCAAACCTCTAACTCTCTTTCCCCGGGCTGTGTGATTTTTTGGGAGTTGTGTCTTAATTTACACCAAATAGATCACACACTTGTTGGGCCTGATGTGGTTAAATGTGACACGCAACAGCCCACACCCCCCACTTACCCAACCATGCATAAGTAGGAATGTCATTACTCAACGTCAACATCATCATTCAGGCCTTTGTTAGGCATAAATAAAACACTTAGGGCCCGATTCACAAAGATAAACTGAGACAAAAGTTTAAGTTTACGACTTTCAGTATTCACAAAGGGCATTTACGTGTAGTAAGGTTAGACATTTGTCTCAGTTAAACTTACGTTTTGGTCTTAAGTTTTACTGAGATCAAAACTGAGACAAAAGTCTAGCTTTACAATTCGTAAATGCCTTTTACGAATACCGAAAGTCATAAAGTTAGACTTTCATCTCAGTTTACCTTTGTGAATCAGGCCCTTAATTTTGTTGACTACAGAGTACAGACTTTGAGTACATTTTTCCGGACATCAGGATTTTATAACTTTGTTTTTCAAATTCCATGCCCACCATTGCTCAATTTACTATTACTAGTTTTTGTTATAATATGTGATATTCCTTGATGTGACATGGTAGTAGTAGTCTATCCTAAGTCTTTCTAAAGTTATAATATAAATGTATATGTATAACCTACTAACTCTTAGATTTTCTTTCAATTTAGTTGCCTGTGACCCTTCTGATTAATCCTACAGTTGGAAATTACCTAGGTGGGAGTGAGACCTCGCTGTGAAGCCTTCCCTATTAGTGGACTACCACTACCATAAAGAAGGCACCTTGGAAGAACCCCCAGTTAGGTGTTGGAAGATTGACAGAGGGAGCAGCCTCCAGCCATCACTACATCTATTTAGGTAAGAGAACTAAGGGGTGAAGTGAACTACTTTACTTAGTACATAACTAACATCTACTGCAGATGAGATAAGTAATTGTTTATCTATGTTTCTGCAGTCAATATGG
Organism: Calotriton arnoldi; assembly: GCA_963921515.1. Taxonomy (NCBI): domain Eukaryota; kingdom Metazoa; phylum Chordata; class Amphibia; order Caudata; family Salamandridae; genus Calotriton; species Calotriton arnoldi. Next base: position 51,628 of record CAWUFW010015714.1, read on the forward strand.
GAAATGGCAGCATACCCTCCTAACTGGCATACACTTTGAGAAATAGATTAAAAATACAGGCTATGCAAAAATGCATCATTGTAAAATTAAAGTAAAACACAGAAACAAAATTCAGCCATTAAGTGGATTATAAATATTTTCCCTTTACTAACACTATAAAATATAAAACAAACCCTCTCTACCCACAACAGGCCCACCCCTTTCCCACATCTTTCCCCATTCCCAACCAATGTCCAGAATAAATATTAATGTCCATGACCATTTGTCCATAAAGAAGAAAAATGCTCTGCCCAAATTCCCACCCTTTCCACCCACAACACCCTCCTACCAAAACAGAAAAACCAAAAAAAATGGTTAGTAGAGTACATTCTCTATGAGGGTCTACAGGTGTGGAATTCGGGCCTCGAGGTGTGCCAGATTGCGCAGCACGCAGCCATGGTGGAGCCGGTCTGAAAGTGGTGCGGCACAGGGATGGGCACAGGCAGCTCCAAGTTGCCAGTTGCGCTGGTGTGGTTGTGCCATGCCCTCCTTGGCCATCAACCACTGGTAGTGTGTGTTGGTGGCCCCTACCGCCAGAGCCAGGCTGTGATCTCCTGCCGGGTCGGTGGTGGTGGTGGACCAGCAAGAGTAACTATTTCAAGAAAGAAAAAAGAGAAATTGTAAAACATTCTCTGTGCAAACAATTGTTTTTTAGTGGCAGAGTATAAGTACATTGCTGGTCCCCTAGGGCCATTGGAATATTTGATGTGATTAGGAAAGTTTGTCACAGGGACATGATTTTAACAACCCATGCCTCACATAAAAACACTGACTGGCTGAAAGGAGGTAGCATAAGATTAAAAGTGTTTTTTTATATATAGGATTTCATAAAAAAATAAATCACGCAGACACTTTGTGTGGAAAAAGAAAAATGACTCTGTTTAATAAGTAAGACATTGAGTACAAGTATTCTATTCTTGTTGTGCTAAATGACTGGAAGCATGCTAGCTGGAGCATGGGGTACATATTTGCTACTCTCTGCAGTCTACAGCTGGGGAAGCTGCATTGGACAAAAAAGTATCTTTGATTCCAATGGCCCGGTTCTCCAAATGCCTTTTAATTCCACCCTGACTCCAAAGAGGCAGATGTTTAAAATGTCACACACATGATGTATAGCATGTGGATAATAGATATCCTGTCTGCCGTAGGTAGACTGTGGGAAAAGAAATGCACTGCAATACAGGGATAGGAACAGGATATATAGATTTTATTGGGCACGTTCATCACAGAGTATCCCATCCGCAAAACACGAAATCACAGACACTTAATCCCTCTTTACTTCCTAGCCTCACCCTCAAACACAAATTATTTAAACAAATACATTTGCTTGGCAGTAAGGGAAGGAAACTTGACTTAGGGACTGATTCAGACTAGAGTTTGGCGGAGGGGTTACTCCATCACAAATGTGACAGATATCCCGTCCGCATTATTACGATTAGTAATACGGCAGACGGCATATCTATCACATTTGTGATGGAGTAACCCTCTCTGCCCAACTCTAAAAATCAGGCCCTTAGTCTGCTGCAGCAGGGTAAGGTACAGGGAAAAGCCCGGAGGGTACAGTAGAGGTTTTGCTATAGAATAGTGCGGGTGGGTGGTTCACTGATGATTTAGCTTAGGCTTAGTCAGTCACTGTACTTGAAACTGAAAGTTGATGAATGTAAAATGTGAACAGGCGTAAATCCATTATGGAAGCCATATGAACCACTTGTCCCGTAACATGTGGCACATGACAAAAAAAAAAAAAAAAATTCTAATGTTTCTGGTAGGCTGGGACAGAACATAGGAACAATAAAGGAGTGTGGTACTAGGAGGTGACTGAGTGGGCGCTGGGAAGTATGAGAAAGACAGCTTGTTTTTGTTTCGTTTTGCAATCCATTGAAAGCTTTGTAAATGCTACAGTAACAGAAGCAGATGCACATTGCACAGCCAACACTGAAGTGCCAGATTGAACTATGCTCTAGTTGGGTGGGGTCATGGCCCATATGTCGCAACTCGCAAAGTGCCATGGGCAGGGAGGTCATAGATTTTGATGGATGGGACCTGCCTCACTCTACAAACACAGTGGGTATACAATTAATTGTCAACAACCAAGCAATGTGACCTACCATTGCCGTCCATGCCACCGCAGAGACTCCCCCTTCAGCTGCTGCTGCGTTATCGGGCACATCAGTGCTGGCCCCAGCACTGGTGGTCTGTGCAACTAGAAAAAACATGACACATTTTAGATGTCAGATACTCCTCCCCCCTTTTATTTTTTTAACAAAATACAACCGCAACACACGACTACAGTTCAGTTTGCATTATCTCCTCTCCTATCTAAAATATCACCTTGGGCATTTTGATGGTTGACAATGTTAGAAAAGCCATAAGTCAAGCCAACCATAATGGAGGGGCAGAGATATGATGATGACTTTGAGTCATTTGAAGTGCAATGATGGGGTAGAATGAATTGGTCAATGAAGGACATATGCTTTTGGTTGGTAAATGCAATGGGACCTTCCTCATAATACTTTCCTGCATGCTGCACTGTAATTGAAATTGCTGGGATGCTGAAAAATAATAAATACAACACAGCATGGGGGCTACCATAACCATGGCCACTTTCTCATCATATGAGCATGAGCAGGAAATAGAAAGCCTTCTTAACAAACAAGCGTAGAAGAGCTTGCTTGGGTCTGCAAGCTCTGCAATCTTCACAGTAGACTACCTAATCTAGTGTCTTAGTGTTACAGTACCAGTTCACAGGTTATAAAGTGTGGGAGAGGGACAGCATAATCAAGCAGAAGAAAGCTTAAGCTACAGATTAGTGCAAACACAGGAGGAAGGGAGCTACAGAAACAAGAAATATAGAAAAAAAGGATAATGCAGGGAGGGATAACAAGAAAAAACATTAAACAGAAGGAAGAGCATTTAAAAAAAGTCACAGTATAAGTGAAAGGAGGAAAAATGATTCTAATGGGGAGAGGTAAAAGTTAGAGAAATAATATTAATGAGAACTTACTGGGGACAGCAGAGTCGTCTGCCGCAGTGCTGGTAGTGGCGATGGAACTTCCAGCCGCCGCAGAACTGGTGGGGCACCCTCCTCGGCCCGACCCTCTGATGTCCTCTTCTTGCTCTTGGGTGCTGATGTAAGTAATAAAGAAGATAGCAAAAATAGATTAGTGGTACAGGTAATTTCCTAGAAAATATTTTGACAGGCAAAGCAAATGCAGTAACATATTGAAAATTTACTTTTCTAAATCATATTGCCTATATTATCGAGTTGACCTATTCCTTATTTCTGAAACCTTACCTAAGCCCTGTTCCAAATTTCCTAAAGTATATTCTGAAATACAAATGCTTTGCAACTAGGGGAGAGGAGTTGGCCTAACGGCTAGGGCGTCCAACCTCGAATCTGGGGAACTGGGTTCAAGTCTCGGCAATGACGCTGAACATCCTGTGATTCTGGGCAAATCACTTAATCTCCCCGCGCCTAACAAAAATGAATGTAACTGGTGCTATCTAAAGTGCTCTGATACCCGATTCGGGTCAAGTTTGCGCTATATAAAACTCTGCAGCAAACTAATCTTTGCTTCGCAAATCGCACCCCCTTTGATGGGTCAACTGAGTCAATTTCCTTTTACAATGCATTAATACATATTGCATACTACATCACTGGAAGATTGCTTGGGACTGTGCAAGCTACATAAAAAGAAAGACACAGAGAATGTTAACTTGCTGATATTATATTACTACTGCTACCACAGTACCACTATCTTAGTGACAGGAGGACAGAGGAGTCAGCATAACTTCTTAAATACTCAGCCCAAGCGAGCACCAGCAACAACGAGAAGAACTAGGTAGCAGTGAGCACCTGACTCGCTCAAATTGGATCATATAATATTTGTAACGTTACGTTATGTGAACTTAACTTACCTCTGAGTATGAGCAGCATGCTATTTGAAAAGAAATTACCAATATAGGATAGGACACAACAAAATTAGAAATAATTAATTAGTAGTACTCACCAAGCCCTGCAATCTGGACACCCAGCACTTCGAGCAGATCCCTCTCCCGGTCCATGATATCGGCCCAGCAGTGCATCAGCTGCTGCTGGATGCGCCGAACCCCAGCATGTCGGCGAACGCAACGGCACACCCTCCCCCACTGTGGTCGACACTCCCGCAGGCCGTACCCACTCCAGGGCTTGCAGTATGCAGCCAGCATGGAGAGGAGATGGCGCTGCACAAAAAAAACAAGGGAGGCCACCTCTGAATCACTAAAATTGGTGCAAGGCTGCACCACCTGGCGGCACCAGTGCCGGCAGGGTGTACGGTTCGCTGCACCCCCTGCACTGGCACAGCCATAGGGCTGGGTGGAATATAAAAAAAAGACAGGAGGAAGAGTAGGAATAGAGAGAGAGAGAAATTAGGAAGTTAGGGGAAAACTAATAAAGGGACAAAAAAGTCACAGAAAATAAAAAAGAGGCAAAAGCGTAAAATACACAAATACGCACACTAAGGAAATAAATGTAAAACAGGGGAGGATAAGTTGGATAAAGTAAGGATGTCTAAGATATAGTAGGGATTGAAAAGTAGGCCCAGCACCATGCACAGAATAGAAAAAACAAGATGGAAGTATGTGCGGGTGACCATGTGGTGCCATTCGTGCTGGCGTTGCAATGTAGAGGGCACTACTCGCAACAATCAGCACGAAGGGGTGGCCAAGCACATCTTTGCTCGTCCGCACAGAGTTAGATGGAGTCGCAGAGTTTTTTTTCTACTCCACGGAATTCCACTTAGCTGAACTCTGCAAACTCGGTCCACCCCTTCTTTACTCTCTGGACTCTCCTGTTTAGAGTTTTTAACTTCATTACCAGTATAAATGCTCCTGGATTCTGATACACATTAGTTAGAAAAACTGATTGGAAAGGCAAAGTTCGGAAGGCAATTAAGCTCATTCCAAATGATAAAGCTCCTGGCTCAGACGGCTTTCCCATTAGCTTCTATAAAACCTTTGCCCATACACTGATCACTCCCTTGGAGGTGGTGCTAAATCATTTCGCGTCATCTGGAGTGCTCTCTGGTATAGCCACTGAAGCTACAATTGTTGTTATCCCCAAAGAAGGGAAATATCTCTTGCCCCCTAAAAATTTCAGACCTACATCATTGATTACGATAGAGGCGAAAATGTATGCCAAGAGCCTCGCTACACATATAGAACCTTATATAACTAATTTGATCCATCCTTCTCAATCTGGTTTCATTAAAGGTAGATTAGCTAGTGACAATAGCTGTACTTTTTGTCATATCATTGAAAGGAACTCTCTCCCCCATCTCCTGCTTCCAGTGCAATTGCATTAGATGTCGAAAAGGCCTTTGACAAGGTAACATGGTCCTACCTGGAAGCAGTATTATATCGTCACAAAATAGGGGAGGGGTTCATAAAAATGGTCATGGACTTAAATGCTGCCCAACAGCTAGTATTAAAATCAATGGCTCATTACAACAAGGTACAAGCCCGATATGCTGCCGCTGTAGGATGGGCGCAAGTGGCGAGACGAGAAAGGCTTCTCCGTTGTTGAGCAGTCAGCGATGCTACGATGAGGTCATAATGCTAGGAGGAAACAAGTCTAGGTGATGCTACAGCTGTGGTAAAGAAGAGAGCAGTTAACCATCTGGGTTCTTTGCAGCAGGGTGGAGTGGAATGGACAGATAGCATGTCAGTGAGCTGGCTAACAGGGTCGCTGCTGCAAGTAGATGATATCGGGTAGTAGGGAGCTGTAAACTGTGTCAAACCCATGCTACAAGTAAGTCAAAGCAGGTTCCTTTCTTATTTGTCCATAACTACATACTTAAAGCACTGTAGCAGTCCAATGAGCTTAATAAGTACAACAACTAGGGCTGACTATAGTTTGCAACTCACATGAACTAATTGGGTGGAGTATACAAGGGCTGGGCAGACTGATTCCAACTGGCGCTACTTCAGCAATTCGAAGCAAGGAACAAGGCCTAAGGAATGGGAGGAACGGGAGGTTGAGTGACTTAGAGGGGTGTACTAGGCACCATTTCTAAGGGCAGTGGATCCTCGCACACTCCCTCATGTCTTGTCATAGGTAGTTACGACCTCCAGAGTAAGATAAGACCCACTCGTCCTGCAAAAGATAAAGAGGATCACCTCAGTAGAACCCAGTGTAGAAACCTAATAATGCCCTACTCACTCTGAGAAGCACTACTAAAAAATTGACATTCTGTAAAAGCAATCAAGGGGCCAAAGCAGTGTATGGCCATAATGACCACAGCAGCAAAAGCTCTATCTAATCTAGAAGTTCCAAATACATTTTCAGGACAACATCCCTCACATTTTATTGAAAGGTCTGCAGGCAATCAGAGCACCTGGCAACTGCTAGAGACTCTTGTTAATGTAACCACTCATGAGGTGCCGTTCCCCGTACAGAGCTGGACACAGCACTTGTCAGAAGTTCAGGAGAGCCAGACAACAGAATGCTTAGAAAATAACAACAGTATAGTGTGCTCGGCGGCAAGTGATAGCTCTTTGTCACTACCACCAGCAGTGCAGGAGCTGCAAGCGGAGCATCTAGCCTCTACATCACAACAGACGAGTATGCAAGACTCATCTCCTACCTAATTGCCACCAACCCCACTTTCTAAATCAATATACCCAATTTTTCCACACCCTGTAAGGCTGTTTTGCTCAGAATATGTGCTGTTACCGTTATATGTGACTAATGTTTATTGTAGCTTTCTCAGTTCATCACAAAATAAAGCAGCAGTGCCTAACAGTTTTCCACCCAATCCCAGTGATCTTCAAGAGCCACACGGCTTAGACCACAACATCATGCATTCAGAGACTGTCTATGCTGAGAACGCTAATTTGCAAATATTTCTTGCCTCTTGGGCAAGGTCAGACCCATTGACGTCATTACTTAAATATGTTCACGCTGCTCCTTTTGCCTCTCTGCTCCCTTTTTCATTGGTAACCCAGATGCTACTGCAGATTTTCGGAGAGATTCAAGAAATAAGATATGCCCCAAAATAGCCCATAAGGAAACCATTGAGCTAAATGCTATAAATGAGCATTTTGCTTGATACAATGATCACATGGGGCAATCAGAGAAAAGGATATCTGAGCTTGAGGACAGCCGTAAGCATCTTGACAATCTCACAATAAAATCCACAGGTTGAGATAAGCAACCTTAAGGCTAAATTAGAAAAAATGAAGAATAGATTATGTCAATCAAATCTACTGTTTGTGGGCATACCTGAAGGTCATCACAATGATCAAAATACTGTAAATCTAATAACGGCTTTGGTTAAGACATATGTTATCATTGAGATGTCATCACAAGATAAATATCTTAATAGTATGCATGCCCATAACGTTCCTGGTTACTTGACCCCCAGCACAAAATATCCTCAAACTATTCTGGTCAATAAGCCACTGCATTACTTGAGCACATACATTCTTCCAGAGTTAAAAAATTGTAGTTGTTCCTCAATCACCTTTTTCCTCCAACAGCTTATTTGATGTCATTCAGTGTTTGGAATACATCATTTTCAACAGGCTCAGAAACTGAGGACTGTTAATTTTCTAGCTGCATATTTTTTCTACGTTGGCATTAATGTGATTTCTGGCTCTCTTTTTTAATCCACTTGCTAAGGTCATGTTCATTATGTCTCATTGATAGGAGCGTGAAAGCAGGTGGTGAAAAGATCTATTGGCCACACGCCTCTACCACCTGAGAAAGTAGCCATGAGTGTACCAACAAGGCATATAATCCAGGGCGGGTTTAAGGGGGGCACAATATATGTGGTGTCACAAGGGGGGCTGTGTTATGATTTTTTTCAAGAAGCGAGACAGGTTGGGGTCAGGGAGGACTACCTGGGCGGGTAATGCGGTATGCCACGTAGGGAGGGTTCACTCAAGCAACCAAAAAGTAGAAAATATTTTCAATTATTAGTAGGGGTGGTTAGTGAACTCTGCTCCACCGGCGGAGTTAATGGAGTTTTTGGCACTCCGCGCTCCACTTAGAGCCTGGAGTTCTTAAAAACATCTCGGTCGACCGCTAGCAGAGTGTAGTTTACCAGTGGCACGTGGTCACTGGGAACACAACTGGCCAGCAACTGGCGTATTATAGACCCCAAGGCCCTAATACATCACATGCATCTGGAAGTGGCTCAGGGGTATTCTCCCTCCCTCAATGAGCTTGCAGTTGGGAATGTGGAAATGACTTGAGAACAAAGGAGTTTTTTTGTCTTAAATAGGAAAGACCATTACTTACGGGAATAGCTTCTACACTACAGTTTTACTTTTAGCTGAGTAGCGAGGGGTCTCACAGAAACACCCTCTAAATATGCTTGTCTTCAAGATAATCACCCTGCAGTAGAATGACTATGCTTCATTGCAAAAACTGTAGAAAGAGATCTCTACTTACTGGTTACAGGCACAGCTAACCTATACCATACTGCACTTTTTCAGTCTGTGCACACACTTCAGCCTCACTTCCCACTGTCTGCAGCTCTGATTAGCTGTGTAACCCTCACACACATAAAAGGTAATGTGTGGTGAGCAGTTCAGCTCTTGGCTCTTACAATACAGTCACGGCATGCTTAGTCTTTAGAAAGTGGCCCGAACATTCCCCATCATTTACAAAATGACAGGGATGGTCCCACATGCCCAGTTTTGAGGGAGCTCTACTGACCTGTGGAACTCTAAAGAATTCCACTGAGTTTTTTGATCACTCCACGGATTTCCGTGGAGTGAAACTCCTCGAGCTCCGTCCACCCCTGATTATTAGTGGCTGATATTTGGTTAGCATCATTCAATAGCTTTTACATTAGTGAACAATTCTTTAGTTTTCTTAAAAATTCGGTTACTTCAGGCTTAATAGAGATGCAGCCTGAAAGGATAAGAAATCCATGACTTAATAGAAATGCAGCCTGAAAGGATAAGAAATCCATGACTATAAAACCTATAAAGGTGATTCCCTGAAACTCCTGCAAATAGAAACCAGAAAGGTCTTAGCAAAGCATCCCCGACAGGTACCAATTAGAAGCTTAGTAGCAAGGTTCCATGTCCGCCGTAGATGTTTGTACATTTCTGTCTTAGGTTTATCTGGGTTACAGCCCGAGAATATAAGGAAATCATGATTACTACGCTCATAAATGTGGCTTCCTGTAATGTTAATGTGCTTAATAACAGAATTAGGTGCATGTTAATATTGGCTTGGTTAAGAGCATTTAGCGTGAATGTTATTTTTTTCAGGAAACCCACCCTAAATCTACTTCAACCCTGTTAAATATTCAAGGCTTTATATCGCATGTGTTTTTTTGCGTCGGCCAATGCAGTAGTCAGAGGGGCGGCCATATTATTTTCTAAAGAGCTTCAGTGCGAAGTGCAGCAGGTGATAAGGGATCCAGAGGCGAGATGGATCTGGGCTACATTTTTGATACAGCAGCAACTTGTTAACTTTATAAGCTATTATGACTTTATGGAAGATAATGTTACAGTCCTAGAAAAAGTATAAAATCTCTCCATGGGTTTCAGGGGATCATTTGTGCTCGGAGGGGACTTCAGCATTATCCAAAATGTCAGGCTTGACTGCTCTTGAGCTAATAAACAGCAAACTAAACCATAATAAGCTTGATTTTCGAAAATGCAAAAACGTGATCTTGCCTCAATAGATCCATGGCCTGCCAATCATCCACAGGATAAGTCATATGCTTGTTTTTCAAAGCACTTCATCTCGGCTTCCCAGATTGATTTTTTTTTATTTTTTATATTTCATTCATTGTGTCAGGGAAGGTGGATCAATCGCTTTTCTGACCACTCAGTGGCCTCTATTGAACTGATAGTAGAATATTCTAGTATGATACACCCTAGATCAGAGTTCTTCAATCTGTGGGGGGGGGGCGTGCACTCCACCCTAAAATCTTACCATTGTTTCCCACTGTCCCACGTCACAAGTCGTTTTGCTTCTGATATTTCTTCACCCATTTCAAATGCGGATTTTGGATTGGAGAACTCTGGAACAGCAGCCAATCAGCACATAGGAATGTCACCACTGAGGTTCCACCAATGAGGGGGCAGCAGCATAGATGGCAGGAAGTGCCGCGAAATTTGCATACATAAAGCTCCTGCATACTACTACTTCTTTGGTAGTGTGGCGGTTCTTCATTCCTGCTGTTTGCTTCATGCTTGCTGCCTTTTCTTCCTTGTTTCTTCTTTGTTTGCTGTCGAGGCTTTCCTGCATTTTACTGCCGCGCCGTGAAGGATTTTGCTGGTCTCTTGACACCTTGGAAGACATCGCCAACAGGCAAGTGAAAAGGGCTTTTGTAATAGAATTTCGCTCTAATATACATACAGCCTTGTGAACACATTCCTGGGCCATTCAGTGCTGACCAGTTTTCGAAGTCCGGGGGAGGGGGAATGGGGAGGTTCGGTGGTCACGGAGGGTTGGAGGGGGGAGGGAAGGGAAATCGATGGGGCACAACGTGTCCATGCTTATGTAATTTCAAAAGAAACTTTGCCTCCTTTTTGGGAAGAGCTAACCGTCCCGGGACAGCGTTAATTCCTAGAGCTGAAATGCTTCAGCTGCAGTGGGAGGCAGGGAGTCTCCTCTGCTATGAAACCGAATGAACAGACAGTCCACAGTGGACTGTCTGTTCCTTCGCGATTCGGTTTCATAGCAGAGGGACTCCCTGCCTCCCACTGCAGCTGAAATGACTGTCTGTTCATTCCTTTTGGTTTCATAGGAGAGGAGATTCCCTGCCTCCCACTGCAGCTGATGCATTTCAGCTCTAGGAATTAACTCCATCCTGGGACGGTTAGCTGTTCACAAAAAGGGGCAAAGTTTCTCTTTAAATTACACAAGTATGGGCATGTCATGCCCCATCAACTTTTTCTTCCTAAATTACAAAAGTGCACATTTACATGCACTGCAATGCAATGCGGCCTTTCAGGGGGCCCCTGATAAGAGACAGCTCTGTTTTTGCCCTGATGGCCTGGATTCTTGTAAATACCGTTTTTCTTTCATTTCTTTTTAAAGTGATTAATGTGTGAGAGTCTATCACTATTTGCAGAGAAATGTGTTTGTGTCATGCAACAACCATAAAGTTTCTTTTAGATCAAAACAGGTCCTCACATTTGAGAAATTGGAGGATGTCACAGATATTATTCGCTGTAAAATTAGTGGGCTGCTGCTGTATTACAACAGTGAAAACACACATCACTATCTCTGAATATTAGATGTAAGCACATTTAGAATTTCGACCATAGTGCCTGTGCACCATTAGTAGCCTGGCTAAAGAGGGTATGGCAGAGCTGGAAGTAGGGTGACTAACCGTCCGTAAATTTCACAGACCGTCCGTCATTTGGATCTCATGTCCGTTGTCCGGGATGATCCCTTTTACGGATGCCTTTTGTCTGTAATTTTGGGCATTAGGGAACAGCACTGCTCACCTACGAGAAGCCTCAACTCCCTGATGGGTCCACTTCGCACTCATCCTCTGAGCACAAAAGCAGCCCCACCCCGCCCATTGTCATTATGTATGCCAGATGATTATCACATACAGAATGACAATGGGCCAGTCTGAGCTGTTAAAGAATGTGGTGGCCTCCTCCTGCCTGGGTCTAGGGCAGGGCATTCAGTCAGATGGAAGAAATGTGCAAAAATGCACATGATGCTACGTGAGAATCATGAAAAGAAGGTGGTGAAATAAGTTAAAAAGAAGCGGTTATAGTTCTTTCACAGTCTCATCATTTTAGAACTGACACATTTTCAATATTACATTCAACGAAGCCATGGTTGCTGTTTTATTATTTTATGCAACTAACAACCATTGACAAAGCCAATAATTCAGGCTTGTTGTAGGTGTAACATTACTTGTTCTATTATGTATTTGGATGCAATGACAGAAGCAGCAAAATACCAGTCGGGTGGCACATTATACTAAGTACAGATTTTAGGCTTAGGTATTTTACCCCATGCCCTTAATTACATCGGATGAGTGAAAGGATGGATGAGTGAAAGGGTGGATGATGGGTGAGTGAATGGGTGGATGGATGAGTGAAATGATGGATGGATGGATTGGTGAATTGATAAGTGAAAGGGTGAATAGATGGACGGATGAATGAAAGGGTGGATGTAAGGATGGATGAGTGAGTGAAAGGGAGAGTAGGTGGCCAAAAGGATGGATAGATGAGTGAAGGAGTGAAAGGGTGGGTGGATGAGAGAAAGGATGGATGGATGAGTGAATGGATAGATGAGTGATAGGGTCAATGGTTGGATTCATGAGTTGATGAGTAGATGGATGGGTGGATGGCAGGATGGATTGCTAAGTGAAAGGGGGATGGAGAGAGAAAGGGAGGATGGATGGATGACTAAAAGGGTAAATGGGTGGAAGGATGAGTGACTGGGTGGATGGATGAGTAAATGAAAGGATGGCTGGATGGGTGAAAGGTTAAATGTCTGGATGGATAAATAAATGGATGAATGGGTGGAAGAGTGGATGGATGAGTGTACAGATGGATAGGGTGAAAGGGTGGATGGATGGATAATGGATGGATGAGGGAAAGGGTGGATGGAGGGATGGATGAGTGAAATGATGGATTGAAGGTACATGATGGATAGGTTTGCAAATGGTTGAATATGTGTGGAGATGGATGGGCACACAGATGGAAGGACATGGTGAAATAAATGAATGGTGAAAGACTGAATGACAGATGAAAGAATGATTACACCTTGTAGCCCATTATCTTAAGTACATTGATTTTCACATTTATATGAGTCATTGTCTTTATATAATATGTGTGTGATGTAACACACTCCGACACCCTGCCATACATACTTGGGATGAGTAGCACTATAAAAGAAATTAAATACACTTGAGAGAGGGTCTATGTGAAGATGAGGGGCACCATTGGAGGGTGGTAGCAAGGCCGGAACGGCCGGCCCAGCCGGACCTGGCATCAGGCGTTTCCCTGGGAGGCTGGAAAGGTGGGGAGGGCGGTTTTGTTACCAGGGACTGGCACTGCAAAGTTCCTTGTATATCTAGCAATTTTTAGGCAACAATAAAAGCGGCATAACTTATATTCAGGTGTGGTTCACCAGTGTCTGGTGACTAATGTCCCTGCTGGAGCGAGATGGGAGTTTTGAATCATCTAAGGTAGCACAGAGGGTTAATATGCCTGCTGCAAAGAATGTGTACCATGCATATCAAAGAATAGTATTTTATGTGCAGAACTTAGTGGGTTACTAATTTTGTCACTGAGATTGTTTTGTTACTGTGCAGTTCATAACTTACATTCGTAATCTAACACAGTGAGCTATGAACTGCCATCAAAGAGCTGCATGCAAGCTGCATGGTACAGGTTACAAAGATATGTTTTCTTCCCAGTCTTTCATTATCCTGATGTTGTTAAAAAGTTTTGTTAGGGTAGGAATACATTCTTATCATTAAAGTTAACCCTAACCACGGTGTTATGTTCTGAATCCTGAGTTTGTGTTCTTCAGACCAAGCACTCTTAAAAAATGCCTACCAGTATAGGTGACGTGCATCCTACATTTTGTGGTACCCTTTGCCTTATGTAACATGTTCTGTACACTGATTTACACACATATGATTCATTGTCTCTCTATGTGTGTGTGAAGTAAAGTGCTCCGACATTGTATACTGGTACGAGAAGGGCTATAAAACAAATGAAATATATGTGAGAGAGGGGCTGTGGAGAGATGAGAGGCACTGTTGGTGATAGTGAGGGAATCATTGAAGAGCCCCATTATTTACATGGGTACACATTCTGCCACACATAAACACATACTAGTGCTCGTGTGCGCACACACACAGCTATCACTAGCAGCCTTGAAAACGCTACAGAAGTTACAGAGATTCAAAGCGTCATACACACATTATTGTACTTAGCATGATTCCACTTTGAATATTGATTTGGGCTGAAAAAGCATACTTAAAATTAAGATTTCTGGCATTTTTAGGCTTTGTTTACATAAGAATGCTAACTCTTCATAGCTGCCTGGGTGTGTAGGACGTTGGATGTTGGTAAAAGCGAAGCGGAGAGGATGTGGTTTTATAGCCAGAGCTGTTGACTTTGTAACTGGGGACTCGAGTTTGAATCCTGGCCTTGGCGCAACACCCTGTGATCTTAGACGAAATAATTTAATTTATCCATGCGGAATGTAAAAAATCTGACCCTGTGTAATGTAACCAGTGCTCATTTAATGTGTTCCAGTGCCCAGGAGCTGAGCTTACACAATGTAAAACTGTGAAAAAATAATATTTTTAAAGTAATTATTGGCACACACTTTTCCCAATATATCAAGGTGGTGTCTTAACCAATGGAGTCTTAGCATTGGCATAGGAAAGATTTATATTTTGAATACACATTTTGAAAAAAGGTACAGTGTGGCGGTACGGAGTATACCAGGATCCCTCCTTGTTCCTTTCCAAATGCCATTCAGCAGCACACGTTGTATGAACTTTTTCTGATGAGGTAGAATTAGTTATTTTTCCCAGTGCTTTTTTGCCCTGGCCGTCCATCTGTAATATCGCAAAGGCCTACAAGCAAAGGCCAGGGCTCCATTAAAATTATGCGTCCATACTTAAACAGTCCAAAAACCAAAATTAAGACCTCTGGAGGTGAGAATCAAAGGCAGTGCAAATTTCTCACAGTGCCTGTCAGTGGGTCCTAAAGTTGTTCAAAATACATGCTCATCCAATCCTGTGCTTCTCTGCACATTACATTAGTCACATGTGCCAGTTGTGATTATGTGCAAAAGTGCAAGAAGGAACTGCCCAGGTGTTGAAATATTAACATGGCACACGTAAAACAAACTCTGTGCTTACAGGAGAGTGGGTGTGTTAGGTATAGGGGGATATTGAAGTGAAGGAGCTGCAAGGAAGTACATGCAAGATCAATTTAACACACTTGAAAGAATGGAAAGCTGATGTGGCCCTGCCAGGAATCAAATTTTTAACTAAAGATCATGGCTATCTTACTAGCCACCAGGACTTCAAACTAATAACTTGCAGATCATGGCGTATTTTATTTGCCCTTAAGATAAGGCAGCAGGTAACTTCTAGGCATGTCATTCACTCCCTTGCCCATCACTATGATTCTGATCTCAGGGGAGCTTTCACAATGTCTCATGCGAAACATACTGAGAACATGCAAGAAATATTTCTTAAATATTTTTCTCTGCATTGCAAGGGAAAAAGCTACTTGATCACTAGGCCGAGGACTCCTATTCAAGCAGCAGGAACATCTGAGGAAGTGAATAAGAAGATACGCATTTGTTTTTGAGTGATGGGTGAAGGGGCAGTGCTAAAGTTTGCCCTTACTAACCTTTTAACAAGTAACTTGCAGAGCCTCATCGGTGGTATACAGAATATACATAATGCAGCAATTTTGGGAGCACCTACTTAAAGCCTGGATGAGCCGGAATTACTTTTTATCTACTTACCACAAAATTATTCTTTTATCCAAATGTATTTTATTTAAAACATAAGATATTTTTTTAAGATTTTTTGAAACTACAAAGTTAAAAACCTGCTGTACATCATGCAGCTGTACATTTGCAGCCATGTACTATTCATTAACATTGAGCTTCGAATTTTGTATCTTAGGTTAAGCAAACATTTGACATGATTGTTTTCTGCTCCCAAAAGATGGTAGAGTGCTCAAGCGAAAGGCTGAAACAGAAACAGATGGAGAGAGAAAAGCTGCAAAAACAAGGAAATATGATGTCTCCTATTTGGACTCTGGTTTCACCTGCATTGTTCTTAGTGGAGAAAGCAGACCACAGTATGTGGTTTGTGGTGTGAAATTAGCTAACGACAGCTTGAAGCAACCAAACTAAGGCGTCACTTTGTAACGAAACATGGGTCTCTATCAGGAAAAAGCAGAGATTTTTTTGCCAGGACGTTGCAAGAGATAATGCAGCAGAAAGAAGTGGTGAAACATGTGGCAAATACTCCAGCAAATGCATTAAAAGCATCATACCAAGTAGCATACCACATTGCCAAAAACAAAAGGCCCTTTGTAGATGGAGAAAAAGTGATTCTCCCAGTATTGCTCGATGTGGCTGGGACAATGCTTGGTGAAAAAGCAGCAGAGAAGTTCAAAAGTATACCCATCTCAGACACAACAGTTTGCCGCCGCATCTCTGACATGTCAGAAGATATCCAGGGACAGCTCATAGCCCGGTTGAAATCAAGTTTGCTTGCTTTGCAGTTGGATGAAGCAACTGATGTGTCAAAGGATGCCCATTTAATTGCTTATGTTCAATACTGTTATGAAAAGCTATTATTGGAAGATTTTTTATTTGGAAGCCAATCAAGGGGCGAGCAGCAGGATCCGATTTGTTTGCCATTATCAATGACTTCCTGAGTACCCATGGCTTAAAATGGGAAAACTGTGTTGGATTCTGCACAGATGGTGCTCCTTCAATGTATGGTGCTAGGGCTGGCCTAAAAGCTAACGTGTTGAAAGTGTCTCCACATATTCTGTGAACACACTGTATGATACACCGAGAAGCCCTTGCTGTTCGAAACATGGACAGTGAACTTGAGGATGTGCTGAATTCTGCTATAAAAATAGTAAATTTTATAAAGACCCATACCACAAGAGCTTGTCTATTTGCAATTTTATATGCAGAAATGGGAGCTGAGCATCATGGCTTGCTGTTTCATACAGAAGTGTGGCGGTTATCCTGAGGGAAAGTGCTGACTCGCATCTTTGAATTAAGGAATGAAGTACAGCAGTTTCTTCTGTGTTTGGACCTCTGCAAAACAGAACAACTGTGCAATCCCCGCTGGCATGTCCTTTTAGAATACCTTGCTGACATTTTCGAGAAATTAAATTCTCTGAATCTGTCTCTGCAAGGAGCTGAAATCACTTTTTTTTACCATGAATAAAAGAATAACTGCATTCAAGAAGAAGCTTGAATTATGGCGAAGAATAGTTGAAGCTGGCCTGTTTGAGCCAATTCCATGTTTAGTAGATGCTCTTGAGGAGACTGAATATGAACTTCCAAGTGTTGCTGAGATAATAAGAAATCACCTGACGTCTCTCAAGGACAGTTTACAAAAGTATTTTCCTGAGGACAACAATCACTTCAATGACTGGGTCTTTCAACCATTTCTGGCAGAGGTGGGGAGCCATCTCCTGATTCTCATGCAGGAAGAACTGATTGATCTTCAAAGTGACCGCACCCTGCAGACAAAATTCAGCAAAGACTCATTGGGAAAGTTTTGGCTGAAAATGTCTGCAGAACATTCAGCTTTGAGAGAAACTGCTATCAAAACTCTCTTGCCTTTCAGCTCGTCCTATTTATTTGAGATTGGGGTTTCCAGCACTTGCGGTATTAAAGACTAAGTACCATTCAAGACTGGATGTGGAGCGCAACCTGAGGATGGCAGTAGCAAAAATCCATCCACAGATTGACCGTCTCTGTGGCAAAAAACAGGCACACCCATCACATTAATGTTGGTGGTGTTATTATCAATCTATGTCAAATTATGTGTTATATGTGTAAAACAAAGCATCCTAGTAAAAACAATTTCCACACATTTTATCTTGGAAATTTTTTATTTGAACTGTGTAATAAGCCTCTATCATTTAAACACACCCACTCACAAACCTGCAGTTCACTAAACACTCTTACTGTGTTGAACAGTATTTGCCGGATATGGCCCGGGATATGCGGGTGGCGGTCGATTATGTAGTGTACCAGATTCCAGAAATTCCTGTCAGGTGGTGGGGGGGCCGACATCTAAAAAGAAATCAGCTGGGGGGGCTCAACCTACGAAAGTTTGAAGACCTCTGCCTTCGAAGGTGCCTTAAGAAGTCTCTGCTAACTAATGAGACTCGGATTGCAAATCTGCATACTGCATTTGATGAGTTTTTAGAGGGAAATATTGGTACGGTTTCCTCCTTTTTGTATGGGGAGCGCTGAAAGCTTTCATCTGAGGTAAAGACATTTTGTTTAAAATGCAGATTATAAAAGCAAAAGAAAGCAATAGTTACCCAATTACAGTCTGCTCTAGAAATCACAACCCCAGCCTTTACTACATCAAATACACCCATAGCTAGATTAAAGTTAAGTCAAGCTAGGCAGAACGTAAAAGATTTTATTTTTGCAGCTGCGGAAATAGTGAATCATAACACTTACTTTCAAAGAAGTTATGAGGAAAGCAAACATGTTGGTCATTATTTAGCATGGTCAATTATGCAAAAAGAACAATAATACCATTAAATCCATTTTTGATGTAACTGAAAGTAAAGTAGTTACGAGGCCGGATTTAATTGCAGATGTCTTCCTTAAATACTACTCAACACTTTACTCTGCAACTGAAAAGCATCTGAAAGCATCAGCAACTTTTTGAAAGCTATTAAGCTGCCTGTTTTAGCAATCTACCAACAATTAGCAGCTGTCACTCCCATTACACTTGCTGAATAGAAGTGTGAAAATGTAATCATCTCCCAATGTGAAAGCTTGCAGGGGCAGTGGTCTACCTGCAAAGTTTATAAATAAGTTATTCATCAGCGAACTAAATTTATGGTTACTCTCTTCAATTAAATCCTTGCAGACAAAGGACCCTCCTAGCTCATTTACTGAGGCGGTTATTCTAAGATTTTTGAAAAAGGACAAGCCAAAGGGGAGCCCCAACTTGTATTGTCCGATCAGTCTACTAAACTGTGACTATAATATTTTTGAAGAAAATAAGAACAAGTAGACTGTCCACATTAGAACAAATATGGATCCATCAAGAGCAAAACAACTTTTTGCCCACAAGGTTGATATCAACCAATACTAGTTACTGAGGGACTTATTACGAGTTTGGCGGTTCTCCAGTGGTGGCAGCACCGTGCCGTCCGCTGGAGGACCACCAAAGCTCTGCTGGATTATGAGTGTAATCCTGGTCAGGCGGGTAGTGCAGGGGCGGTCTGATGGCAGTGGTGTGTTAGGCTCATAGGAGAGCCTAAGATGCAGACCGCCACCATGTAGGAACTGGGGGTGCAATAATAGGAGGGCACAACATGTGCCCCCATGTATGCACCCCCAGGAGCAGCAGGGGGCCCTGTTAAGACCCCCTTAGTTTCCTCTCTGCCACCCTTTTCATGGTGGGCTCACCATCATGAAAGGGGTGGTGGAAAGCCAACTCAGAATATGCTTGGCGGTCCCGCTGAAGCACCACCAGTATATTGTGGCTCCTGACCTATGCGCGACTGCCATGGGATCCTGGATCCCCGGGGTTGCAGCGGTTCTGTGGCAGTCCAACTGCCACACTCGTACTACTGTGGGCGGGCCCGAAGTGTGGCGGTAGTCAGACCGCCACTGCGAGTGCGGCGGCCCAATGGACCGCCAGACCTGAAATAAGTCCCTTAGTAAAATCCATCAATTATTATTTAGTCAATAGGATCAAGCCATCTATTATTATGTTTGATGCAGAAAAAGCATTTGAATTGGTGCGGTGCCGAATAGTATTTGCAATTTTGATTAATTTTAGGTTTCCACCAAGTCTTATTGGTTTATTGCGCAATTTATATAATAATGCTGAAGCCAAAATTATAATCAATTCTAAAACAGCGGGAATGTTGTTACTGGTCACAGGACGAGGCAGGGCTGTCCTATATCCCCGGTCCTCTTTGCACTATCTATTGAACCCTTTGCTTATGCACTTCAACAAGATCCTAACATTTTAACCCTGGTTAACGGTGCGGCGAAAATAAAAGTTTGCAGACAATATGATATTGTATTTCTCCGCAGATTAAACACATGCTTTCTCTCATATAGGGGTTACAAAATCAATCATTTGAAATCGGAAGCACCATTATTCAATAGCTCCCCCTTAGTTTTGCCTGTCGAAATGAGCATGCATTTTTTTTATTACTAATCTTATTAGATATTTGGGGATCCGTGTTACAACTAATTTTTCTGATTTGTTTTGATTAAACTATACCTAATCCCTGATCAAAGGACGAGGGCTACATGACCAATGGCAGTCATTAGTTCTTACTATTATTGGTCGGGTTGCATTAATCAAAATGGCCATTGTTCCTTTGTTTGTATTTCTTTTTGCTAATTTTACGACTAAAGTTCATCAGTCTTTATTTAAAGAACTTAATAGAATGTTACGCCACTTTCTATGGCAGGAAACAAAACCCGCACCAATTTAAAGACACTACAGTTCAATAAAGAGGAGGGAGGGCTAACACTTGTGAGAATTAAATGTACTATGAGGCTGCCTTGTTAGGTTTTGTAGCACGAGCCACAATCATTAGTATTTATCAAAAGCACTTTTACCTAGGTATGATGGTAAGAGAAGCAGGTGCTAACCTTTTCACATATTCAAAAATAGCTAGGCTACAGAAGCAAATCAGGTGCAAGATGCCTCACATTTTAGCCAACTGATTTGATAAAGTATGGCATGAATTTAGAGTCCATAGGCTTCACTTGTCTTTATGTTTAAGTGACTGCAGCTTACCTGGTCTTCAGCTAAATACATCTTCTATAGCCAATTGGGAAAGGGCTAGGTGCCCTAAGCTTGAAGACTTTGTGCAAGCTGGATCAGAAACACCATGGCAGCATTTAGTTAATAACCACCCTAAAATAACTCCTAATTTGTGGTTCAGCTACATACAAATTAGAAACTTTTGTAACACGAGTAAACAAGAGTGTGTTCAGTTAGTGCAAAGTATACGTAAAGCTTATTCTGTAACCTGTCTTGAAGGCATAGGTAACTGGTATCAGCTGTTAGACCAAACATTATTAGATGAATAACTCATACCTTATTTTCTAGATAAAATTGAGGCCACCACTAAATGTAAGATCAATCAGACCTGTTGGGGATTCTACAATCAAATGTGTCGTAATGCTATTCGAAGGGCGAGTTATAGAAGAATGTCTCTTTTTTAGAAAGTGGATGCTATATCATACTCCCCACCTTATACATAAGATGTATCCTGCAAACTCAGCGGCACGCTTTAGGTGTGTGAATGCCAATGGTGATTGGCTGCACATATGCTTCATATGTCCTGTTCTTTATGACTTTTGGGATCAGGTTTCCAGATTTATCAGTCGAAACCTCCAGCTAACTCTATGACTAGATCCCTATGGGGTGTTATTTGGAAATATTTTACAACCTAGCGATACTACCATTCGGATGCAACAATTTATGTTTGTTGCTTTGTTCATTGCTAGGACATTAATACTACAAAAGTGGAGATCCGCTGAGGTGCCCAAGTTTAGTCAATGGCTAAATAAGATCAAATGGGTAAAGCATTTTGAGACCTTATCTGCAGCAAGAATGGGGTCCTTAAAGAAATTTCTCAAAATATGGAGATAGTTGGATGAGTAAGTCCGCTTTTAAAGCTCTTTGGATATGACAGTATAATTTTTGACCATGACTTCGGCTGGTAATGGATTTTAATCATTGCTTTCATTTATATGGTTTGCAATTAAGAATGTGTCGGTCTTCATTCAAATCTCCCCTTCTTTTCTTTTCTTTTGTTCTATTGTCTTTTGTCTCTTTTCCTAACTGCATAATGAATTGTACTGTATATTTGTAGTGTTGACACAGGGATAAATTATAAAATATATGAAATGTCTTTTCTACTTAATAAAAAAAAAATAAAGTTAGACATCAGATTGTCTCTTATCCCCCCTTCTTTTCTTATTAGCTATATATCCCCTACTTCATATGCTGAACAACTCTCCTGATATTCAGGATTTTCAATTTAATTACACTTATTTCAAAACATCTGCATACGCAGACAATATTCTGATTTTTTGGGAAGATTCAGATTCCGCTATCTCAGCCATTCTTAAAATTATCAAAGTCTTATCAAGATATTCTGGCTACTCCCTCAATAGAGATAAGACAGAAGTTCTTCCACTCACTTTCCACTACTCCCCCCCCCCCCCTCTTGTGTGGATGGTTCTGGCCTATCTTGGCAAGCAAAATATTTAAAATACCTGGGAATTCGGTTTACTTATAATCTCTCAGATGTGTTATCCTACAATGAACAAAAACAAATGGTAAAGACCCACCCACTTTTGCAACTCTGCAACATATGTTCTCTCTCTCTCTCTTCATTTGGACTTTTACAAGTTTCTGAAAATTAAAACTAAAATATCCAAACTGGACCCTATGCAGCCGCCAATGCTTGCTGCCTTTTTTGTGCCAATGCTTTTGATGGGGGCATGCTGCCTCAAAGATTTATAAACTATTACGCACCTCCTCAACTATTTCTCCTGTTCCCATCCAATGTAAGTTGCCCACATACTTTCAGACTTGTGATAGTAATCCCTAAATTCACAAATGCAGAACCAAATGTGTTCTCACCTCCTTCAAACCAAACTCATACCCTCTCAAGCACAAACAAAGCTCTTCGCTTCCCAATACCTTTATTTGACCCAGATAAACTATTTAAAGTACATCTTTTAGAAACAGATACGTGATGGTCCTGTAAAAAAGATCATGGGGATCTACAAGATATGTTTTTTAAATGCACTTGGCTAACGTCTTACTGGGAGGCAATTTAGAATCAACTGTGCAAACATTTTCATGTAAATATTGACCTGGATTTCACTAGACAGCCATTAATCCATTAGCATTTCCATAAATGGATTCAGCACTTTTGGATCTCTTACTGACTATTGCCATAAAGGTTATTTTTATGGATTAGGCTTATCTCAGGAGAACCCACTCTGTGCAAATGATGGTAGGGGGAACCCAAATGTTTTGAATAAACTTTGGTCTTTACTTGATGCCTTCATCCAGAATTCATCCCATTCACTCGCCAGATCAATGTGAATGGCTTTGTATAGCGTTCACACTTACACATCATTCCACATGGTTCCTTGACTCTCTCTCTTACTTTTTCTTAGCTGTCTCTATCCTATTCTATTTCTTTCCTTTCAGTCTTTAAGGAGTGGAATTTGTTATTCTTTGTACTGTAGGACATGATAATTTGTTAATTAATCTTTCAACATGGTGAATATTGTTTACAAAATTATTCTTTATTATTACTTTATTTTTGGATGATCTCCATTTCTATTGTTTCGATATATATCTTAATCCATTTTCTCCACCATTCTGTATTTTATGTCAAAAATGTTTAATTAACTATCATGAAATTAAATTAAAAGGTATATTTTGTTAATAACTTTCACAAAATCTTTCCAAAATTTTCCAAAAGAAAGTACAACCTACTTAGGTTGTTCATGACAACATGCAGAACCGTCAAGTGGGGGCCAAAAGGGGAGGCAAAATGATTTTTCCTGTTTTAATTTCCAGAGAATTTTTTGCTCTCCAATACAGAAAAATAACACTAAATGGAATTAGACCACATTTACCATGAAATAGAGTATAATTAAAGAAGCACCTTTGTTTGGTTTGGAGAAATGGTGAAAAATGAAAATCTGCTCAACAATGTTTGAAAAATTAGCCATTAAAAATGCTTTTGGGTAGCTTGGAAAAGTTGGAGACATCTGCACTGTTCATGGTCCTAAAGTCAAAAAATAAACATAGCTGATTTGATAAGGGAGCTTTTTCTTATCTCATTCATTTCTGATCGAAGAACCTAAACCCAGGTCAAAGGACTGGAAGAATATCTGTTGCCATCACAAGTACTTGACTTAGACGCTCAGTTTCAAAATTAAAATGAAAGAGTCTTAAGTGGGTGGATGGAGTTTGCCATGACCATCTTAAACTGATGGGGTGTCCCAAATGGACTCCCCCTTAAGTTAAAAGTCAATGAAAAAGTAGAATTTGTTGCAGGATTCGATGACACCAAAGCTGTGTTCACGGACTCCAGAGCAGCTTCAAAGGTCCTTGAACCCGGTCTTGGGGGTCACTAAGAGGGTTTGATGCAAAGCCTGACCTATGACCGGGCTCTTTGGTAATTCCTGGCTGCAGGGCCAAAGGCCATGTGCTGAAAAGGATGGCTTCCCATTGATTGAGTGCAGTTTCTTTCTGAATGCCAGGGCATACACTCAACTCTGCCACACATGTCTGAAGTGTGTGCACACAGGTGGGTATCAACCCTCAGTTTGTTGGGGCAGAGCCTAGCAATAGGCCTAAATAATGCTCATAACCTCACGTGATGTAATAGATTCAATCACAAATATTGTAAATAATCATATAGATAAAATTACATACCATATTAGCCTTAAAGCTATGAAAGAGAAAAGACAAATGTAGCATTGTTGATTGATCTTAGTAAGTGTTTGTATTTAAGAATATTGTTACAATGTGTGCAGTTCCGAAAATTGGTTCAAGCTATCAATTGTGGTAGATGGAGAGGCAACTTTGTTGTGAAGCACAAGTCCTCACCCACCAACTAGTGGTATAATTCATCATCGGGCTGTGCTACTCATCGGACTGGTGCTGCACGGCCCGACGGCCCCTCAAGGGGGGCACTTTGCTGGAATTCTTTTCAGAAAGTCTCAGAGTCCAGAATGCCAGACTCGATAGATGTGCAAGGTAGATTGGCCAGGTAGACGAAAAAGAAGGAAAAATGTAAATTAAATAAAGACCCCGTACAAATTTGTTTAATTGTGGGGGCCTTTGTCAATATTAAAACAAGCATTTGCAATGTAATAGGTCTCACATTTGTGAAAGTTCGAGCTATTGGCATTGTAAATGTTGTCTTTAACTTATGTTTTTTTTCTTTCCAGTACATTAACGTAACAGGTAAAGCAGCTGACTTTAGAATTGAATTCAAAGCCTCACTGAGACCATGCCTTGACTCTGCAGTTGAGATCTTTTAACACAGTGTTTTTTAGCTTATAAACATTGCCTTTTCCTCAGGGAAAGCTTAAGTATTTACATTACAGTGAGATAAGCAGCTGCCGGGGAATTAAAAGCTGTGTAAAACGAGACTGGTGTGATAACACACACAGAGGTGAGGGCGGCAGACCGGCGCTGGGGGTGTGTGGAAGTTAGGATGTCCAGCACTTACTGGGAAGGCAGCAGCAGCACAGCTCCATTCCCTATATGCTGTGTGCAGAGAAGCAGCAGGTGGAGCCCAGGGCTGCCGCTTGTTTGCACGGGATGCTGCTGAGGGTGACATCACCCTTTGAATCTTAACAATGTATCAACAACAACAATTCAGGAGTGGATGAAAGTCAGGAGCCACAGCCCCTTTGTAGTAAGAGCTACAGGGGAAGCAATCAACAACAGGGGAGAAATTTAATGGCGCTGTGGAGAAATAAAGGTGAGTGTTTTAAAAGCACAGCTTTCAGCTCAGTCCCTTAAATGTAAAGTAAAAGAGGTGTTGATAAATAAATAAAGGCGTGCTGCCATGCGGTGTCAGGAGGTGGGCGGGGTCTGCTTTGGAGGAAATCACACAAACAACACTGCAAGCAGATGAGCCCAAAGTGAAAGCAGCACTGTTATCAAATAAACAAAGGTGCATGGCCATGCTGTGTAAGAAGTGGGAGGGGCCTGCTTCGGAGGAAAGGCAAGAAACAATTTCGAAGCACACAGCACTGTTAATAAATAAATAAAGGCACATGGGCATGCCTTCTCGGAGGTATGAGCTCTGCTTTGGAGGAAAGTCCAGAAACAATTTTTAACCACATGGGTGCTGTTAATGAATAAACAAAGACGCACGGCCATAGTGTGTCGGGAGGTGAGAGGGGTCTGAAAGCGGAGCTGTTATTAAATAAATACAGGAGCGCTGCCAGGCTTTGTCGGAGGTAGGAGGGGTCTGCTTTGGAGGAAAGGCAAGAAACAATATTGAAGCACACGACTGTTATTAAATAAATAAAGATGCATGGGCATGCTGTGTCGGAGGTGGGAGGGATCTGCTATGGAGTAAAGGCAAGAAACAATTTTGAAGCATATGTGACTGTTATTAAATAAGTAAAGCGCGCGGGCATGCTGTGTCGGAGGTGGGAAAAGTCTGCTTTAGAGGCAAACCAAGAAAAAAATTTGAAGCCTACTGGCGCTGTTAATAAATAAATAAATGCACACAGTGAGCTCTGCTCGAGGACAGCAAAAGAAATAGTGCATACAAGTGTTAAATTATGCAGTGTAAGTGCCCATGTAAGAGGGCCAGTCCATATGGGAGGTTACAAAATTTGAAAAAGAGGGACTAGACAGCTATTTTACCAATGAAAAGCCCAAGGACAGTAAGAGAAGCCAATAGAAAAGATGGGAGGGGCTGAGAAAAGATGGGGGCTTCAAACCCGTATCCTGAAAACAGCATGTCTCGAAGAGACGTGCAAGCGCTGCCTAGGCGAGACCTAAACAGTGGGGACCTCATGGAAAATAATGTTCCATGTGGTCAAACTTTGGTCAACATGTTTCTTGTCTTATAATGTTTTAATGTCACTAACAGGATCAGAGGCAGTTCATCAGGACCACTCTTATTTTACCTCATCCATGTGAGGAGCTCTGCTTAAGCGGAGTGATGTCTCTACACTCAATTTGAAAAACCCACACGCAGTGTGACACTGTAATGAACCCCGTATTATGTCAGTTTCCAGTTACCCGCATTTAGGGAACCTAGAATTGTGCCACAAATGGCCAAAAATTAAAACAAATAAGACCTACAACAAAAACGATATATAAGATATTGAGAGATTGTGCTTAGCACAGAGTGTGGAACAACCAAACAGGATAAAAACCTGAGCTTGTCATCATCATGCCATGACACACACACAACTTTGTCATGCTTCTTAAATTTTTTTGTTTACAGTCGTATTCCTGTTGTCCAGAATTGTGTATACTCGAACATGCAGCATGCACAATCGTGCCCGTTCATACTGTATGTGTGACTCCACTCAAGCCTTTATTTGAGAAAAGCTCACCTTAAACTCAATTAAAGGCAGGCCTCATGAGTTGTCATGTAAGAAGATGTTTCATGCGAAATATCTAATTAAAGAAGTGAGAATGCTACAATTAAAGTAGAATTAGGGATCATTATGACCAAAAAGGGGGGCAGGAAGAAACTACTTATTTGCTTTATGAAAAGTTCCTGCCATGTGCCTACCCATCATAATGGCCTCATGTAGGTAGGGCAGGCTTCATTTGGTTCTTCTTTAAGAGGAATAGAGAATCCCAGTCTTCCTTAAGACTAATTGATGAAGTACTTCGATCATCACCCAGTATAGAGGATGTTCTCAGAATGGCTTCTACCATACCATCATCAAAACTTAAACTTAAACCTCTCAATTCCGCCATCGCGTAAACAGTCGGGAACCCAGGAGAAGTCAGTTAATTCTGAATTGTTATATCTATATAGCACAATGGAGGCTGTGATACACGCTCGGTTCTCACTTATAACTAATTTGCTATGGCGGATATCCAAAATGGATATAGGGTGTGACATGTACATTCAGACGTGTAAATAAATGTAGAAGAATACACAAAAGCGAAAGTAAAAAGAAATGGGCACCGTAGCTAGCCAGAGAAAGCAAGACTGCGCTAGAAAAACAATGCAAGAAGGCCAAATTACACTTTCCTATCAGGAAATACTTTACTGATTTAGAAGGATTTTTTAATAAATAAGCACGTCCATCAAACATTTCACAATAGAAAGAGTGTACTATGCTGACTATCTTCAAGACGACCCTTCCTACTCTGGGGCCGATTCCGATCTCGGCCGGTAGGGCACCGAATCGGATTCGGCTTAACCGGATCCGATTCGGAGCCCTCTTTCCCGACCGATTCGTACGTGCGTCCGGCCGAGCGAGTACGATGCGAGCGCACGCGAAATCGCCGACCGACTCGTACGCGGGTCCGAACCGCTCCGACCGACTCGCACGGACACGACTCGCACAGCGCAATGGAGACGTTCCCCGGCTGGGCAAGTACGATGCGCGCCGCGAGCAGTCCGACCGACTTGCGCCGTCCGGCTCGAAAGAGCAGTCAGAGCCGGAATTTGGGGGTCCGTGTCGGACCCCCCTGTATGCGTAGCCGCGCGAGTCGCACACAGGGGGGACCCATGGGTCCCCCCTACCTGTGCATGTACGCCGCGAGTCGCATCGAGGCGTACCCGCTGTAGGGGGCGCCCTTGTTTGCCTCGCACCCATTGAGTCAATGGGAGCCCGCGTACGCGTTGTACGCCCGGCTCCCATTGACTTCAATGGGAGTCCGACCGACTCGAGTCCGATTGCATGCGTGCGCATCGTACTCGTTCGGTCGGAATGCCAGGGTCCGATTCGGTCGGAAATCTCTCCGAGTCCGCCTCGGTCGGAGTGATTTCCGGCCTGAATCGGAATCGGCCCCTAAGTGTACATGCCGTGTGACCAAGATATTTGTCAAACACAAAGTATGAATTGCAACTGTGCATAAAATAAAATCAGCAAATATATTGTTTGCCAGGGATCAATGCAATTTCTGCTGACTGATCCGCATCACAGTCCATTTTGCTGTAAGCAAGTAGGTTTGTGTCTGGGTGCGATCAAATGACAAAGTACAAGTTTTGACTGAGTTTAGAAGTTATTAGAGACAGCCCTTTGTCCCCGAGTGCGCCTACATACTGCAGGATGTAAACTGGATCTCGCCCTACAAACAAGACAGCTTTCCTTTAATAGCCACAAAATGTCTTTTTTAAGGTATCCAATTGACGCAAATGTTGCCATGTGTGCCTCAGTACGCTGTCTTTCGCCGCTTTTTCCCCGAAAGAAATTTATTTTACTTTCAAAGTGCTCGCTTTAGTACATGGTATTAAAGGAGCTATACTGAAACATGAGAGATTACCAGTACCATCATAACTAATTCAAGAAGTTGTGTATCCCCAGATATGCAATAATAATATGTTGTTTATATTGTGATTAAACCTGTTGTGTTGGCATTTCTAAACACCGACGATAACAGAAATCAAAATTTCATTCATCAATGGCACTTATTTTATCTATCATGATTGGATGCCAGGCAGAGTTAAGATGTGAAGTCATGACCTGCAGGTCATGGCAAATGGTAGCTGAGAGCACCTAACTGGAGGTTCCATTTTAGTAGATTACACATGGTCAAACCCCACTACATGTCTTGCGTTACATCATCTGACAAAATTCTGCACCCATTTCATTGTCAAACCAGTACACTACAAATTAAGTATATGCGGATTTAGGAATACTAATTATATACTTAACTGCCAAGGTAAGCATAGGTAAAAACAATAATTGTATACTTTTCTTGTGCTGTAGTGGTAGGGTAGGATGGAACTCTATTGGCGCCTTTACCAGCCACACCATCGTCAAAATCAGCAGCATAATTTTCAAAGCCATTATAAGCGCAACCCCACTCTTCTTGCACACAAGCTAACAATTTCTGGTGTCTCTTGGCACACCCGCAGCCAGGACATCATCAGGCTGAGGACTTAGAAGTGTAAAAAGAGAAAAATAAGGACAACTGGCTGTTTCCATCTATGCACCCAGTGATCTGGAAAAATATCTCTGAATCCATCAGGACTGCCCGAATTCTGCTTCAATATAGGAAAGACTTAAAAACTCACCTCTTTAAGGAACACTACATTACAATGCATTAACTGTCCACAAGCTAGCTGCCTCTTCTATTTCTTACTCACTTTACGCTCTTATGTGGCCATGTACAGCACTCCACTGCATTTTGCCCACTTTCTCAATAGAAAAATGCCATATAAGTAGGAATAAAAAATATATATATTTATATAGGCAATGCAGTAGATGCAAAATTTATGAAGGTTGCTATTATCATAGCCTAAATGTGCAGTGCACAGATTTAGAGCCTAATTATGAGTCAGACTTGCGGGGGCGTGGTGGTGGTTGTCCAGCCACCGTTGCATCGGTGGTCCAACCGCCATATTACAACTTTGGCAGTCGGACTGACATTGCACCACCGCAACTGCTAGGGGACAGCATTACCTGGTGGTACCAAAGCATTCAGGGGCTCACAATCTGCTGGTTGTTCCACTGAGGCACCGCCACGCATATTACGAGTTTCAGGACCGCCAGCATTGTCATGGAGGCTCTTCATCCATGAAACTGCTGGCGGTCATGAAACACAGGGGGCCCCTCGTGCCCCATGCATGGGGGCGCATGCAAGGGGGCACATGTTGTGGCCCCCTGTGTGCATGCACCCCCACTTCCAGCATGGCATAGATTTCACAGTCCATGCCGTGCCGGAACGCGCTGTGGCTGTCCTGCTTCAGTGCCTTTCTAAGGCATACATAGGTGCCTTTGAAAGGCACCACTGCAGGACCGCCACGCCACCCGCCCTCCAGACCACAAAAAACTTATAATCTGGCTGGTGGGCGGTTCTGGAACAGGGCGGTGGCATGGCGGCCCTCTCCAGGACCGCCAAACTCATAATCGGGCCCTTAGACATTTTGACTGTTGGAATGTAATCTCAGGCTTGCCTGTCGGTTCCTATGGGCTTCTGAACTTTTGAAAGCTAACATATGCCACTCAGATACATATTTGGTGCATGATTATTTTTCCTAACCATGAATATTGAAAATCTTCACATTGCAGAGAATTCGTATGTTTGACATTAGGAAATTTGAATATTTAAGCACAAATCTAATTTTTTGAGTTTTATGGAAATTGATTATATAAATAAACGTCTTTCCTTCTGCCATGCGCCCTAAGAAAACGAGCAGTATTGGTGCTTTTTTCAATACATACTCAACCTCTTGGCCTGGGTCAAACAGTTGTAAAGGTTTGAAAACGCAGTTAGCTATGTGAAAGGTATTGTAAATGGTTATAAAAAACACAAAATTAAGATTTTTCCGTGCTCACCTTAGATGAAGTGCATTTTCCTTTTTACGATCACTTTTCAATCAGCATTTACTACATTCAAACACCACATAAAGAGACCGTCCTAAACTGAGTACGTAGTTTTTTTTTTTAAATATAGGTCTTCAATTTAGCCCATTTTATTTATCATAACATGTAGCAGAGCAGTAACAAAACCAATACATTTTTATATATTTTTCCCCAAATACAAAACATATTTCATATAGAGCCAAAATAGTTCATAAACATTTGCACATTTTAAAAATACAAAATATTCACAAAGTCAAACGCTGTGCTCCAAAGAAAATTGCAGGACCCAAGGTGCCATATTAAAATGCAAGAAGCCAGCGCATTCACAGACCAGCTGGACACTTTTGCAGAAAATCATGGCTCATTTAGAACAATTACCCTGAAAACACAGTAACATATATTTTGTTGTGCCACTTCATAATAATGGTTGCCGGTTGATCCTTCCAGTGCTGTGCTGATCGTGTTCTGCCAGCAAAGTCCACACAAAAGTTAAATTAATCTTAGCCTTGAATCCCACCTCCACTCACTTTCCCAGCCTCCAATGTAAGAAGGGCAGATTTGATATTTGAGTGACTGAAGGAGACAAAGGGGCCGATTCCGATCTCGGCCGGTAGGGCACCGAATCGGATTCGGCTTAACCGGATCCGATTCGGAGCCCACTTTCCCGACCGATTCGAACGTGCGTCCGGGCGAGCGAGTATGATGCGAGCGCACGCGAAATTGCCGACCGACTCATTCGCGGGTCCGAACCGCTCCGACCGACTCGCACAGACACGACTCGCACTGCGCAAGGGAGACGTTCCCCGGCCGGGCAAGTACGATGCGCGCCTCGAGCAGTCCGACCGACTCGCGCCGTCCGGCTCCAAATGTCAGTTGGAGCCGGACTTTGGGGTCCGTGACGGACCCCCCTGTACGCATAGCCGCGCGAGTCGCCCACAGGGGGGACCCATGGGTCCCCCCTACCTGTGCATGTACGGCGCGAGTCGCATCGACGCGTACCCGCTGTAGGGGGTGCCCTTGTTCGCCTCGCACCCATTGAGTCAATGGGAGCCCGCGTACGCGTTGTACGACCGGCTCCCATTGACTTCAATGGGAGTCCGACCGAATCGAGTCCGATTGCATGCGTACGCATCGTACTCGTTCGGTCGGGCTGCTAGAGTCCGATTCGGTCGGAAATCTCTCCGGGTCCGGCTCGGTCGGAGTGATTTCCGGCCTGAATCGGAATCGGCCCCAAAGTCTAGAAAGAAAGAAATGGGCCCAGTGGTGCTGGAACAATTTTCGCAGAGAGGGTGTTACATATTGGATGCCATAGGGATTGTGAAAAATCCAAGCATCACACAAATACTCTCCTGCCAATTCAGCAGGAGAGTGGTAAAGGTGTAGTATGTAATTGGTGGTGAATTTTGGGGCACACTGTTGCAAATATATTACTAAAGCATTGTGTGGTAGTGGACTTTCATTTACAGATAGCACATTTTCCATTGAAATGGTAACAGATTTCACAATGACCTTCAGTTTTACTAATAAAACTATATAGAGCGCAAACGATAATGTTCGGGAATAGGGTGTCAAAAAATATCATTTGTACATCACCAGGTAAAGTGTCTTGACTTGTTTTGATCCTATTAAAATCTTTGTTTCCATTACACTTCAGAACTACATAAAATGTGCTTCATTTGTCCTTTCCTACCGGATATATTTTGAAATATTTTACAGTTCATTTACAGGTATTTAAATGTTGTTGTGTGTTACAAACAATTTGACATCCTACAGCCTTCCCTTTCGCACCAGCAAGTTTGTCAGATAGCTCATTTTACAAAATCTCGTAATTTTGCAGTCAGAGAAAGAAAAGTAAACTCTAATCTACATGTTAAAAGAATAAGCAGCAATTTGAGAGAAGACATAGCCTGATTATTGACCTTTGCCTTTGAGCGCATAGCAAATGTGGCAAGTAGAAGACAATATTTGAAGGCATCTTTATTGCTCATTTACCTTCTGAACACAAGAACATGTAAGTTGGGGAGCTGCAACACCCCCAGCACCCCTACTTCCAGCGCCTATGACTGGGTCTGATTCACAAAGGTAACTTACAAGTTTGAGTAACTTTTCTATTTCTGGCTTTTCACAAGAGGCCTGATTCACAAAGGTAACTAACACTTTTGAGTATTTTTACAACTTTACTTAGTCACAAAATCCAAGTGTAAGTTGCCACTAAAAAAAAAGTAGTAATTACACACATGGCCAGCCACTGCTGCTGCAACAACCTCCCCACAGAAAAATGGAGATGGGGAATTAAAACCATAGGAAATAATGCTAACTTAAATTCAATTATTTAAACTTGTTAAAAGTATAAATGAATATAACTTAATGCAACAAAATGTATACAAATAGTAAATAGTTATTACTTTATTATAAAATATTTCAATACCCTATTTTAAATGTAAAAATGTATGTAACAATAATTGTATTTAAAATATAACTAAATTAATTTCTATTAATTCTAGACATCATTTTTAATAATTAGTAATAATTATTAATTTTCTTTCTTTCGGTGGGAATTTACTTTTCTAATTTAAACTTCAGAAAAATAATTTGAAATACATTTAATGTGTTTTCATTTATTAAAATGTAATTCAAAATTAAGGTAATAGTGCTTTAGCATTTTTCTAATTTTGTTCTACATTGAAAAAAAAATATGCAAATTTCATTTACATTAATAGTTTACTTAAAATATTTTAATCTTTATTTTTGTGTGAAATAAAAATTTAAATGTTTTCCCATACTTTACCATGCTTTACTTTTGTAAAGTGTAAGAAAAAATAATAAAAAATTATTTAGTTAAAAAATAAGTATTACAAATATTGTTATGTTATATAATAATGTAAATTAATTTTATTTATTTATTTTGAATATAGAACAAAATACAAAATGCCACAGCAATATTAATTTAATTTTAAATTCATGGTAATATATTAAATAAGATTAAAGTTATTCATCTAAAGTTAAAATTAAAAAATACATTCCTACCTAAAACAAAATTATGCAATAATAATTATTGAAAGTGATGCATATTAATAATTCAAATTACTTTAGTATTATTTTAATTAAATGATTGTTACATTAATTTTCAAATTTAAAACAGGGTATGAACATATTGCATAATTAAGTATTAAATTTGTATCATTTTTTATATATTTGTTTTTAACATTAAATTATATTTATTTACATTTTTAACAGTTTTAAATAAGTTAATTCAACATTATTTACCATGGAGTTTTATTTTCATTCCATATCTCGATTATTTTCAATGGTAGGCTCTAGCAGTACCAGTTGTTGTCCATGTGGGATGCTAGACTGTTCTTTATGTAGTAGTAACATACACTCAGATTTTGTGAATAAGCAAATAGTAATAATCTTACGCAAAAGAGTTTATGAATCACAATTGTAAGTTACCTTTAAGAAGGAGGCCCATAAGTTCCAAAAACATGCAGCCAGAACCGCTCCAAGCCAAGGAAAGTAAAGAGTGTATGTTTACAGTCTCCTTTCTGAGTTCTAAATATGGGGCATCTCTTATCTGCCAGAAGGAAGACTTGTTTAACACTGGATAGGGTTCAATTAAGCCTATACACAAAAATATTGACTTGTTATAAAGTTTTCCCCAATTACGGACTTATGCGTCAACCTATGAAGCAGGTGACACTTTCCTAATGATATTTCCTGAACAATTGTAGCTTTTAAACAACTCCAGATCACTCCCTGACCTACTTACACATACCAATCATTTAATTATACTTTTTAGAGATAATTAATTTTCTTGATCACCCTCTGACAGTCCTTTGGTAGCGTGTACATTGTGATAATCTAGACTTCACTAACAAAAGGGTAAAATTCACTATGTAGCTGAGGTATGGTATCAGAATATCAAATACTAAATATTATGCTACAAAAATATTGTAGAGAAAATATCAACAACCCAAACATCAACAAGGTAAATTTATATAGATAAATATAGGTTTGCTATACTTACCTTCACATATGTGTAGCTCTCATTTAACTCTCACTACAAGCCTGTCAGGATTGAAAAGCAGCTCAGAATGAGGGCCAATGTCCTTTTTTGTCTGCCTTTATCTCTTTGATACTGCGCTACAGCAATGTGAGTTCTGCTTTTCTTTATCTCTATTATTCAATACTACTTTACTTAGTGGCATTCCGGATGCAAAGGAACTTATTTCCCCTTCTTGGATATACTCTTCAGTGTTGCTGAACATGCTCCATTTCCCTCAGTTTGTACTCTACCCTGTCAATTCCAAAGGAGATTTGCTTTCTCCACTCTTCTGTAAAGCACGAATAATCCCAAAGCACATAGCTGAACCTGTAATGCAAAATTATCTTGAATCCAGCTAGTGAAAAAGCACATGGTCAGACATCGTGACAACAAACAGAGACTGGATTTCAAAATAGGAGCACCTTCAGCCTCCCCTTCAAATCTCTATACAGGAAATCTAGGTTATGATCCCTGGTGAAAGTAGAAAAGCCAGGGAGTCTTCTTATTTCCAGCTAAGGGCCTTATTCTGAGTTTTGGCAGTCCTGGAGCAGGTGGCACTCCACTGCTCTACTCCAGGACCTCTGAAACTCACCACCGCCAGCCAGATTACAAGTGTTTTGTGGTCTGGTGGGCGGGGGGCGTGGCAGTCCTGCAGCGGTACTCTTTAAAGGCTCATTGTGTGCCTTAAACAGCACCACCGCGGGACCGCCAGTGCATGTTCATGCATGGGAAGGAATGCACCATGTTGTGCATTCCTTTCCATGCTGGAACAGGGGGTGCAAAACTACAGCGGGGCACAACATGTGCTCCCATGCATGCACCCCTGTGAACAGAGGCACCAGGTGGCACTGTAGGGCCCCCTTTGTTGCCTCACTGCCACCCTCTCCATGGCGGTGAAAAGGGCGGCAGGGAGGCAACTCAAAATGTGCTTGGCAGTGTTCTTGTGGCACCGCCTGCATATTTTGGCCTTGAACTGCTGTCAGACCGCTGCAGGATCCTTGATCCTTGATCCTTGGTCCGACTGCCACACTTATAATACTGCATGCAGTCCCACAGCGTGTCAGTGGTCGGACCGCTCCAACCACTACGGGGTCCCAAGGACCACCATATGCGCAATAAGGCCCTTAGACAAAAATGCATTAGAACCTCTCATTAGTTTGTGCTCTAGTGTCAATTTATTTTTTATTTTAGTTTGCAAGTAGTTGAGATGCAGTAAATATCAATATTCAAGATGTTAGAGAAATATAAAATGCGTTTCCTTTTCATGCCCTTTGTATTCCATGTATTCTCTGTTCATCCTGATGAAGGTTAAGCATATAAATATTGATTTTTGAATCAGGATGTGCATTGCACAATTAAAAATGCTTTTACTGTAGGAAACCATTTGACATTAGCAATTCATGGCATCTCTGCAACCGCTAGGGAACTGAAGACCCAACTAGAGCCCTTCACTTAGGAGTAGAAGAGACACCCAAGCTGTTTCCCACATGCAACACAGCATTCGCAGCTCATGCTGCCGGCCTTCTCATCTCCACCTTACTGAGAATGTAAGATGCAAAAAACTGTTTCTGTCTCTTACTATCAACAGAATGCCAAAGAATCTCTTGTGGGCTCTTGCATGACTAAAGCAGTTGAGCAATTCCCCATACCCATGATGGCCACACCTTGAATCAACATGGAAATAAACACTTCCATGCAGTTTCTGAAGAAGCAATGCCTAATCTCACATAGAAGGCTTTTTATTCCCCCTTCTTATACAAAGCAAACATGCAGCATTTTAGAAATTCTTGAATGCTATTGATAATTTACAATGCACCATAAAACATTGCAAGCTCTTCTGGAATACTCATCTATCAAATTCTTTGTACTACTGTAGTCTAGACGTAAGGCAATATCTATGGTGTTACTGTGGTAGCAGGGATCTGCCAGCATTCTGCTAGGTGAGAGACCTATCAGAGTAATGGAACATGAGTTCAGGATGAATACAAACAGGTGCTGTGCTTCAAAAGAATAGGTGGAATCCGAATCCTTGGGGATGGTTTAAGCATGAAGTATCTTTGCATTATGTAAGGAGAAGTCTTGGTAAGCATGCCCTAGCAGAATACAGGTCTATACATATGTTGTTTGTGCCCTCCCACGGACACGTTCAGCCTACGAATCAAATCTCTATACCAAACTCTTTGGAAACACAGGATTGGAAAGTAAATGGGTGATATGACTCAAATAATGATCAATTAATGACCTTGATTGGAGTGATATAGTCAGATTTGACCTTATCGACAATATAATTAAAATGAATGGGTTGCTGTGAGGCTTTTCAAAAGGAGAAGTTAGACTCGCCCAGGCTTTTAGACTCAAGCTCATGCAAGTTATTCAAGAGTGCATCTTGGTGCAGTGCAACACAATTATTAAAGCTGCAATAAATAAGTGAATATCTAGTCAGTGTTGTGAGTACACAACTCTACGTTAACAATGACTCAATAATCGATGATTCATGAAAACTCCTGGCAAAATGACAAATTTTAAAGATTGACACCATCATTTTCTCGAACACCTAAAGAGCAACAAGAGCATAGCAAAACTAATAGCAAATGATCGACAATTTATCTGGCAACTTTTAAAGCAAGGGTACAGGCTTGACGTTAAAAGGGTGTGTTTAATAGCTTCAGGAAGGTAAGTCTAGATAATGGGTTTAGGTTTAGTGATACTGATTGCCCAAAATTAAGTTACCTTACTAATTAGGGACTCCACCAGGCTGAAAACAGCATTTTTCCCATATGAACTCATTACATGATCTCAAATATACATTTTCAATTTCAATTCTTCAAAGATATTTCTCCTTGTTACGCCTCACCTCAGGAGGCATAAGATTTTGATTCATTCCCAGGTTTACAAGCCTTTGTAAATCTGGTAATGCGTCAAAAACCGTGGGTGTTGTGTGGGAACACTACTGCATTGCCAATGGAAAGCCTCCCTTGCACAGAGTAAGGCAATGCAGCAATTTGTGCTGCCTTCCATTACTCCATATCTATGAAGCCATTCAAAGCCGTGCAAAGTGGCTTTGCACGACCTTATAAATATGGTCTGGTGGTTTGCGCTGCCATTGCATCACAAAAAGTGATGCTATGGTGATGCAAGAGGCTCATAAATATTCCCCCTAGTGTGCAAGATTCTGCTGCAGTTTGGTCCTCTTCAGTGGATGCCTCGTGTCCTTGAAAGTCCTTAATTTAAGGGCCACCTTCCTTCTGAATTTTATTAGCCCTATCCTTTGTGTTTGTGTTCTTTACTGCACAGTGCTTTGGCCGGCATTGAACTGTAGTGGATTGACAAATATATTGCACTCTGAATGTAGACCCAGAATGAAGGTTGTGTTTACAATGCCTCAAGGACTTGAACTGGCAGTGGCATCTTGATAAATGAGATCGTTGAGACAATTAGAAAAGCAATTAAAAAGTTATATACAAGATGTTAGAGAGTGAAAGAGATTTAAAGGAGAGAGGGTGCAGGTAGATAAAGAAGCCAGAAAGAGCTTGGACTACATTGTGTATTTCCAAATGTGCAGTTTAGTCAAAGCTCGCATCGTGTGCATGCATTTGAACTATATAGCCTGTTTAATTCAAGAAGGTATTGTCTGAAAGGGTTATCTACTCGCCTGAGACAGAAACGGAATGACATAAACTCTCAATAAAGCTTTAATTTAGAATAACCCATTCTTTCCACAAAAACAATGGCTGAGAAGTGCATACATACATCTATATATCTAGTAAGATGGGCAAATTGGTTGTCTGGGAGTACTTGAACATGACCTTTTATTGGAAAGATTGACTTTAATCCCGTCTACTAAAATGTTTTTGTTTCCAAATTAAAAAGTACAATTTGCAATTCTAGATAATGTGAATAGTTTTAAAAAGTGCCAGCATTGTGTGCACTTAGGTTTTAATTTTTTTTCTGCTGTCAAGGTATTTTTAATATATATGGCACATAGGGCCATATATACGCTGGATATATAGGGCCTGATTACGAGTACAGCAGTCCCAAGACTGCGGTACTGGCGGGCCGATACTGCTAACTCGGCGGTCCGACTGCTGAATTACAAGTGCGGCAGTCAGACGGCAACCAGCCCGATACAAGACCACCGCCAGGATCCTGGATCCCGCAGTGACAGAGGTGTGTAAAGCAGCAAGGAATGGAGGCGGTGCCGATGTCCGCACCGCCGTGCCTATTCCGACCTGCCTTTCTGCCAACCTTTTCATGGCGAGGAAAAGGTCAGCAGAGAGGCATGGAGGGGGCCCCAAACAGGGACCCCGGCCATTTTTGCCTATTTGGTATTGTGGCAGGGGGCACATGTTGTGCCCCTCTATGCATGCACTGTGTGCCATGTACAACATGATGCATGATAACAGTGCACGCACAACAGTGCAGGTGCGGCAATGCAGCGGCATTGACTTCAGGCTCACCCTGTGAGCCAAAGCATCCTGACGCCACCAGACTGTCACCGGCACACCACCGGCCCGGCAGTCTTCTCGTAATGCAGTGGTCAGGAAGCCACAGGCTTGGCGATGTTCTCCTGACCACTGCAACAGCAGTCCAGCTGTCGGCCCGCCTATCTCATAATCGCCCCATTGTTTAATAACTGGACAGATGGGTTTAGTCTCTCAGTTTGTCTGGCCCACATATGCCTGGCTGGCTTGACTGTGTTTTTGTACCAATTAATGACAGTAGTTCCCTCCTATTCACTTAAGATATAAATGTCTGTTAGTGGGAGACAAATTTTGCAAATATCTTGCCATATCAAAGGACAATGATACACAAAATATATAATTCATTACATGTAACATATTAAATATTAGGTATTGGATCTGGGACATCTAAAACATACATTAGTCTGTGGTAGGTGCCCCATGTAATGGTGCAGTGCAGGTGAGTAGAGATCAAAATATATGGGCACAGCAACAAACAACTGATAGAAAGAGAAAAAAGGTAGAAACCATTGTTTTGGTTCTACTGATTGAATTTTGGTCGTTTTGGTGTCAAATGATTTGATAAATTTTACTCTATTTTTTAATTGGTGTGAGATTTTTCTTGTATTGTGTTTTCACATTATTACTGTTTGAGCATTGCATACATTTTTTACACATTGCCTCTAAGTTAAGACATATTGCTTTTGTGCCAAGCTACCAGAGGGTTAGCACAGGTTAATTTAGTGCAAATCGTAACATTGCTAAGGGATGAGACATATTCTCAGTGACACCATAAATGAAACATAGTGCAGCTTAAAATTCCACAAAAAAACTCCTGTTTCACATCAGTCTCAGTTTCCTGCTAAGAGTAAAACATGCTGAAATGTCCAAACTACACAGAACATACATTTCTGCATTATTTATATGGAGGAATATACTACAATGATAAATTCTGCCTTCACATACTTTTTAAAATATTTTTTTGCCATGCCGTGGCATTAGAATGGCATCTGTTATTATTATTCAACTGAGGAGCATATATTAACCTAAGAATGATGCAATGCTGGGCCAGCTCTGCTGGGATTAAAACCTTCCTCCTTCAGCTGATCCACAAACCTCAGGAACGAGAATCTAACTCATTGAAGTACCTCAAAGCATTCACTGTAAGAAGAGGATTATGAAACTTATCTGAAAGATTAGACAGTGTCCCTTACGCACACAAAGTAGTTGGATGCTATAGTTAACAGAACACTTTACAAAAATATTGCAACTGCAATATTGGCTGCTATTAGCTTGTCGGATTAAGTATATTTTTACTATTCTTGACTCACCATCCACTCACCTAGACTTAACTTGTGATAAAATGAGAGCCACTGGAGCTATGTGATTTCGTAGATGCAGCATTTTCTGCGTAAGAGTTCCGCATAATCCATCATGTGCTGCATAATTTGCAGATTTCACCCCAAAATGTGTTTCTAGTTCAAATTGAACAAAAAGGCCCAACATGGTTTTTTGCGATAGCGGACCCTTTGCTATTGTTGAATGATGACTTTTCAGTTTCTAACGGCGTTATTCATGTGTTTAAATAGAAACTAGAGAGGTGCAACTTTGCACGGACACTATTAAGACGTATTAAAATGACAATAGCAACATAATACTATCACAGATTGTGCTTAATCATGTTGTAAAATTTGGCTTGTCTTGCTGTATACTCCTGTCAGCCATGGATCATATTTTGACCCTCAATAGTAGCATAATTCCAGTCTCACTAGTTATAGTAGATAATGTGGATGCAATATTTTTGTTGGCCAATATTTTTACCATGCTATAGTGATAGAACTGACACCCTCAGACCCAAGCTGAAACATCTTAAGTCTTCTGCAATGATGTAAGGTACTTCTTCACCTCTTAACTACATAATTTCAGAAAGAACATAGGCCATAGCAGAACTCTTAATACCACTGCTGGGGCCACTTCGACACCTCCATATTCACACTCACAGCCAGTGCACTTAAAACAGTACTACAGCAAGACAATCAATCATATCAAGCATAACTCTGCATGTTCATTGCCCACCAGATATCATGAAAAAGATATTCCACATTCTAGCCCCCACATTCCTAAACATTATAAATTCTCTTTTGTTGAAAGAGCAGTCAAACATTTTGTAAGAAACTTCCTCCATCCTGCTGAAGACCTGTCAACTCAGGAAACTGCAAGACGTCTGGCAGTCTGTCTTTCCTGTGAAAGACATTCTGGAAAAAACGTTGTTTCTGACGTATACAGTAATTTTATCGCTGAAAATTTTGACTTGCGAAATATTGCTAAAAATATATTGACAAATAACAAACCCAGTAAATTGACAGATATCACTTTGGCCTGTTTGAGGGTTTGGAGGATGTGTTACTCCGCCACAAATGTGACGGATTTCACGTCCGCCTTCTTACCAGTGCATTATATTCTATGGCACTTGTTATAAGCAGACTGGATATCCATTTGTTACAGCGTATCCCTTTTGCCAAACTCTATATTGGGCCCCTTAATTTCATTCATTGTATTATAAAATATCGAATTTACCCTTCTCTGCTGTCACTTTATCTCCACTGTTCTCAGCCCATTCAGAAGAAATGCCAGCACTCTCCAGCTCTGTGAGCCCGTTACCCACCCCACTCCACTCCCCTGCACTTCAGTATGTCTTTCAATCTCCTTCCTCCCGATCAGTATTGGTCCTGGTCAGAAAGATGTCTGAAAAGAATACTTCCACCTGAATCTATCTCAGGCCCAGCAGTGTCATAAATGCTAAATTACATGTTTGTTGTAGAACTGTTTTACATTGTCTGTACCCCAGAGAAGCAGCCCAGTTTGTCAGGATACTTGCAATCATAGGACTTCATTGTGAAATGCATGGTGCGAAACAGGGATCCGAATGGGCACAAAAAAACAATGCATTTGCATTTTTTTAACGAAAAACTGTCTGGGCAAAGGATTCACTTCATTAATACCAGTTCCAATTGCAAAAACAGCTGTAATTAACTTCCACTGTAAAGCAGCACATGATGGAGCATTTTTAGTAACTAGAAACACATTGTTGTTTGTTAAAAATCTGCAGATTATGCAGCAGATGATGGATAACGTTGCAAGTGTGGCAAATTCATAGTTATGCAGAAAATGCTGCGGCCTCAGAATTGCAGAATTACAGTGGCTCTGAATACAGGTAGTGTGAAAAGAAAGACTGTAGAATGTCAATTTGTTTCTAATACACACAAAAAATACCTGTAAATGAACAGTACATATATTAAACACATCAGCAGTTATGAAAGCACAAATGAAAAACATTTTTTTTGTAGTTCTGAAGTGTGATGGAAACAAAGATTTTAATAGGATGAAAACATATGTTGGTGATGACCAAATGCTAAATATTGTATTGTAGTATTGTATTGCAGCATTTGTATAGTGCTTACTACCCCTATGTGTGGCACCAAAGAACTTATGCTTGTGGGTTGCCCGGTACGCTATATAGGCGGTTGGAAGGGTGTTGTCTTTGTTTTCTGATCCTATGTGGGAAGTGTTTCCATGTTGTGGGTGATGACCACTGAGGTGTGGTTATCGTGGTATAGGATGC
This sequence comes from Calotriton arnoldi, assembly GCA_963921515.1. Lineage (NCBI taxonomy): Eukaryota > Metazoa > Chordata > Amphibia > Caudata > Salamandridae > Calotriton > Calotriton arnoldi. The sequence goes on from CAWUFW010015714.1 coordinate 94,575, forward strand.
AGTGTGTAGCAATGTGGTGGATGATGAGGTGTGAGAGACACAGATGTGCAGTTTATGGTCTTTCAGTATGCTGGCAGCTTTGACCAACTCTGCAGGTCTCTTTATGGTATTTCTTATGATTATAGTCTGCTTAGATGTTTACTACACTCAGTTGTCCTGACAGAAATTCTTGGTATACTTGTGGGCCTGAGCTGGTATGGTTGGAGGGACAGAAAAGTAGAGAGATCTGCTGGGATGAAAATTGTGACTCTCATACCATATCTAAGTGGCATTGTCAGATTTAAAGAAGAGGCCATAGTGTATAGATATTTGGGACCCTCAGTCGTGGGCTAGATTAAAGCCCTTTGATTGACCCACAGTTTGTGACAGATCTCTACAGGTATTCCATGCCTGTTCATTTAGTGATGGCTGGTTTATTGGCTGCACAGCATTGGTGATCACCAACTCTCATAGCTGATATGTCTTATGTGAATGTAAGAAGTGTAACTTACAGTTGGCTGCTGACCACCGATTGTTATGGTATGAGTATTAGTGTGGGTCAGAAATGGCATATATTAAATTACATAACTATATAATACCATGGTGGACCATCGGTCTGCCCTCCTTATCTTACCTATCTTTTCAAAGTAGTTTGCTGGTTAGGTTGCTCACAATCTGTGGATTGTAATCTGAAGATTGAGCTTGAGGGTGTGACTGTCCTTCTGGGTTCTGTTGCTGGAAAGTGTGGTGGTGTATTTGTCTTGAAAATAGCCATGTTTCCAACTGTATTCTGAAGTATGCATGCTCCTGGATGCTTTGAATGTTCCTGGTAGTGAGTGTCTGAGCTTGCAACTTGTACTGAGAAAGCATCGCCTCCTACGGATTTCTTATGGTAAGGTTGTATGATAATAAGTGGTGCAAGCCTGGATGGCAGTGTCCTGTTTTGTTTGTATTCCTTGAATTCAGCTTGTAGGTGTAGCACTTCTTTGTCATGGAGGATCTGTGAATAATGTGCCTTAAATATTGCCCTTCTTGATATAGGTAGCCAGTGGAGTGGTTGCAAGACCATGTGTTGTCTTGGGTGAAGACGGTGAAAAAGTCTTCAGCAGCATTTTGGATCAGTTGCATATTATATATAATGAATATGGGTGCACCAAGGAATGGGTTGTTGGTAAAGTCAAACTTGGATATTACCAGTGTGAGGATGGTTTGTAGTTTTCGTTGGTATCCAAGGAATGGGAGGATGCAATGTAGTGTTTTCATTGTGTAGAAGACACTTTGTTTGACTTTAACAACATGTGGTATCAAATATAGGTCTGAATCCATGGTTACCCCAAGGTTTCTGACTCCTCTTGATATTGATGGAGGGGCCTCATGTTCCTTAGGCTATATGGCGGTAGGCTAGTATTTTTACCATTGTCCGCAGGCCAGAATCTCTGTCTTTGCGGTATTTAGCTTTAGATGGTTGTATATCATCCATGTGTTTATTGCCCGAAGTCAGTCACCAAGTTTTAAATTGTAGCGGTCTTCCAGACCATCCATTTTTAAAATGATTTGGGTGTCATCTGCTTATTTGTAACAGGTGAGGTTTAATCCGGTTTAGTAAGGGGGTTAGGTAGATGTTGAATAATAGAGGTGATATGATGGGTCCCTGAGGGATGCCACAGTGTTGTGGTGAGGAGCTGATTGAAAGGTTATACCATCACTAGTTAACAGTCACAGCTTAGCGGGCAAGAATTCAATGCGTATTAGCTGAACTCTCTTCTCACCTTTCACATATGGTATGTCACACAGGAACGTACTATGTGAAAAGATTGCAAAAAAGTGGCAGTCATTCAGAAGCAATGTTCAATAAGGAAATCTCCAGATTACAATATGCCATATATCTTTGAAAATAGAGAACCAACGGCGGACTCCAATTGCCGCACTTCCTCGATGTGATCCCCAAGTGGTAGATTACTAATATGATGTAAGTCGGTGTGCACACTCTGCTCCTGCACCCGCCGTTGTAGGATGCCAACTGCCAAGCAGAAATACAGAACAATGAGAACAATGGAGCGGTGCACTCCCAAGATAATGTAACGTCAATAAAGAAGCTCGATCAGTGTCTGCGTTGCAAAAATATATACATCTTTATTATAAACAATCCATGGGATTTGCGCAAAGCATCAGCCAACGCGTTTCATTCAAAGGATGAACTTCGTCAGGGCAAGCGTAGCAGATGGTGAATATGGTGAGCCGGTATATAAGGAATTTTGGTAGCGCGCGAAAACAGTCCAGCTGTCCTGACTTAATTGACACGCAGGACTGTGAGTAGACCCTGAGCACATACAGTTGGCTCGATGCCAACTAAGTCTTTTTTCGCGCACTTTGAATAACTGTTTTCGCGCGCTACCAAAATTCCTTATATACCGGCTTCTTTGCCCATACCACGGATGCTGTTCCGTGAGCCGAGACACCTTGGAGAGAGACTGCAGGAATACTATACAGGCCCTTATCAAGGAGGCACACACAACGTATGCAGTTACAAGTTCGAGAACATTTGATACTATTCCAGACAGGGTCCGGACCAGATTGGGCCCGTAGAACCTTTTTATATAAGCACTAAACTCGCCATATTCACCATCTGCTACGCTTGCCCTGACGAAGTTCATCCTTTGAACGAAACGCGTTGGCTGATGCTTTGCGCAAATCCCATGGATTGTTTATAATAAAGATTTATATATTTTTGCAACGAAGACACTGATCGAGCTTCTTTATTGACGTTACATTATCTTGGGAGTGCACCGCTCCATTGTTCTCATAATGCCATATATCTTTGATTAACTTATTTTGCTGGGGCAGAGTTATCACAAGTCAGGAACAACTTACTTTTGAGAAACATTGTTACAGCCTACACTGGCCTTTTGTGAAATATGGCCAGGTGAGATAATGTATCTTCTCCAGAGATCTTTATTTTGTTTCCAGGAGCCAGATAGTTTGTTAGGTTAATGCGACTGCTGCAGAAGACTGAAAATACCCTAACTGGCAGTAGTCTGAATCTGAAATGACCCAATAAACCCTGCCGTGTCACAAAGGGCTCCTATAACAGGATATCTATCTTACAAGCACGGTTTAATATCTAGATAACCCTGCCAGGTTCAACGCTCTGAGGATTCATCTCCTTGAATCAAATATTGTGGATATGATAATCAGGGCTTCTGAGGCTGAAAGCATTTGCATTGTAATTGACATCACTAGACATCTCCGCAGAACATCGACTAGCATTTTCTAATTTTTATTTATTGTAATGTAAGACCTGTGTAGTATGAATCTGCATTGTGAAATTTATTGACTCTTTTGAAATTCTGCTTTATATTTACCTAAATTATATTCATATAATCTAAATTGCAGTTATGAGGTCCTATGTAATTAATGTACTAAATGCATAATACTTTGTGAACATTTGCGGCTGTGTATTTATTGGGAGAAGTGTGGGAACTCTGGGTGCTAGGAATTTTATGGATCCTCACAGATTCAGAAATTTTCCTTTACAGAAATATGAGGAAAATCTGTGATTTAGCCAAAGGTTGGTGTTTGCAGGGCATTATTGGTAAGAACAGATATTGGGAGCCATGCAAGTCATACCACCCCAGACTACCCTAGGTGCCTTGCTTTCAGAAATGGCTGGCCCTGGCAGGTTTCCTTCGGTGACAACCAAGCCCTGACCTAAATACCGCAGCTACCCACATCTCCAGAATGGGTCAATTTGCAAGGCAAAATCTTGAATTGTTTCTTGTGTCTTAGGGAGCTTAGGGAGACTCTACTTTCGCAGGCGATAGCCCAGTCACACAAGTGTGGTACTATTGTTATTAGGAAAACTAAAGGAACGCTGTGTGGTAGGACATTTGAGGATCTCCGCAGCTTCCATTAGCACAGTCTGCTTTCAATTTTGTTTTGCAGTGTAACATCAGATTGCACAGTGTGTTGCACAACACAGCAAAACAAAAAATCAACCTCTGTACTTATAGGAAGCATTTCCCTTGTGTCCCGAAATTGATTTTTAAAAAAAAAATGTTTCTGATGTTTTTACCAGAAACATTTTCTTTTCCAGAACTGTGGATGATCCGTTAAAGTTCACATCACTGTGACGGAAGGGTGGTGAACATCAGTGGGTTGTCGTCTCCCCTAAAGCTGTTAAAGCCCATCAAATCCATGCAGCCTGATGTCCTGTCCAACCAGAATTGACAAAAAGTTGCAGGGATATGATGGCCACATTGCACTGATTTCTTTGTTCCATGATCATAGGGGAATTCTCCAGTTCCAGGAGGCCCCCAGGATGGTAGGCTTCTCGGACTGGGGAACAGCAAAAAGCACAGTGGTCAAAGGTGGCAGGTGCAGTGAAAGAGAGAGAGGATAAAAACTATTGAGAACTACAGAGTAGATACAAGAAAAGATAGAGAGAAAAGGTTGTAGAAAAAAGAGAGAAGTGGGGGAGATAGAAAGGAGAGCAAATAGAAAAAGCACGAGAAATAGCAGGAGTGACAGGAATGGGAAGACAGGTGCAGCAGCAAACAGAAAAGGGTAGTCGGGAAAAGATTGTGAGAGCCAGTGGGGACAGAGATTCAGAAATGGGGAGAGAATGTAGAAGGTAAGAGAGAGCCTAAAGCAGCAAAATTAGAGCTAGATACATGTGGATAAATACTGATTGGCGATTTCAAGTGGAATTTATAGCTTATCATGTGTATGCCAATACCCATGGCCCAATGTGATTTCAATGCACAATTTTGCACTTTATTCTCTAAACGGGATCTTAGTGTAAGATCTAAAAATCACCTTGCATACTGGTCTTTAAAGTTCTCATAAGGTCTAACCGTTCTTACTTGATCCACATTGTGGTTTGCAGATTGCTAAACAAAGACACCCCCATGTTATTAGTTACTATATGTTGTTGGTGAGAAGTACTGCCACCTTCTCTTTTAATGCATATCAGCCATGTATACATGGCTAATTGGAAATTACAAACTACTTGCTCAGAAGTCCAAATTCTATTAAATAGGTGATTTTGCTTTCTAGTGTACATTTAAAAATGGCAGTCTTCTATTTCATAATATGAAGCTTGACTTTTATATGCACTTGTAGTAATGCCAAACAATCCCTCTGCAAGTAAATATTTCCATTTCTAGTACATATGCCAAGTTTTCATGATTTCTACATTCACCACTCAGAAAAGTTCATGCTCGTCCAAGAAATGTTCGCCACATAGAGGGTGCCACCTTGAGGTTTTTTTTGTAAGGAGTGTACTGCATGTGAAAGAGTAGAGAATTTCCATAATTCCAGAAGAGGAAGACTCTGTAGCATCCAAATGAGAGGTACCATGCAAGCAGCATCACAGAGAGATGTTATCACAGAGCATGATCCCAGATGCAACAGTGAAACCAAAACTCAGAGACTTAGAGCCAGTGCTGCTCCTGTCCATCTACAGCTCCTTTAACTGGAGATGGAAATAGTGTCTTCAACCAGGCCACAAGCCTAAAAATGAACCATCCCAGGCTCTCACAGTCACCTTTCTTTTACCATGCCTACCTGTCTTACTGGTTAGTGTTTAATGATGGTCTCCTTTTGTAGAAGACCTTTCTCACAACCTTCCTATAACTTGAAGGGTGTATGCAAATGTCGGAGCCTGCTTCAGGTCTCTGCAGTTTTGGTGGGTGCTTTTTATCGAATGTAATTGAACTATCCATATTTGTTCACAACCTTATTGTGAAATTCATTGTGGGACCTGTCCAACTTCCCCTGTAAATTGACACCTAAATTCTATTTAGTTTTCACTATTGTTGCCCCCCTAACATGTTTAAAACAGACTGCTCGCTACTAATTTCCCAAAATGGTCTTTGATGGATATGCTTCAATCTCTCTGTAAAGTTATTTTAAATTAGTGGATAGTTAAATTAAAACTTCACTTATGAAGTTCGGCGGAATTAGGAAATTCCACACTTTGCAAAGCATATGAAGTTTCCTAACTTTACATGAGGTAAACTTTATTCTTTCAGGCCTTCCAGGTGTGATGATTTCCTGACACAGAATGTGCGAGGTAGGAAATTCTCCAGTAAACAACTATTGAATGTGAAGGCTGGTCATCCACCACCTGATGTAAGAGGTGTGGGAGGGAGGGCTCTGAGCAGAGACCAGTTTATCTTTAAAAAAAAAAAAAAAGAACTTCATAAGTATTTACATTTCATAATGCTTGAACAGTTCAGAAAAAACATAACCTTGCAAGTCAGCCTATTTTACAACTTTACACACCTGTACTTTGAATTCCCATCTAATTGGTAGGATTTAAAGTTGGATTGTGGGAAGTTGATTGCGTGTGCTTTAATATATACCTTAAAAAAATCAATGTATTCCTTCACGTAGAAACACAGAATATCGATGGCACAGAACATTGAAGGCAGAATATAGAATCCAAAATATCGACAGGTAAGTAAGTATAGCTTTTCTATACCTTACTCTACATATATGTAACTAGGCAGTATATTTCAAAGTATGTAAATGTGGAGGTAGGAATAGTAAATCTATACTTCCCCATTAGGGATATTTGATATTCTCTCCTCAATATTCTTGTACCACAATATTCTGGAGGTCAGTATTTAGTAGTACAACCAGTATTTGGGAAGGAATGTACATACAGACTACATCTTTAATGTTTGGCAATAGCCGAGGGGCATGCCTCCCTAAAATATACTTCTGGCTACTGGTCTGGGCAGGAAGCGTGGGTTTCAGACTGTTGGGGAAAGGGCCAGCTGTGTTACAGATAGTCTAAAATTCTCAACTGTGTGGTGTGTGCGTAATGTGTTATGAGTAAACTGCAAAGAATTCAGAGCAATTCTTTTTGTGATTAGTAAACACATTGGAGATCAGTACAGAATCACATTGATGTACTAATAGTGATCTGCATAAACCAAAAAAAAACAAAAAACTGGGACTCCAACCTGCCACAATGTAATATTTTCATTCTTCATGTACCACTTGCTGCCATTGTCTTGCAGTTTCTTCGCAGTGCCTATATTTTCCTATATTAATATTAACTTTAAAAAATGCTTCAAACAATACTTCTGACATTTCTAAATAAAGATTTTACTATAACCCAATTTTATGATTTCCAAACTCAACTGTATTCAGCCAACCATACAGCCCTATGCTGTGGGTGTATCTGGAATCTAAAATGTGTCCCAAATCTTCCTCCGTACCATCTGTGTTTTCCTACGGTGGCTCTTGAGATCCCTTCTTGTGATGTCAGGCCAACTCTCCCTCCTGACACGTGACCCCTCATCCCCTGCCACTACTCCCCAATCTATACTGTTTCTGCTCCGGCTTTACTCTTTATTTTTCAAATTAAATCATCAGTTTCCTCCACCTATTTCGTTATAATACACATTGCTCCATAATTGTTTAAGCACATGTGGAAACGTAAGTTGCACACTAACACTAAGAATTTTTAATTAATTCATTAGTTGGCCCAATCCCCATTGATAATCTTCCATGAGCCTGCATATATGTGACCAAGCCTGAAACATGAAAGCAATAAGCATGTGTCCTGAAGAACTTAGCTTTAAGAGCCTTTGCTAAAACCTATCCTTTTATGTAATAAGAGAAAACATTTACAAGGATCTTAAGTGTTTTTCCTTTTATAGTTCAATCTAAAGGGGTCTTTTCCTCCTGCAACTTAGAAGACCACTCCTTGTAGCAGTTTAAATATAAAAGTCTTAACGTCACTATTCTGTGATGCCTCTGAAATGTTCAAAAACATTAGATTGTTCCTTCTTGATTGATTCTCAAGCCTTTCCAAATGCACTATCATGGACCAGTCTTGAATCCTCAGCTCCCTAATGAACTGCACATTTTCAGACATCTTGTTTTTAACTTGAATCATTGATTCTTCTAATAATTTGGTTCTTTGGGCCAGGTCATTCAGTTTACATTTTAAAGAGTTACAGGCCATCTGGATTCCGTATTGCCTAATCTCCAATGTACGAAACAATTTGTTATGCCCCTACTAAGTATAAGAAGCATCATTTGTAATTTGTTAATTGAAGAGTGCTCCAGCCAGCTGGGAGATCGTCCTCTTCCACTAAGTCTCCTCAGACCCCCAAGATAGGCTGAGACTCATTGCTTAGTAACTGATTATTCTCTATCAAGCTTGACACCAAAGTTAAGTCTTCAACATTCAATTCTAGTGAGGTTAAACCTGTTTGACTTTAAGTATTGGTCAGGTCCAGTAATATTAGGGAACCTTTGCTCTTTTTAAAGTTGGTCTCTAATAAATTCAACAGGTTTTTATTTGGGTGCCAATTCTCCAAAACCAGTGGCTCTTTCACAATAGAATCCTGACCAGTCTGCCCTTTCAATACAGTCAAGCAATCAAATACACTATTCTTACTAACTGTCTTACGAGAGGTAAGCTGGAAATAGGCTTATCTATTAGCACTGATGTGAAAGAACCAAATTAGTAGGCTCACCTTACTCCAGAACACCCATTTCATAAACCACCTTAGAATAAGATATTACGGATGGGGTTACCTTATAAATCCTCTTAATCTGTGTTTTAACAGTGTCTTTGAAAGTTCTTCAAGCTTGGCGTCTACTTGATTAGTGGAAGACAGCTTTTTGCTAAGGATTTTTCCTTGAAATCTCCATGTGATGTCCTTCTGGGCTTCATTCACTATGCTTGTTACTCCTGATTGGATTACCTGATCCTAGGGACTGAATGTTATCTGCTGTATCAGTGGGTCTTCAGATCATGCTCTTTCTAAAAAAATCTTCTGTGTCTGTGCCTGTTAGAAATGGGGTTTCTGGTTGGCTAGGGTATGCACCTAAGCCAGCCAGAACCCATCACTTTAGTCAGGGTAAGCAAGTTACACACCAAAGATAACCTGTGATCACAACTTGTAGCTTGGCACAGAGCAGTCAGGCTTATCTCAGATGCAATGTGTAAAGCGTTTGTGCAACACACTCAAACCAGTAACACAATAAACACACCACAAAAGAGACTACACACAGGAATATATAAAAATATATAATATATTGTACATATCACGTAGACCAACATGACAGATCATAAATACTGCACATACTATGCACATCTTGTGATAATACTCATTATCCTGGCAATGTTAGGCAAGATAATATAGACTAGAACATCAGCCCTGAAAAGTAGCAGATTACGAACAAAACACATACATCATAAATCATGAACATATTATGCAGATCCTGAAGTAGTACACATTTTCCTGACAATGCAATTGTTAAAAATGACACACATCCTAAATTCAGGGCATGAAATGAAAATTATATTGGAGTAAGAAGACATGCAAATCCCCATATATCATTATAAGCACATGGGTTTCCAAAATATCAGCAAAAACAGCTTAAGAACAACAAGGAAATATGGGCCTCAGAACACCTGTACTTCTACTAGCAGGGTTACGGTAATCACTGGGACCACCAGACTGAAATGAGTGCCCTTATGTGGAATAAAGAGGACACATTAAATGCAGGGAATTACTAGCGTGTAACCATTACTTTTATGGCAGTATGCAATGGGCTAGTTTCATTACACACAAAGCCAGCAGGGCTAGCGCGTAGTAAGGTGTTGTTGCTGAGTAGCACGTTGTCAGCATTAACAGCAATGTGCCCCCATGCTAGCGTTACTTAAGAAAGAAAAGAAAAATGTGGCTCCTCCTTTAAGGGGGTTACGGTGAAGTCTCCTCTCTCTGGGAGTTACCGTAGCTAAATTTGAAATCCAGCTAGCAACATCTGTCGATGGCAGGGGGAGGTCCAGGGTGCCACCGAAGTCCATTCTAGGTAGGGGACTTCACGAGAATGTGCGTGGCTTGACTTCCCCTCCCGGGATGATGACGGCAAGCAATGCCCAAGGTTAAGCGGTGCCTGCGCTGCTAGCAGAGACTGTGTCGAAAGAGGCAGGGAGGTTTCAATGCGCTGTCCCAGGCTCTCTGGGCCCTGCTAATCCCAGTGCCCACAAGTCAAACCAGCACGACAGTCTCCTTGGACCTCGCTGGGTCTCTCGCTGCTGAGGAAATGCTGGGAGGCAGCTGCGGTCACCCCTCTCCTGGCTCAGTCATGCTTCCCACCCGTGGGCTGATGCGGCAGGAGTTGGCAGTCAAAAAGTGGCTCAGCACGAGTCATGATGGGGAAAGCGACCAATCCCATTGAGGAAATCGGAAAACGCAACACGCGCTCTCAGGCTTAAGCAAGCCACACTAAATGAGAATAAGGCACTTACCAAGCACTACTCATCAACCACTCCACTCGCACTGAGGGATAAGAGAACGCTCACCACGTGCTAGGTCCCTAGAAAATGGCAGATGGAGAACTCTCAATCCGCCGGTGGCAGAAGCCAGGAGTCCAACCCACACTCTCCACATGCTGGGCTCCTGGGAGGACACTGAGGGGGGACCGAGCACACAGCAGTGAGTAGGCAGACTAGCACCCAAAACCAGGGATTTCAGTGGTGATCTTTCCTGGCAGCACAGCAGTAACATAGTGAAACAAAGTCAGGGAGCAGTTGGCAACAGGGCAAAGGGGCAACAAGCAGAAAAGCAATCCAGTGAGTCCTTTAGGCCACCCAGCCAATAGCAGGTAGCAGGCAATGACAGAAGAACAGTCCAGTTGAGTCCTTTGTGTAGCACTGACAGTCCTTCTGACAGAGTTTCAGTCCCCGTACCCAAAAGTGCTCTGGAAACATGGGGCAAGAGCCCCTGTACTTATACTAAAAATGTCTTTGATCTAAGCGGAACTTCAAATGAAACCTTACAAGTGCACAACACTCCCTTTCAATCCCAGCCCTGGCTACAGATGTACAGTAGGGGGTAAATGAGCCCTTTGTTTGAGGAAAGGACACAGCCTATACAAATGTAAGTGTGACCCATCTCCCTCTTTCCCAGCCCAGGAATACCATTTAGTATGCAGATGCACCCAGCCCCTCCTGTGTGATGGCTGTCTGGAAAGTATGAACAAAGTGTGGCTGTAACTCTACCCTAGTCTTGGATTAGAGTCAGACTGCAAAGCACTTGGAGTTATAAGCACAGAGAAATGCTCACTTTCCAAAAGTGGCATTTCTAAAATAGTAATAAGAATCCACCTACACCAATGAGCATGATTTTTCACTACCATTCTAAACATACCAATCAAATCAGCGCTACTCATTTCAGATCAGGAATTACTACTTAAACGTATTTAAGGGAATTCCCAATGCCGGCCTATGAGAGGAGTAGGCCTTATAGTAGTGAGAAACAAAATAGGGAGTTTCTCACTACCAGGACATGCCACACAATTAAGGCACATGCCCTACCTTTTACATTCACAGCACCCTGCCCATAGGGCTACTCAAGGCCTACCTTAGTGGTGACCTATATGTAGTAAAAGGGGAGTTTAAGGCTTGGCAAGTAGTTTTAAATGGCAAGTCAAGGTGGCAGTAAGCTGCGCACGCAGACACTGAAGTGGCAGGCATGAGACAGGGTTGAAAGGCTACTTCTTTGGGTGGCACAATCTGCACTGCAGGCCCACTAGTAAACACAACAAGATGATGGACGGAGTGCTGAAACTTTTCAAACACTCACGCCCAGTCACAGATCTGGGTTTAACCCATCGTTCTTTTGCTCACTATGCCACCCCAGTTTGGACCCAGCCATATGCAAATCAGTCTTGACCCTGTTTCTTATGGGAATAGTCCAGGACGAACTGCCAGGCCCTCCCTGGACCGGAAAAAGCATCCTGGGACCGGTTTCGGGGTTTCACTCCTCATCAGTCAGGCTATCTTAAATCCAGTGGCACAGTGAGCAAGGGACCCACATCTGGGCATACCCTTGGCCACTTAGGGCAAACATAGCAAACAGAACAAGATGATGGATGGAGTGCTGAAACTTTTCAACCACTCATCCGCAGTCACAGATCTGGGTTTAACCCATTGTTAAGTAGTAGCATTTAATTTACAGTCCCTGGGTATATCGTATACCCCTTTACAAGGGACTTACAAGTAAATTAAATATGCCAAACAGGTGTAAACCAATAATACCATATTTCAGGGGTGAGAGCACATGCACTTTAGCACTGATTAGCAGTAGTAAAGCACCCAGAGTCCAAAAGCCAACATAAAGAGGGTCAGAAAAATTGGAGGAAGGAGGCAAAAGGCTTTGGGATATCCCTGCAAAAAGGGCCAAGTTCAACAGTGCCTCTTCCTCCTCTCTTCCTCAGGACCTTGTAATCTGTCCAAAGTAGTAACTCCTTATGTATGGTATTTATCTTAATTATGGCTTGTATGTCATTTCGTGGGAGCCTTCATTTCACTTTTAACCAAAGGGAACACGGGAAGAAATAGAGGAAAAGTAGCGTTTTCTATGCAGAGAAATTTCCTAGTTGGGGCTTTTGCTGCTTCAGGATGCAGCTCCTTTGCTCCCCCTGCTTCTAAATAAACAACCAAGTTGCCAGAGAGTGAACCAACAACACTTAACCAGCTCCACAGAGTCTACAGTATCCTCTCATGCCTCCTCTGCCAGCTGCCAGGTGACCATACTGACCCTGCTGGGTTTACAACACTCCTTGAAGGAAGTACAATGCCAGTCGGCTGTATGGCTCAAGACCGGCAATTCCGCGGATGTCCACCAGTTTGTCAACCATACCGTGGCCACCATCATCATAGAGGAGCCAAATCTAGGGCATAATCTTGAGGTCGGAGTGCAGTGCAGAACCTAAGGGACCATTCAGAGGCACCACCGAAAGACAGAGGGGGAGATTTAAAAAAAAATCAGGGCCACACAGCGTAGCCCCCCCACGAGGCTGCGCTGCGCTGTGCTGTGCGACAGGGAGGGAGCAGGAGAGCGCCATATCTCCTTTCCCTTGTGACGGCGCTAATTTCAGCTGCTGTGCACCAGGAACACACATTAGCGCCATAGCGCTAGGGTGTGTGTATGAGTCTAGCATAGGTTTTGTACAGGAAGGGTAGCCTTCCTGTACAAACTACTATGCCTAGACACGATGCAAAGCTTTTTCCACTTTGTATGCGTGCTGCACAGTGCAGCATGCATGCAAAGTCAGAAAAGCACAGAGAAATGAAAGCATTTCTCCTGTTAGCGCCTCCTTTGAAGAGGCATTAACTTTTGGCGCAAAACCATGTCTACAAATCTTTGTAAGTATGGTTTTGCATCTAAAGGAATGGGTGGTTGCATGGGGACGCCCTTGTCCCACCCATGTAATGCTCCCTCAGCACTAGGTAACGTACTTTGAGGGTTCTCTCCCTGCAAAACAACTTCTGCGCTGGAAAGCAAAAAGCAAAAAAAACATTTTGCACTGGTTAGCGTCACTTTTATGGCGCTAACCCAGCGCAAAATGTTTGTAAATCTCCCCCTAAGATCTTAGTGGTGTTGTGTAGTTCCTATAAACCTATATAGGATCTGCACGTTTAGACAACATACATTGTGGGATTGGTGTCCAGACTGATTCGAGACACCCCCACCGGGTATGTTCACCTGTATACCAGCTAGCTCACAGTGCCACTAAAAACTCCTCTTACCAAGGAGAGAATAGTTCTTGGAAACTATCGAACATGACAACCCTGTCCCATCAGGGATCGTGGAAACAGTACAGTACTTTTCGCTCAGTCACTCATGCTCACTTTGTCTCAGAGAGATACAAAGAATAAACGGTGGGGACTTTTTTATAAATAAGCATTTATTGAACCAGCGTCATTCTAGCGTAAAATAGGTGTGCTGAAACAACCATAAGACAGAAAAAGATGTAAATGATTATAAGCACCAATAGGGTAAATGGATGGTAGATTCCTACCATAGTGCTGAAACAATGAATATATGCAAGCATATAAATACATGACCATATTAATGTGTACTCCTACGATGCAATCCTAACTAAATGTACCTATGTGTACCTAGCATGTATGTAGGTGTAGAGCCAAGACTCCCCCTAGCCTGAAGCCAACCCCATTACCTGAAGTGAGAGACTGTGGGACCCCGTCTTGGTCTCGAGATGGACACCCCGCGAGTGATGTCAGACCATTGCGAGCTGGAGTGTCTGCGTGCAGGAACCTCAGCGTCTCACATCAGTGTGTCAGCATGGAAGTCTTTCCCCTCTGCCTGCCCTAGCAAAGATATGGTGTATATATACCCAAAAGGTATCATCAGGGGATTCTACCTTGCTGTTTTATGTCGGTCTAGGATGATGGAGGGGATGACCCTTATACATAGTTATTATGTTTAAGATGGTAATCCTGCTGTGATTCTGAGAATCTTCATGCTTAATTAATGAGGCTAGTTTTCAGGGAAAACCACATGACATTTATGCAGCGTTTAACTAGGTAGAAAGTCAATACCAAAACCCATTGTGTAGCGTAATGGTACAGTAAATGTAGGCGAAAGGTTAGGGGACTACTTAAGCCTATATTGGGGTACCCTATGAAACATAACAGTGGGTCTGCTGCTCTGGCACTTTAATTCCAGTGGGGATCTAATGAGAAAGTAGTCAGTAAGGCAAAAAAGGAAATCTAAATACAATGGTGGAGAGGGATACATGGGGAGAAAAACCTCTGGAAGCAAATATTCCGCTTAGGGAGGAAGGGCAGCTAATTCTGGAACTCCCGACCAGCTGTTCAGCCATCTTCCAAGTTTATGCAACACATGTACAGATGTGAGTTACATTTGTAAAAGCAGGTTAACACAGTAGATAACTATTGCCAAACTCTATAAAACTCAATGTATCAACCTCAGAAAATATGAAAGACTGACCCGCACCATTATGATTCAAATATGTGACTATCAGAGTACAGGTTGTCTTATGTATTAACCTCATAAGCTATCTGATGAGCAGACATACAGTACCAACATAGAGGCCTATGCTCTGCAGCCAAACCTGCTGTGCATGGCCAAAGACATTGTGAAGCAGAGGTTGACATCCGTAGAAGGAAAGGTGCTTTTGTTATGAAGTTAGGTTATGTTTGGTTGTTTGTAGTGTGAGACAAAAATATTATTGCATGAACACTGACTACAAAAATGTCAACTTTTTAAACAACCTATGCAAATAAACAAAGATATTAACAATATCAATAAAAGTATTTTTAAACATTAATATCAAGTGCAAAAGTGTATGTATCAAAAATATAATTAGTCAATCAGTCAATATTTTATTCGGTTTTTACAAAGAAAACCATAAAAGTCGATCAAACACAGTTAAAGGAATCTCCATCTGGAACATAAGACAATAATACAGTTTAGCCGTCAATAGCCCATTGTGCAGAGATGGTAAACAGGCACTATGGCAATAATCGGGGAGTCCAAAGTATGTGTGGGCATCGCCCAACACGATTAAAATATAATATAGGTAGTAAAAATGATTTCAAATACAATAAAAAACATTCATCACAGCCCCCTGAAATATAAAAATATACACAAATCAATAAAACCAAATTCATGTTGTCACAATGACAAATAAGTGTCCATAAAAACTAATCACAGCTAGACCTAAGCCTTATAGCAACCCTTAAAAAAGCTAAAAACATGCAAAACTGAATGGCTTGAAAGCTGTTATAAAGAGATAAAAGCAGGTCTAACCTGCTTAAAACCTGCTTTTTTAAGAATAGGAGTGATAATAGACTTTCTCTGTACCTCGGAAAAACTACATAACATTAAAAAGTGCATCATATCCTGTGGAGATTTTCCATCAAAGCCACAAGGTGAGAGGCACTGCCCTCTATGTGAACCACAAGGTTGGGCCAAAAGATAGTGAAAGAAGTCCAGTCGAAATCGTGTCAATAGAAAACGGTCATGAATACTTTAAAAAAAAATGAGATAAGGTTCAGTAGATGGCATAGTTTTCAATAAAAGGTACCTACGCACACTATACTTCCTTAGCTCCACTTCTTCTCTGGCCCACCTACGGTTTAAAAAAAAATGTTCCTTCACCCAAATCGAGTCCCTACAGCAAGTTTCCTCTGAGCGCTCAAATAAGTCTGCCCTACCCAAACTAATGAAACATTCTCTGACATACTTGAACCAACGAATGCGGTAAGTATGATCAAGGGAAAGACAGTCCCTTAAGATTTCCTTACTAAGGGCGTTTTCCTTCTTGGTCCAGATTTTCATCCACAATGATATGGGGCGGAAAGCCAACACATCTGAGAGAAAGCCCATCCCTAGTTCTTCGTGCACTACAAAAGAGGGTATGCTCTGCGGTAGGCAGAGTATACATCTCAGGAAAGTGTTTTCAACTAGTTGTAGTGAATCCTGCTATAGCCTCAGATCTCCCTCCCATAGGTGACCTTTGAGATGCATTTAGCTTTGTAGATCTGCAGGAGTGCCCCAGTTAGGCTGCTTCCTAGTCAAGTGGCAAAATTAAAAACGGCGGCAACCGCCCTAGCCAGATCCCCTTTCTTTCAGCTTATCAGAGGGCGCCAGTTCAAAGCTGCATCAAACACGACCCCCAAGTAAGAAAAAACATCAATCTTGGGGATTGGCGTGGCCCCTATTGTAAAAGTATAAGACTTAACTGGTTTAGGGCCCACCTGCATTACAAATGATTTGCTGTGATTAACCAACAGATCCAGGTCCTCCATAAAATGTACAAAAGAATTCAACAGGCCCCTCGCTGTCCTTGCCATAAGGACAGCATCGTCAGCATACAGGAGGACCGGCAGACTTCGCTAGCCCACCTGAGGGCAATCAGTTTTTTAATTCAGGAGGACCTGTTCCAAGTTGTTAATGTACAAGTTAAAAAGAAAGGGGGCCAAAATACACCCCTGACGCACACCCCTTTAGATGGAGAACTCACAGTTCACTTTAAGGTCTTTAGAATAACTGGACTGCGGCTTTAGTATCACTGTGGAGATCCCTTAAAAACAAGACAATATCTTTGTCAATATCTATGGAAAGCATCCTTTGTCAGAGCTTAGATTTGTTGACTTGATCAAACACAGACGACAGATCCATAAAAGCTAGGTAGATTAAACCGGTGCGAGCAACGGTATACTTATTCAAAACCATATATAAATTCAAACACTGGTCCATCGTTGAGCATCCAGGGCGAAAGCCGTATTGGACATCAGCCAGGATATTGTCATCATCTGTCCATTTCACTAGCCTATCCAATACCATACGACCCACCACCTTTACCACGGAATCCAAAAGAGAGATGGGTCTGTAGCAATAAGTGCTATCCAGGTCTCCCTTTTTGAAAACGGGC
This sequence comes from Calotriton arnoldi, assembly GCA_963921515.1. Taxonomy (NCBI): domain Eukaryota; kingdom Metazoa; phylum Chordata; class Amphibia; order Caudata; family Salamandridae; genus Calotriton; species Calotriton arnoldi. Next base: position 111,795 of record CAWUFW010015714.1, read on the forward strand.
ACAATGGTAGATAAGGCCCAGGTGGCTGGGCATCTGATCTTTACTGAGGCATTGATAATCGAGGTAAGCATAGGCACCCAGATATCCAGGTTTGAGATATAAAGATCTGGTGGAATCCCATAAGGGTCAGTGCCCTTGTTTTTAGACAACACCATAATACCTGATCTCACTTCCTGTTCTGAGAATATGACCTCGGATTTACCCGCAGCAATATCCTCTGCTTCCCTAGAAATGGGATCAGACTGAAACATACCCTCAAAGTGGCTTACCCAATCATCCTCAGGGATGTGGGCATCCACTAAATTAGCACAATCTCCTACCAGTAATGGACTATTAATAATGCTCCAAAACTTGGAGCTATTACCCAAGGTGCTGGACTCTGCCAACTCTGACCAGGCCTCCTCCTTCAAGGCCGACCTATGCCTACCAAGGCGGCCTTATATTGTCTACAACATCTCTTGATTGCCAGGGGGTTTCTTGGTGTGGCACTAAAGACCTCCTTAAGTCTCCTGGAGGCACGAGAACATTCAGTGTCAAACCACCTTGGTCCTGAGTGTGAAGAACGCCCGCCCGGGGCCCGAAATAAATTGACTATGACTCCAGAAATGCTCCCAAATGCCACCAAAATATCAGACGGTTTTGCCGCACTGTCTAAACAGGTGGCAAACTCTCTGTTACACTGAGAGAATATTGACTCATGAAACTGGTCCGGTATAATGTGACCCGACTTGAATCTCCGCCCCCCTTCCACAGCCGTCAGAGGCACCCTTGCTCCATCCTTGCTTGGCATTGCTACATGAGGCCATCCGGTCAAAACACATACCGGGTTATCATCGCTGTACATGCTTTCCCTAATGGAGAAGTCCCACATATATATGAAAAAAGGAGTAGAAACAAAAATAAAATCAATAAAAGAGTCACACCCTCTCCCAGTGAAGGTGGGAGCGACATCTGTCTTATCCGGTGGCAGCTTGTTCATAGCCGTCATAAGATCAAATTCAGACAGGAGAGTATTAAGTAAGGATCCCTGATGGGTGTGTTCCATATGCAAGCCAGAAAGGCGTGCACATCCCATGTCTTTAATCCCCCCAAGTCTGGGATCCCCACACATATGGACATTAAAATCTCCTGCGATGAGAAGGTTAGAATAAAGCCGCTCTCTTTGGGAAGCATTTCTCAGGAAAAAGCCCACCCTTGTGATAATACATGCATCTGGTGAAGCAGCTGCCGCGTTATAAAAATTTTAAAGCAATAGCTTGCTCGTTTCACTAGATAGTAACAACATCTGTAAAGTGGGAGAGGTGCGGGGCAACATAGTGATGCTACCTAGGACTGCTAAAGAGACAAAACTAACCAGGCCCCCCTTGGCTCTTAGAGGGGGTAGCTGGAACGAAGAAGGTTTTATAACCTTCCAGATGATATCTATTTTCAATGGACCATGTCTCCTGAAGGAAGATAACATCAAACCCTTTTAAAAAAAGCACCCAATCTGGATCATCGAACTTTCTTGCCAGCCCTGCTATGTTCCAGGAAATAAAATTGCACCCTTTACAATCAATTCTGGACCTCCCTTCCTGATGCTGTGTTGAAGGGATGTCTATCTTTGGAGAGACTACACTCAGACAATCGCAGCATTCTAGTGAAGTCAGGGGAGCAAACCTGTTAGATATAACTAAGCCTGGAGCACTGCCTGCCGATTCCTCTGGCCCCCATACAGGGACTGCCCCTGGTTTCTTCAGGATAGAAACGGTGAGTGGATCAAAGTCTTGTAAAAGTAGCCCAGGGGAAGGGCTACGATGGTCGAGTTATAACCCCTAGAATAAGATTGAGAGGCCATACTTAAGATGCTATTTGCCTCGAACGGGCTGCTAAAATGTATGGTGATACAATCCCCAAACCAGTTTTTCTTGACTTTTCCCACCCAAGAGGTTCTGCGAAGCATTATAATGTGTCTTTGTACCCGTAACCCTGTGGCAATGTTAGGGTTTAACCAGTGCACAACTTTATTCTTCAGTTGGTCGTAATCTTCTTTTGCACCCGGAGCCAATCGAGGGACGTTTGCTAAAACCACTACGAGAGGAGTTGACTCAGGTGGCAGATGTAAGGAGCAGGAGCTCAGATTGAAGTTACTAGGTGCCCCAAAGTTTATCCCTCCTGGCCTTCCATCAGTCATTATATTAGACCCAGCTGCAGAGAATCCTTGGTTCTTGGGATTCTTAAAACCCGAGAAAGCCCCGTCGTTAGAGGTATTTTCCCCACGCGGTGACCTGTTCAAAATTGGGGCTGATGTAGATAAACATGCCAGAGGCACTGGGTGCCACAAGTGCTGGGTTGCACCATTGGTCACGATTTTAGGTACAAACTTCAAACCAGGCTCCTGGATGTTATGGCGATCACTGAGAAGCAGAGGTGTTGGGGCCATAGAAGATGTAGGCAAAGCATAGGAATCACCTTGCAATAGTGAGGTCAGCTTATTAAGATCGTTCTCAATTACTGATAAACGATGTAGAATAGGATCTACTTTAAGATCAAAGGCTGCTAGCAAAGTTGCCTTAAAAGCATGAAGCTGAGTCATCACATCTGGGCTGGGCACAACAATGGAATCTGGGGGACTAATGTGCGTGCTGGTGCTCTTCCGGCGCTTAGCGTGGTTCCCAATCGGGGGCACTTCCTCTTTGCTCTTGCTCCTTTTCCCACTCCTGAGCACACACCAGGGGCTACATGCTCTGTCCGTGGAGCTGTTAACTGGACACGTTCTAGTCGAGGGTGCGTCGGAGAAGACAGGCAAACGCTCCCATTCACATTCACAGTAAGGGCCGAATCCGCTGGGACGAAAGAAGAAAATTGTGCAGGAGATACTGGGTGTGAGGGAGCAGGAAGTACAGATGAGCTCTGGGGAGGTAGAAAAATAGGTGATCGAGAGAGTCGACGTGATACCAATTTGATTTCCTTGTCCAGTACCCCTACAGCCGGCTGCAGGAAAGCGTCCATAGTTGAGGCTGTGTTTACAGGTTCCTTGGCAAGGGATCCCACAGGCCTGCATCTCCCCATAATAAGAATAATTCAAAACAATCCTTAAGAATGACCCCCAACTTACTCCCGCTTTATCCTGCAAAGTGAGTGGCTGTGTGTTCCCATAAAGAAAGTAAGGCCTTTGAGGTAACAGTGTCTCTCAAGGAATAAAGGATATGCCCAACAGTCACTGGGAGTCAACAGCAGAGAAACAGGAGATTCAGACCACCTCGCGCCAGTTCACAACATCAAGCAGTCGCCAGCAAACAAGAAGCCAGCCCTCCTCGTGAAAGAAATACCAAATAGGAACAAGAAAATAGTCTCCCCTACCTGCACCTGCAGGGTGCCTAACCGATGTTCAGTCCAACCTGGTTCAAAAACCTCCGGGATCCTTCAAGGGTCAATCCGGTTACAACCACCTTTCAAAGTTCCAAAAATCTCCTATATCTTTTTTTTTATTTTTTATTGAGCAAGGAGGAAGCTAGCAGCAAAATCCACCAAAGTGAGAGAACCAAGAGGAGGGGGCCCAGACCAACCTCCTCCGGTCTCTGATAGGTGCGGACGGGCCCGCCCTTGGCCCGGGCCCGCCCATGGCCCACAAAAAGTAAAACTCCAGTTAATGTATTTGGGATGTTCCTACTCAAAAGCAAGCACCTACAATGAAAGTATATATTGGAAGTACACTAAATGCTACTCGATTGGGTGCCATGGTTGTGCCTCTACAATAAATTAAACACACAATAGATGATAGGAAAGATCCTTGCAAATAGTTTACCACTGGAAGTTGCTCGATGTAGCATTCCAACCCATCATTTTTCACCCACTAAGCCATTGTAGACAGAGGCTGACCTTAAGGAAATCAGTACTGACCCTGGTCTTCATGTGCACAGTCAACTTCAAGCTGCCAGGCAAGACTCCCTTCGGAAAGGGATACAAGCAGCCCCAGACCACTTTTGGATTTAGTAGGCCAGATCAGTGAGGTATAGCTTGGATTCAGTAGCACAGCAAGCAAGGGACCCAACCCATTCTTGGGCATGTCTGTTCATACCCTTGACCACTTAGGGCATTACATCAAATACATAATAGGTGATCTACGGAATGCTTACAAATAGTGTAACCATTGGCAATTGCTGTGGGTAGAATTTCAACCCATTGTTTTTTGCCCACGGTGTGACTTTAGACAAAGGCCTGCGGTATGCAAATCAGTACTAACTGTGCTTGTTATGGGAACAGTCCATCCGAAACACCACAAACACTTTAAACATCAATCCCAATAAAGAAAACGTGAGGGAGTACAACCATCCACTGACTGTGGCAAAAATGAAAATTAAAAACATAGTGTAGGACTTAAAAGAAACATCTAATAGCACTACAGTTTTTAGTGAGACAATAAATAAAGAGTGTTCCCGGAGAATCCTACCTCGAGCGGTTGGACAAATGCCATCAGTCCTAAACCTGAAGAGAACAATAAGCAGGAAAAAGCAGGAAAAAGAGAGCAGATAGAAAGGACACATCATCTTCTAAAAAATGTTTAGTAATGGGCATCTACCCATCTTACTGTGACATACAACATAGAAGAATTCATACACTATGACAGTAAAAATGGTGATACAAGAATAATCATTTTCTACACTTCTTCCGATCTGTTAACATTTATCCAAATACCAAGTTGGCTAATGGATGGTACATTTAAATCATGCCCCAATCTTTTGAAAAATGTACACAATACATGGATAGTACCATGATGATAACAATCCCTTAGTGTTTGGCCTCCTCTTAAACAAACAATATGATACCTATCATGAAATTATGGTTTTATTCATCAAACAACTAACAATATTCCCCTACCAAAATAATTCTGCATTTTACATTATACAATGATTCACACAAACATAAAAATCGTCTCTGAAACACAGCTACAAAGATGTTACTTCCATGTTAACCAAGCAGTTTGGTGGCACCAGTTCTAAGCAAAGAGTATGTCACTAACAGCTGCTGTTTTTGGTACCGAGGCAATGAAAAATTTGGATTTACTGCTTGACTCCCCATATTATAAGGCTCAGAAAAACAAATGGAGCCCTTTCCTTGGCAATTTGTTAATCAACCTAATGTATTTTTACACCTACATCTTGGAGGAGATCACTGCGCAGATGGCATTCACCAATTCCATGCAGAAATCTTCACCTAAATTTAGACTTTATGAAAGTGTACTGCAGTACCAGTGATTTTTCCATATATGATGCGTGACATACTCTAAGGCTCAGCAATAGTAGGTTTGAGCCTATTTTGTTAGCAGTACCACTGTAGTTGATGCTGGTGTAACCTTTGTGAATTGCAAGTGTCTTACTCATTTGTGGATGTGTTTTTGCACTTGAATGTCCCTCCCTAAACCCCTCCTTAAATTTCCCTAAACTAGCTCCAACCTAGCAGTAAATAGTCCCAATTTCTGTCAAGCCCCTCCCTTACTCCTCCCAGATTTACTAATAAAATAGAGACCTCTGAGTGCAGTGACCTCTGTGCTCGTAGCGGAGAACCTTACACGTAAATGAGAGGACAAGCGGAGTTCTCCAGTCGTATGTTTGTGAATAGTATTTGAGAGTACGGGAAGTAGTAGAGCGGCTAGACGGACGGTTTCCGTTCCGTCCTGTCTATCGATCTAGTAAGCTACCAGATTGTTTTAACGCTTTTAACTCTTGTAAAGTTTTAACTCTTTAAAATTGCACTTCAATTGGCACTGTTCATTGCACCTACCTCCTGACTCTGTACACCTCCCGCTTCCCGGTCCACCACGGTTTCTGTTTGTGTGGAGGGAGCGGGAGGAGTGGGGGGCGGAGTCGGAGGCGGAGCCCGGGATTGAACTTACGGGTGGAAGCCTCATTAGCAGCATGACAGCATGGACGCACAGCGGCTAGACGGACGGTTCCCGTTCCGTCCTGTCTATCGATCTAGTAAGCTACCAGATTGTTTTAACGCTTTTAACTCTTGTAACGTTTTAACTCTTTAAAATTTAACTTCAATTGGCACTGTTCATTGCACCTACCTCCTGACTCTGTACACCTCCCGTTTCCCGGTCCACCGCGGTTTCCGTTTGTGTGGAGAGAGCGGGAGGAGTGGGGGGCGGAGTCGGAGGCGGAGCCCGGGGTTGAACTTCCGGGTGGAAGCCTCATTAGCCACATGACAGCGCGGAGACGCAGCAGCTAGACAGACGGTTCCCGTTCCGTCCTGTCTATCGATCTAGTAAGCTACCAGATTGTTTTAACGCTTTTAACTCTTTAAAATTGCACTTCAATTAGCACTGTTCATTGCACCTACCTCCTGACTCTGTACACCTCCTGTTTCCCGGTCCACCGCGGTTTCTGTTTGTGTGGAGAGAGCGGGAGGAGTGGGGGGCGGAGTCGGAGGCGGAGCCCGGGGTTGAACTTCCGGGTGGAAGCCTCATTAGCCACATGACAGCGTGGAGACGCAGCAGCTAGACAGACGGTTCCCGTTCCGTCCTGTCTATCGATCTAGTAAGCTACCAGATTGTTTTAACGCTTTTAACTCTTTAAAATTGCACTTCAATTAGCACTGTTCATTGCACCTACCTCCTGACTCTGTACACCTCCCGTTTCCCGGTCCACCGCGGTTTCCGTTTGTGTGGAGAGAGCGGGAGGAGTGGGGGGCGGAGTCGGAGGCGGAGCCCGGGGTTGAACTTCCGGGTGGAAGCCTCATTAGCCACATGACAGCGCGGAGACGCAGCAGCTAGACAGACGGTTCCCGTTCCGTCCTGTCTATCGATCTAGTAAGCTACCAGATTGTTTTAACGCTTTTAACTCTTTAAAATTGCACTTCAATTAGCACTGTTCATTGCACCTACCTCCTGACTCTGTACACCTCCCGTTTCCCGGTCCACCGCGGTTTCCGTTTGTGTGGAGAGAGCGGGAGGAGTGGGGGGTGGAGTCGGAGGCGGAGCCCGGGGTTGAACTTCCGGGTGGAAGCCTCATTAGCCGCATGACAGCGCGGATGCGGCGCTGGTGCCGAAGGCGCACCTAAGGCATGCCCGTTTGCGCCCGTCCGCGCCCGACCGGGACCAGGGGCCAGAACCCCTGACCCACAACACAGAGGTAAAATAGCATATTCACGTGGCCACCTACTCAACTAAGGAACCCCTGCCACCACATATGCTGCCACTCTATGGCCCCTCATGGTGAAGAGCCCCAATGCTCCAACTGTACCTTTAGCTTTCGCCCTTTCACAGAGAGAACCCAGGGACCAAACACTCCTACACACTCAAAATGTTTCTCTTAAACTGTCGATCTCTACCTAAACACTCCCTTGAGCTGAAAACGCTCTTGGAAGATGAGGCCTCAGATATACTATTTTTAACTGAAACTTGGCTTCATAATGAGTCAGAGCCAGATCTGGTGCAAACCCTCCCTGCTGGCTACAATATCCAATGGAAAGACCGTGAGAAAAAGAAAGGGGGAGGTGTGGCAATAATATATAAAAGCTCCTTCAAATGTCTGGTGGAACCTAACATTATTGCTGACTGTGAGAGTCTCTTTTTCACCATTGCTCCATCCGCTTTCCAGTCCCTTTCCGGAGTGCTCATTTACTGTCCTCCGGGTGGACTCAGGCAATTCCTCCAATCCCTACCAGCTATAGCAGCCACACTAGTAGGTACCTCCCCAAATACTACGCTCTTGGGGGACTTTAACCTGCATTTCAATGACGTTGATAAGGCTGACGTCTCAGATCTGACTAAGGACTTACTTGCGACTCAACTCCACCAAAAAGTCACAGGCCCCACCCATAAACTGGATCCAGTCTTTACCAATAATAGTGAACTATCGGTAGGCGATCCCACCCCCCCTGCCCTGGACAGATCATTTCCTGATTCCCATCTATGTTAACTCCGCACCCCTTCCCCCAGATACAAAATGCACCACCAAGAGAGTCAGGCCATGCGCCAAATTATCAGTAGAAGCCTGGACCACAGCCCTAGAAAGTCTAAAACCTGAATCAACCCTTAATCTCACCTCAGCCGCAGATAACTTCACCACCTGAATCGAGACATCACTGGACATGGTCGCCCCAGCTAAACCCTGCCATAAAGTGAGAGAGAAACTCTCACCCTGGTATTCCCCCAAACTTCGATCACTTAAACAGGATTGTAAAAGATTGGAGAGGAAATGGAGGAAAGACTATAATGTCCTCAGCAAACAGAAGTACAGAGAATCCATAAAACACTATCAAAACTAAATAAAAATCGCCCAGGCAGCGTACTATGAAGAGAGAATTAATTCAGCAGCTAACACCCCCAGAGAAATCTTCCGCGTCACGAGGGACCTCCTAGAACTCCCGAGATCCGAATCTTCTCTTGTGGCCTCCCCTGAGCGATGTAATGAACCAGCAGACTTCTTTCTAGGAAAAATTAAAAACATTTACACTGTTTTCCCCAGCACACCCCGCCCTAGTGACCTCCTCGTAACGGACAAGCTTCCGCCTGGCCCAGACCATGCTCTTAAGGTACTTCCCCCCCCATGAATCTAGCCAGGCTATCAGAAATTCTCCCTCGAATAAAGTCAGGCTCCCCCCACACACTATGCAAAGCAAGAAAAGTGGTACTTCCTCACATGCTTGAAACGATAAATCAGTCTATGGCCACCGGTTTAGTCCCTGCACCTTGGAAACATGCCATGGTGAGGGCTCTACAAAAAAAAAAAAACCTGGAACCGGATGACTTGGGTAACTATCGCCCCATATCCCTGCTTCCAGTAATCATTAAGGCCCTAGAAAAGCATGTGAACTCGACCCTCTCAGAATTTCTGGAAATCACGACCTTTTACATCCCACACAAACAGGCTTCCGGCCTCAACACAGAACTGAAACTGCCCTGCTTGCAGTGGTGGAGGAATCTAAACTGATCCTCGATCAAGGGGGGGCAGTGGCCATCATCCTCCTAGACCTGAGCTCTGCCTTCGATACTGTGAATTTCAACATCCTATTGGAGAGACTCAGGAGGAGAGGTGTTTCAGGTGAGGCAGTTAACTGGATCCAATCTTACCTAGAAAACAGGACCTTCCCGGTCTTCTCAGGGAATCAATGCATTGGGCAACTGTAAACTAGGATATCAATCAAAGGGTGACAAAATCATCATAATGATGGAATTATGATTACCGATTATGAACACTAATGGAAAATTTAATAAATTCAATAAATTCAATTGAAAAAAGAATTTGATTAACAAAGTGTCAATTTGAACTACCTCTAATGAGTGCAAGTGGGGGACGCCCCTCAACCCAGAGGATCGCGCTTTAGGAATCATTATTATTCATCCTTACACTCAGGAGGATTTACCCACCTGCACCACTGACCTTTTTTACTTTTATTACATCTGGACACATCTGAGTGTGCTTGTCTATTTTACTTTTATTGTTCCCTATTGATATCATCCTTTGGTCATAGACCAAAACAAGAAAGCAAAAAGAAAAAAAGAAACAATGGTTAGTAATATTTCCAAGAAACAATTAATGGTTTGTGCTTAATATTATTGTAAGTCAATCTAGATGGTGTTTTTGAACTGTATGACTATTATTTACTCTACTGGCCTTACAGTCTTAATGGCTATCCAACACAAAATGCATGCTGAAGCCCCTTTGACATTGCCCATGCTTAGTTTGTCATGGCTTTCTGACTTACCCTGCATTTCAGTGTGATAATTATTAGGTTGCGAGACTTTACAGTTGGGCTACTCAGCTACATTTTTTAAGCTTAATGGAATGCATTTCTGCAATTGCTTTTAAAAAAGTGGTACCTTTACACCCCCTTCCTGCAGTAGTAACATGCTACAGCTACAGCTATAGCAAAGTGCCACGTGAGCAACATTTGGACTTCTTTGGCATGGAAGCAGTCATTTGACCTCTGTTTGAAGCCCCCACCCATGGTCAAAAGTTCTGAATCTCATCCCCTTTAGTGAGCCTTGTCTGTCCATTATGGTCCACTCCCTCGGGTGCCTGAGCTGTCCCTTTTTGACAGCAGATACCTGTCCTCTGTACTAAGATCTCGGACCTTGGACAAAAGTCCAGAGTCCCGTCCTCACATTATGCCCTGCATTAAAATTTTGACCCATTCGCTGAGGCCACACAAACTGTTCCCTCCCACAAGCCAAAGATGTCCACTGTGCTGGCCCGCCCTGTTCTTCAGTCTCTCTCAAGTCTGCTCATTCTTCTCATCCCTTCATCTCTTATCAGCAAAGGGAGAGTTGTGGCATGATTCCAACCATAGGATGTCATATCCACAGGAAATCCTGCCTTTTAGTGGTGGTAGACAAGCTTAATCTTACTTCTCAGATTGTTGCGGTGTGCCCACTATCCCTCTGTTGCTCATTCTGTCTTGCTGCTGTCTGATCATCCTTTTCTTGTATTCACCTTGGCTGCATCTGCAACTAATTGAACAAAAGCTGGATAAAGAACAATGGTCTGTGAAGCAAACCTATGGAATGTTGTAATAATACTATTAGTATTACAGAATAAGTGCCTGTTGAAACTAATCAATAGCTTTCAACCCACGGCCACGATATGTTCATGTTTCTAAATAGTTAAAGTAGACCTAAAATAAGGAAATGTCTGGAAGATGTTAATCTGAAAGAGTAAAAGATTTTATTTCTAACTATGGTTATACAGCACAAAATATATAAAACATGATTCTGCTTTATGTGGCACTATATGTAACCTATGGGGTAGTAAAACTACTATGCCACTTTCTTGTAACACTGTAACAGATTCCACAGTCGGGAGAAAGAGAACTCCACACATGAAAAGATAGGGCAGGCCTATCTTTTTATATGTAAAGTCTTCACCACTATTAAAATAGTAAACCTGCACAAAAGTAAAAGTAGGCATTTGTGAATCAGGTCCCAGGCATTCATGTGCAGTAATCCTCAACTGTTTTAGAGTGGGCATTTTCAGAGATCATCTTATGTTGGGTATGTGGCAGACCTTTGACCAGAGCTTCCATATTTTAGTATTCTTCTTTATGAGATAGATAAGACTTGTTTTTTTTTAAGCATTTATTGGTTAGACATTTAGTCATTTTGATTTTGGTTTCCATCATGTGAAACCTCCTATTTCTGGCAAAAGTCTTATGAAGTTCCACTACCCAATTGTCTGGTCACAGATAGGATTCAGTGCAATATTCTGACACCCACACAGTAAAAAGCAGAACAAAGGGAAATGGGACATTAATTCTATGTAGATATTGATGTGACTTCTAGGGCCACACAAATTGGGAAACCTCGCTAGTTATAATGGAGCTCACTATACAAAAGAGCACAATAGATACAACTCAGAAAGGACTGGATAAAATGGCATTTTATAAATTATCAATATTTTGTTTTATCCTATATGAGAATATGTGACTCAGTGCACAACATTGATCTGGGTATGAATAAACCATACAATGAGTGGCACCCCAATGAATTTATTTTAAGTTTACCAATATTTTAAATGCATTTCTATTTCTGTTACTAATTTATTATTATTATATATATTTTGCCATACTCACATTTCTGAAAACAACCCCATTGATGAAAAGTCTGAATCCTAATCCAGATATCAACTCTACCTTGAGCTACAGGGAATTGTTATGGGTTCTAGTTCTAGCCCGTCATTTGCAATCCTGTGCCTGGGGTATTGTGAGGGTGGACAAGTGTATAGCAAATATAGGTGTCTATAGTTGTGCTACATTGATGATTTATTCTAGGTGTTAGGTGATAGGACAAGTGAATATTTCATCAGGGGAGCTCTCTAGGGAAGAATACTTTAACACAGAAGGAGAAAAACATTTAAACACATTCAGAGGCATGGTTTATCCCTATTAGAGCTTTAAAAGCACTAAAAAGTTTTTCAGAAGAAGCAGAATATACATTACTCAGTTGTTGGTATCTCACCCCCAGTAGACTTAGGAGCAGCTTTCCAGGAACACCTGATACATGCTGGCTTTGTGACCATACCTTGTAACTAAACATATGGTGGTAATCTGCAAAGATCAGATTATTTTGGAAAGAGAAACTTAGCCATGTTGACAATATTAAGGGTCAAAAGAGATCCATCAATTTTACTACTAAATGTAAGTGGAGATGATGAGGAGTGGGGGAGGAAGTCAAGCAGGCTAACTCACAACTACTTGTTGGGTGCTGCCAAATACCTCATACCACTGTTTTGGAGAGAAAGAATCTCTTTTAGTGGGTCTATGGGTACGGAGTTTATGGCAGACATTTGTTGTGGAAACTTACTGAATGCAGCTAAAACATTTTACCGGATGTGGTCCTCTATGATTGAATGTCTGTCGCGTTTTTCTTTCGTTAGATGATTCCTCCAGGGATTCAAGCTATCGGTGTAGGTCCTATAGAATCATGTTGACTGTCAAATATCTGAAAGTGGGCTCTAGGGAAGGGGGTGAGCATTCTTCAAATGTATTGTTCTCTCTGATTTGGTATGCTTGTGTGTCTCAAACAGAGGGTGAGTGGGGAGTGGGAAGACAGACAGGGGTGCTTGCTGCATTAATAAAGATTAAAGTTCAATCAAGTATGTTAATCACAAACTTTTCAAGTGATCCATACGTATGTAGAAAATCTATGCGAAAGCACTGAAAGGTCCTTTTATAAGATAATGATCTCACAGAGGGTTCCCTGATATTATTTTCAAAAGTTAAATAGAGAACCTTTAATGTCATAGTCATATGAGAATGTGTGACTTTTTGGCAAACCTTTGTGTTTTTCTTACAAAGCTTGCAATATACTTAGCAATGAAACAGATACACTTTGTTCTTTATATAGATGAAAGCAGGACAAAGCTTTGCAAATGTAACACTGAAAGAGATGTAGATCATATATGAACACTGAATGTGAAAGTTACAAACTGATGCAGAAACCAAAAACATGGGGACATAGTATAAGAGTAGTAAGCAGTTTTCCTCAGATTTTGTGATTTAATGGAGTGTGTCCAAAATGCAGTACACCATTGTCTCCATGATGCACTTTCTGCTGCTCTTTATGTGTACACGCCCCAATTTTGTAAGGTTTAAAAGAAACATGGGGTCATGTTTACAAGCCAGTTGCATCGTTCTTGCACCATGCAACGTGGTGCAAGAGTGACGCAACTCAAAAATGAAATTTATAAAGCCCTAAGTGGTTTCATAAAGGCAAGTAAAGCAACACAGCGTAAATCGCTGCGTTGCCTTACTCTACACCACGGAGGCACTCCATGGGTCTTGTGTGGGTGTTCCCACGCAACATCTATGGATTTTGATGCATTACCAGATTTACCAAAAGTGGCAGATCTATCAGAAGTGGCAGACCTTGGAATGCGCTAAAAAACGACATCTCCCAAAGTGAGGCATAACGAGGAGAAATATCTTTATTTCTCCTTGTTTTTCCTCTTTCTAAGAAAGAGGAAAATGCCTCAGGGGATTTTTTTTGTTCAGGAAGGTGCCCCTTCCTACACAAAAACAATCCACCTTACAATGCAGGCACCCTTGTATCATGGTGCAAGGATGTCTGCTTTGGCGCTAGGCAACCAAAACGGTGCCAGCGTAGGGGAAATGGCAGGAATGCACCGTATTCTATTAAATATTGTGTATTCCTGCCCTTTCCCTGAAACGCAGTGCAGCGCACAGGCTAAGTTGCTCTGCTGCACTGCGTGACAATCTCATAAATCTGGCCCTAGGTAAGTACAACTTGTATCACGTAAAGTCCTGGCCATGCTATTATTGTAAAAAATCTATGCATGCATAATTGCATATAAAAATATTTTTTTCAAAGATATTTAACAAAATGTCAGCATGCATTAACTGCGTAACAAAGTAGCATTAACAGCATTAACAGCAGCCACTCGAACAACATTTTCAAAAAACAGAGAACACTCTTAAAAGGCTTATTCTAAATAGCACAAAAGTTCAAGGAAAACATGCGCTTAAATACACAACACAAAAATAATGAGATAGGGAAAACATTTTGAATTAGGTGCTAAAGAGATAAATAGACGAGTGCCACACACATTCATAAAATATAACTCAATGTATACTCACAGTACAAATACAGAGGAAGATAAAACAGCTTTGCAGTTTTTAAAAACATTACTCACATTATAAAATAGATAAGCCTCAAACATCAATCTAGTTCCTCCCCTTTCCCTTTCCTGCACAGCATTCATGATTTTTCAGTGCATTATTCTTTGTGGCATTGAATATCTGCTACACTGAGATGCAGGCATATTGTTTGAAATGCATAGCGTCTATAGGTTGTTCGCCTTTGACATTATATTTTGAGCAGGTTCGCTAGAGTATGAACAAAAGTGCTAAAATTGCGTGTTTAAAGTAGACATTTTATTAACTTTCCTAAATCTTTGCTTTTCTGCTCGTCTCGGCATTTGATATTCTGTCCTCAATATTCTGTGCCATCAATATTCTGGTTTTTATATACAGGGTGTACACCATGTGATTCTATGTGAAGGAATACATGGATTTTTTTAAGGTACATATTAAATCACACTCAATCAACTTTCCACAATATAACTTTAAATACTATCAATTAGATTGGATTTAAAGCACAGGGGTGTAAAGTTGTGAAATAGGCTGACTTGCAACTTTGTGTATTTTCTAAACTGTTCAATTGTTATGAAACGCAAACACTTTTGAAGATTTTGTTTTAAAAAGAAGATAAGCTGATGTCTGCTCAGAGCCCTCCCTCCCACATCTCTTACCCCAGGTGATGAATGGCCAGCCTCCATATTCAACAGTTTTGTGCTGGAGGACCTGAAAGGATAAATCTTACCTCATGCAAAGTCAGTAAACTTTATCTGCTTCGTAAAGTGTGGAGTTTCGTAATTCCACCCAACTTCATAAGTGACGTTTAATTTAACTCGCGACTAATTCATAATAACTTTACAGAGCGCTTGAAGCATATCCATCAAGAACTTTTTGGGAAATTTGTAGTGAACACTGTATTTGAAATATTTTAGGGCAGCAACAATGGTGAAAACTAAATTGAATTTAGATGACATTTTACAGGGGAATTTGGGAAGGTCGCATAAATGAAATTCACTGTACGTGTTGTGAGAAAAAAATGGATAGTTCAATTACATTTGATCAAAAACACTCATCAAAACTGCATAGTTTTGAAACAGGCTCCAACATTTGCATACATCCCTCATAGTTATAGCAGATTGTGAGAAAGGTATTGTACAAAAGGAGACCATTGTTAGACATCAGCCAGCAAGACAGGTAGGCATGCTAAAAGAGAGGTGACTGTGTGAGCCTGGGATGGGTCCATTTGAGGTTTGTGGCCTGATTGAGGACACTAGTTCCATCTCCAGTTAGAGCAGCCGTAGATGGGCAGGCAGCAGCCGTTCCCCTATGCCTCTGAGTGTAGGTTTCAAAGTTTGCATCTAGGATCCTGCTCTGTGATAACATCTCTCTTTGATGCTACTTGTATGGTACTTCCCATTTAGATTCTACGGAGTAAATGCCTCCACTTCCAGAATAATGGACATTCTCCACTCTTTCACATGTAGTAGACTCCTTGCAAAGAATCTTCATGATGGCATGTTCTATGTGGCTAACATTGCATGGATGATCATGCACTTTTCTTAGTGGTGAATGTAGAAAACATGAAAGCTTGCCATGTGTACTAGAAATGGAAAATATTTACTTGCAGAGGGATTGTTTGGCATTACTACAGGTGCATATAAAAGTCAAGCTTCATATTATGAAATAGAAGACTGCCATTTTTAAATGTACACTAGAAAGCAAAATCACCTATTTAATAGAATTTGGACTTCTGAGCAAGCAGTTTGTAATTTCCAATTAGCCATGTATACATGACTGATATGCATTAAAAGAGAAGGTGTCAGCACGTCTCACCAACAACATATTGTAACTAATAACATGGGGGTGTCTTTGTTTAGCAATCTGCAAACCACAATGGGGATCAAGTTATGAGAACTTTAAAGACCAGTATGCAAGGTGATTTTTAGATCTTACACTAAGATCCCGTTTAGAGAATAAAGTGCAAATTGTGCATTGAAATCACATTGGGCCATGGGTATTGGCATACACATGATAAGCTATAAATTCCACTTGAAATCGCCAATCAGTATTTATCCACATGTATCTAGCTCTTATTTTGCTGCTTTAGGCTCTCTCTTACCTTCTACATTCTCTCCCCATTTCCGAATCTCTGACCTCACTGGCTCTCACAATCTTTTCTCGACTACCCTTTTCTGTTTGCTGCTGTACCTATCTTCCCATTCCTGTCACTCCTGCTATTTCGCTTGCTTTTTCTATTTGCTCTCCTTTCTATCTCCCCCGCTTCTCTCTTTTTTTACAACCTTTTCTCTCTATCTTTTCTTGTATCTACTCTGTAGTTCTCAATAGTTTTTATCCTCTCTTTCTTTCTCTGCACCTGCCACCTTTGACCACTGTGCTTTTTGCTGTTCCCCAGTCCGAGAAGCCTACCATCCTGGGGTCCTCCTGGAACTGGAAAATTCCCCTATGATCGTGGAACAAAGAAATTAGTGCAATGTGTCCATCATATCCCTGCAACTTTTTGTCAATTCTGGTTGGACAGGACATCAGGCTGCATGGATTTGACAGGTTTTAACAGCTTTAGGGGAGACGACAACCCACTGACGTCCACCACACTTCCGTCACAGTGATGTGGACTTTAACGGATCGTCCACAGTTCTGGAAAAGAAAATGTTTCTGGTAAAAACATCAGAAACATTTTTTCTAAAATGAATTTCGGGACACTAGGGAAATGCTTTCTATAAGTACAGAGGTTGATTTTTTGTTTTGCGGTATTGCGCAACACAATGTGCACTCTGATGTTACACAGCAAAACAAAATTGAAAGCAGACTGTGCTAACGGAAGCTGCAGAGATCCACAAATGTTCTACCACACAGTGTTCCTTTACTTTTCCTGATAACAATAGCACCACAATTGTGTGACTGGGCTATCGCCGCAAAAGTAGAGTCTCCCTAAGCTCCCTAAGACACAAGGAATAATTCAAGATTTTGCCTTGCAAATTGACCCATTCTGGATATGTTGGTAGCTGCGGTATTTATGTCAGGGCTTGGTTGTCACCGAAGGAAACCTGCCAGGGCCAGCCATTTCTGAAAGCAAGGCACCTAGGGTAGTCTGGGGTGGTGTGACTTGCATGGATCCCAATATCTGTTCTTACCAATAATGCCCTGCAAACACCAACCTGTGACTAAATCACAGATTTTCCTCATATTTCTGTAAAGGAAAATTTCAGAATCTGTGAGGAGCCATAAAATTCCTACCACCCAGAGTTCCCACACTTCTCCCAATAAAAAAAAAGCACCCAAATGTTTACCAAGTATTATGCATTTAGTACATTAATTACATAGGACCTCATAACTGCAATTTAGATGATATGAATATAATTTAGGTAAATATAAAGCAGAATTTCAAGATAACTATTATGAAAGGTTTAGGTTTAGGGATTTATAAAGCGCATGGCTACCCGCAGGCATCCCAGCGCTGAAGAGGGAGGGCAGAAGTCATGCGCGAAATTTAAGGGAACAGCCACGTTTTGAGTTTTTTTTTAAAAACACTGCTCATTTTTGATTAGCCGTAGTTCTGGATCCATACTGTTCCAAATTTTGGGGACCAGGTGTGAAAAATATCTCCACCCCATCTTGCTCTCTTGACTTTTGTTGTGTTCATCAGAAAATTCGCTCCTGACCTAAGGCATCTACGGGGGGAATGATGGGAAATCAAGGTTCATAACATAATGGGGCCTCTCCCATGCATGGCTCTGTGAGCCAGGCAGAGGGCCTTGAATTTAATCCTGGCCTGAACTGGCAGCCAGTGTAGCTCCTTCAAGGATGATCTTACTGACTGGTGCCTGGGGATCCTGAGAAGCAGTCTAGCTGCATCATTCTGCACCACCTGTAACCATATTTGGGGGAGCCGAGCTATAGAGCGTTGCCATATTCAAGTCTCGAGACTACCAAGGCTTGTACTACCATCCTTCTTGATTTCTCTGGGAGTAGGCTCAGGATTTTTCAAATCATCCAAAGGATGCCAAAACAGGTCCCCGCCAATTTTTTGGCTTGCGTTTCCATGGTTAAGTTCTGGTCCAGCCACATCTCCAGGTTTTTTATGGAGGTTTTCGGGGTAGGTGGAGGTTCCCCAGTTTCCTGGCCAATTGATCTCAGTGCGTGGGCCTGGACTGTTACCTAAGATCATGAGCTCAGTTTTGTCCCCGTTAAGCTTGAGGCTGCAGTTGGCCATCCAGGTTCCTATTTTTTCCAGGCAGGGGATTAGTTGCCGGTGGTTGGAGTAGAGGGTTTCTGCCACCGAGACCACCAGTTGGGTATCATCGGCATATGATACGATGGATAGTCCGAACTCCTGCACTATATGAGCTAATGGGCTCAAGTAAATGTTGAATAGAGTCGGGCTCAGGGATGATCCCTGAGGTACTCCATACGGGGCCGAGAATGTATCTGACAGGATCCCTGCTTCCATACATTGAAAGGATCGGTCACTTTGAAACGAGGCCACCCATTGGTTGACCGTGCCTCTGATCCCAATCCCTTTAAGCCTGTGAATGAGAATCTCGTGGTCTACCGTGTCGAAGGCCGCACTTAGGTCTAATAGCAGAATAGCTGCGGCTCTTCCTTGATCAAGTATGAATTAAAAAATTTCGGTGACTACGAGTAGGGCTGACTCAGTGCTATGTTCCGGGCGGAACCCCATCTGGGTCTGGTGTAGAATACCGTTATCTTCCAGGTATTGTGAGATAGCGCTGTTTACATGTTTCTCTGCAATCTTTCCCAGAATGGGCAGCAGTGAGATGGGACGATAATTTGCCATGGAAGCGGGGTCTAGTTGTTTTTTTTTTAACAAAGGCTTTACAGTGGCATGCTTCCATTCTTTGGGTACTAAGCCGTTCTCGAGGGACAGGGAGATGAGACTAGTAAGTTTGGCCAGGATGAAGTCACCCCCTTGAGCGAGGATATGAGGTGGGGCGGGATCTAATGGAGACCCTGATTTGATGTTCCTTAGATGTGAACCGGCCTGTTCTTTGCTCAGCTTAGGAAAGGTAAGCAGAGCAGGGGAAAGGGAAGTCTTGAACTGCTCTGAGCCGGAAGAGAATTCTGGAGTGTCTATAGGGTCTTTTGTTACTTCAAATGTCTGGCCTGTATTTAAGTGAAGGGAGTTGTAAATGTTTTCCACCTTACTCTTGAAAAAGGTGGCTAAATTGTTGCATCTCTCCTTTGACGGTTGGGGAATGTGAGTGCCTGATTCAACTATTGTAAGAGATTTTACAATCTTGAACAGCTCTTTCGAGGAATTGGAGGACTTCTCGATCCTTTCTTTAAAAAAGGCTGCATGTGCTTTCCTAATGTCCTTGTGATATTGCTGGATAGCTACTTTATATGCTGATTTGAGATCAGGGGCATACGTTTTCCTCCAGCTCCTCTCGAGCTTTTTGCAGTGTTTCTTTTGAGCAGCCAGTTGTGGGCTGAACCAGGTAGATCTATTAAGATTTCTTAGCTTTATCGGACTGGGAAACAGGAGACTGACATATTTAAATGCACACAAGAAAGCAAAATCATCTATTCAATAGAACTTTGATTTCTCAGCAAGTAGGTTGCACTTTCCAATCAGTCATGTTGGACCTTATTAGAACTTGGAAGACAACTATGCAAGGTGATTTTTGGATCTTACTCTAAAATCCCGCTTAGACAATAAAGTGTAAAATTGTGTATTGAAGTCACATTGGGCATGGTGTATTGGCATGAAAATGATAAGCTATAAATTCCACTCAAAATCACCAATCACCGTTTATCCACGTGCATTTAGCTCTCATTTTGATCCTTTAGTCTCTTGCTTACCTTCTCCATTCACTCCCCATCTCTAAATCTCTGTCACCACTGGCTCTCTCAAAATTTTCCCAACTACCCTTCTCTGTTTGCTGCTGCATCTATGTTTCCATTCCTGTCTCTCCTGCTCTTTATCTTGCTTTTTCTATTTACTCTCCTTTCTTTCTCTCAGACCTCTCTTTTTCTACAATCTTTTCTCTCGATTTTCTCTTCTATCCACTCTGTACTTCTCAATAGTTTTTATCCTCTCTTTCTCTCGGCATCTGCCACCTTTCTTTGACCACTGTGCTTTTCACTGTTCCTCAGTCCCAGAAGCCTAACATCCTGGGGACTTCCTGAAACTGCAGAAGTTCCCTATAATCATGGAACAAAGAAAAAAGCTACATGTGGTCATTATATCCTTACAGCTTGTTGTTAATTCTTGTTGGACAGGACATGAGGATGCATGGATTTGGTAGGTTTTAGCTGCTTTTAACTGCTTTATGGCTGTCGTCCACCACACTACTTTCATGGTACAGTGGACTTTAATAGGTCATCCACAGTTCTGGAAAAGAAAATGTTTCTGGTAAAAAGATCAGAAACATTTTTTTTCCAAAATCAATTTCAGGACACTAGGGAAATGCTTTCCATGAGTACCGAGGTTGATTTTTTGTTTTGCTGTATTGCGCAGGACACTGTGCACACTGATAATACACAGCAAAATGTGAAAGTAGACTGTGCTAGTGGAAGCTCCAGTGATCACAAATGTCCTACCACACAGTATTTCTACACTTCTCCTGATAACAATAGTACTGCACTTGTGTGACTAGGCTATCACCATTGAAAGGAGAGCCTCCCTTAGCCCCCTAAGACACATAAAAACACGAAGATTTTGCCTTGCAAATTGACCCATTCTGGCAATATGGGTAGCTGCGATATTTAGGCCAGGGCTCGGGTGTCATCAAAGCAAACCTGCCAGGCCTACCGTTTCTGAGAAGAAAGCACCTATAGTAGTCTAGGGTGGTGTGACTTGCATGGATCCCAACATCTTTTCTTACCGATAATGCCCTGCAAACACCAAACTTTGGCTAAATCACAGATTTTCCTCATATTTCTGCGAAGGAAAATGCCAGAATCTGCGAGGATCCTTAAAATTCATACCACCTTGATTTCCCACACTTTTCCCAATAAAAACACTACCCCTAATGTTCACCAAGTAATATGCATTTAGTGCATTAATTACATAGGACCTCATAACTGCAATTTATTTGTAATGAATATAAATTAGATAAAGATAAAGCAGAATTTCAAAGGAGTCAATACATTTCAAAAAGCAGATTCATACCACACAGATCTTAAATTACAATATGCAAAAATCTGAAAATGCTAGTCGATGTTCTGCCAAGATGACTAGAGATGTCATTTACAATACAAATGCTTTAAGCCCTGATTATTGTTTCCACATTATTTGGTTCGAGGAGATGAATCGCAAGCGTTTTGAACCTGGCAGGGTTACTTAGATATTAAACCATGTTTGAAAGATAGTCTTTTATAGGATCCCTTTGTTACATGGCAGGATATATTGGGTCATTTCAGAATCAAACTCCTGCTAGTTAGGGTATTTTCAGCTCTCTGCAGCAATCAAGTTAACCTATCTGGCTCTTGCAACCACACTAAAGATCTCTGGAGTAGATACATTATCTCACCAGGCCATATTTCAAAAACGGACAGTGTAGGCTGTAGCAATGTCTGTCAAATATATGTTGTACCTGACTTGTGATGACTTGTGATGACTCTCGCCTAGAACAATAAGGCAATCAAAGCACTATGGCATATTGTAATATGGAGACTGCCTGATTGAATGACTGGTAGGTTTATGTAGCGACAACCACTTTTGTGCAATCTTTTCGCACAGTATATTCCTGTTTAACGTACCATATGTGTAAGGTGAGAAGGGAGTTCAGCTAATGCCCATTGAATGCTTGGCCTCTCTGCTGGCTGTGACTGTTAACTACCACCTTTCACATCAGCTTCTCACCATAACATTGTGGCATCCCTCATTGATCCACCATATCACCTCTATTATTCAATGTGCACCCAACCCGATTTCCAAACTGGATTTAAACCTCAACCATTATAAATATGCAGAAGACATCCAAATAATTTTTTTAATGAATGGTCAGAAAGACTTCTACAATTTAAAATTCGGTGACTGCCTTCGGGCCATAAACACACGAATGGTATATATCCATCTAAAGCTAAAGTCCCCGAAGACAGAGATTAAGACCTGCGGACAGTGGCAAAATTATCAGCCTACCGCCATATGGCCTAAGGACCATGAGGCCCCTCCAAACAATATCAAGAGGAGTCATAATCCTGTGGGTAACCATGGATTCAGACCTATATGTGAAACCACATGTTGTTAACGTCACACAAAGTGCCTTCTACACAATGAAAACACTGCATTGCATCCTCCCATACCTTGGAAGCCAACAGAAACAGAAAATTATCCTCAGACTTGTACTCTCCAAGCTTGACTATGGGAACAGCCTATACCTTGGTGCACCCGCATTAATCATACACAAAATGTAACTGATCCAAAATGCTGCTGCAAGACTTCTTCACTGCCTTTACCCAAGAGAACACATGGTCTTGCAGTCACTCCAATGGCTACCTATATCAAGAAGTGCAATGTTAAAGGCACTCTACATTGTTCACAGAGCCTCCACATAAAAAGACTGCTACACCTACAAGCTAAATTCAAGCAATACAAACAAAACAGGACAATGCGCTCCAGGCATGCACCACTTATCACCATACAACCGTACCACACGACATCTGTAGGAGGCACTGCTTTCTCAGTACAAGTTGCAAGCTCTGGACCTCACTACCAGCCAACATTCAAAGCATCCAGTAGCATATACACTTCAGAAGACATTTGAAAACATGGCTAATTCCAAGACAACTACACCACCACACATTCCAGCAACAGAACCCAAAAGGACAGTCACACCCTTAAGCTCAATCATCAGTTTACAATTCACAGATTGTAGGCAACATAACCAGCAAACTACTTTTGATAGGCAGGTAAGTTAAAGAGGGCAGACCCGTAGTTAGCCAGGGTTTTATATAGTTATGTATTTCATATATAACATTTCTGACCTACACTAATATTAATGCCATAACACTCAGCGGTCGGCAGCCAGCTGTAACTTACACCTCTTACATTCACATAAGACATATCTGCTGCGAGAGTTGTCCATCACCAGTTCTGTGCAGCCACTAAACTAGAAATCACTAAATGAACAGGCATGGAAAAACTGAAGAGATCTGTCACACACTGTGAGTCAATTAGAGGGCTTTAATCTAGTTCACGACTGCAGGTCCCAAATATCTATATACTATGGCCGCTTCTTCACATTTGACAATGACACTCAGATATGGGATAATAGTGACAATGCTCATCCCAGCAGATCTCTCTACTTTTCTCTCCCTCCAATCATTCCAGCTCAGGCCCACAACTATACATAAAATTTCTGATAGGACGACCTAGTGCACTAACCAGCTAAGCAGACTATAATCATAAAAAAAATCTTAAAAAGACCTGAGGAGTTGCCAGCGTACTGAAAAACCATAAACTGCGCATTTGTGTCTTTCACACCTCACCATCCACCACACTGTTTTACATATCAAAATATCGGCAGGCAGAAATATCAGAACACGAATATCTTTGACAAGTAATATTGTTTTAAATAAAATCGATGCTTTTAATATTGTTTTCAATAATATAGTGGTTAAAAATATTGCTTTTTAATTATTTTATTGTGTTTTAGTTCATATATCATTATTAAGTGTTACTATTGTTTATATAAAGGTTATTAGTTTTAAATATATCTCATAATTTTAAGAATTTTCAAATTTTTCATAGTAATTTATAGTACTGTAGCAGGTTGTTGGGTTTAAATAGGGATAGTGTGGGAAGTTAATTAGTAAGTAATAATTATGAATTATTTAATCATTTTTACTTAATGATATGATTGATATTTCTAAGTAATAATTAATTAATAATTTATTAATAATTATAATTAATTATTTAATTGCTTAAAATATCAAATAGAGATTTATTTTAGTGATATTTTAGTTGCAGGATACTAGGTTTATAGGGGTATAGGGTGGGACATTCATTAATGAATAATTAGCTATTTATTCATTATTTTTTGCAATTAATGATTCAATTGAGTTTTAAATATTTCAATGATGGAATACTAATTCTATAATTTAGTTGCAGGCTGCTAGATTTGTAGAGGCCAAGGGTGAGAAGTAAATTAAGGAATAAGTAATTAACAATTCCTTATTAATTGTTAATTAATTATTTATTTGATTTTAAATATGTAAATTATGGAATGTTTATTTTTTAAGCTTTATTTTAGTGGCAGGCTGCTAGGTTTGTAGGGATATAGGGTGGGAAAATAAGGAAATAATAGTTGAATAACAATCATTTATTAAATGGTTATTATTTATTTTATTGAATAGTAATTATGTGATTTTTTTTATTCTTAATGAAATATACACATATATTTTTTATTTATTAATAATTTTTGTATTAAGAGTTTCATATTTTCTTTTACATTCATGGTGTTATTTATATATTTGATGTGTTTGAAGAGAAATACTTTCCCTACTCTTGTTTAGACTGCAGTAGGTATAGTAAAATTTATCTCTTTGCAATTCAACACTTTCCCTATTGTTGCGCTGTTTAGAGTGGGAATAGTAAATATCACTGTTAGAAATGGGGTCTCTACTTGGCAGAGGTATGCACCCTGGACCACAACTCTAGTCAGGGTAAGTCAGATACACAACCTAAATTAAACTGTGCTCACTCTCTGGTAGCTTGGCACAGAGCAGTAAGGCTTAAGAGACAATGTGTAAAGTATTTGCGCAAAACATTGTTTACAGTAACACAGTGAAAACACCACAAAAAGGCTCTTCATCAGTTTAAAAATGAGAAAATATTTATCTGAGTAAACCAAGACAAAGATGACAAAAATCCAATCAGTAGAAGTCGTGATATGAATTGTTAAAGATTAAATCCAAAAGCAGCACTTAAAAGTCAAAAGAGCTAAAAGGTTGCTTGAGGTCACGCTAGACAAGGCCAAATCTGAAAAGTCATGCCAACAGCGATGGAGAGAGTGTTGGATACAATTCCAAATAGGTTATGCTGAAGTTTTACCTTCTCAAATTGAGCCAAGAGCACCGCTCGTGGGTATGGAGTTCGCCGGGAGCATAGTGAGCATCACTGGTGGTGGTCCACGGGGCGTGAAGAGTCATGGGGTGTCACAGAAAGATGGGCTGGTGCCTCGTGGTCGAAAGCAGCAATACTGCTGTGCGAAGAGATGAACTTGTGCCCACTCGTGCTGATACTTCGAGTGAGTGATCCAGTTACAGAGCGAACTGGCCCGTTCGGGGTAGGGAGGAGCCCAAAAGCTTGATTTAAAGGGGCTGTTGTGCAGCAAACCCACTTCTGAGGCCCCGGCCTGGCTGGGGACCTCAAGCAAGGGTGGACTCACAAATGGCAGAGTCCAGCAGCACCAGCAGAGTTGCAAAAAGTCTTTTGTGACCCTGAGACTTCAGAGAACAGGAGGCAAGTGAAAAAGCCCTTGGAGAAACTTGAGTTCAAGGTTGTAGAGAGCAGGTCCAGTCCCTCTCACTCCCAGGCAAGAAGCAGCAGGCAGCTGGCCAACACAGGTATGTAGCAAATTGGTAGTCCCTCCTACAGCATAGCAAACAGCAGGGAGCAGACCAACACAGCAGTGCAGGTAGCAAAGTGGCAGTCCCGCCTGCAGCACAGCAGCTCTTCTTCCAGGCAGAATGTCCTTGGTTCCAGCAAAGTTCTGATTTGGTGGTGTCAGGGGTCCAGTACTTATACCCAAATGTGCCTTTAAAGTGGGGGAGACATCAAAGAGGCCTTTGAAGATCACAAGGCCCCTGCCTATCCTGACCAGGCTCCAGACACACTACAGGGAGGTATGCAGCTCTTTGTGTGGGGATAGGCGCAGCCCTATTCAGGGGCAAGTGTCAGAACCTCCATCCCAATCTACCTCACGAAGGCCCATCAGCCTGCTAATGGACCTTCAGGATGCAAATGTCGCACCCAAGCTCCCTTTATGCGACAGTCTAGAGGGAATGCACAAAGCCCAGCTGTCACCCTAACCAAGATGTGTATTCCGAGATCCTGGCAGTTCCCATGGGGAGCAGGGTCCAGACTGATTTGCATATGGCTTGGTCCAAACTGGAATCGCATGGTGACAAAAAATTGATGGATTTAGGCCCAGATCTCTGTACTGGAGGTGAATGTTTGACATGGTTCAGCATTCCCTACATCAAATGTTCTTTCTGCATTTATTGCCCTAAGAGGGACAGGTATGCCCAGATGTCGGTCCAGTGCTCGCCATGCC
Source organism: Calotriton arnoldi (assembly GCA_963921515.1). Taxonomy (NCBI): domain Eukaryota; kingdom Metazoa; phylum Chordata; class Amphibia; order Caudata; family Salamandridae; genus Calotriton; species Calotriton arnoldi. Next base: position 138,137 of record CAWUFW010015714.1, read on the forward strand.
TCTGGAGTCAAGCTAGCCTGGCTGATAAGGGGGTGATACCCCGAAACAAGTCCTAGGATGCTTGTTTCCGGTCCAGGGAGGACCTGGCCTGGCAGTTCGGGGTGGACTGTTCCCATGGGGAGCAGGGTCAAGACTGATTTGCATATGGCTGGGTCCAAACTGGAATGACATGGTGAGGAAAAAAGCAATTGATTTAGGCCCAGATCTCTGTACTGGGGGTGAATGTTAGACATTTTTCAGCATTCTGTCCATCAATTGTTCTTTTTGCATTTGTCGCCCTAAGTGAGACAGGTATGCCCAGTCGTGGGTCGCCTGCTTGCCATGCCATGCCACTGAAGTCACGCTAGCCTGGCTGAATAGGGGTGATACCCTGAATCCGGTCCTAGGATGCTTGCTTCTGGTCCAGGGAGGACCTGACCTGGCAGTTCAGGCTGGACTGTTCCCATTGGGAGCAGGATCAAGGCTGATTTGCATATGGCTGGGTCCAAACTGGAATGGCATGGTGAGCCAAAAAAAACAATGGATTTATGCCCAGATCTCTGTACTGGGGGTTAATGTTTGACTGTGTTCAGCATTCCGTCCGTCAATTGTTCTTTTTGCATTTGTTGCCCAAAGTGGGACGGGTATGCCCAGACGTGAGTTCCGTGCAGACTTTGCCTCTGGAGTCAAGCTAACCTGGCTGGTGAGGGGTGATATCACGAAACAAGTCCTAGGATGCTTGTTTCCCGTACAGGGAGGACCTGGCCTGGCCGTTCAGGCTCAACTGTTCCCATGGAGAGCCGGGCCAAGACTGTTTTTCATATGGCTGGGTCCAAACTAGAATGATAAGCAAAAAAACAATGGATTGAGGCCCAGATCTCTGTACAGGGGATAAATGTTTGACATTGTTCAGCATTCCGTCCCTCAATAGTTCTTTTTGCAGGCCCACTAGTAGCATTTAATTTACGGGCCCTGGGCACACATAGTGCACTTTACTAGGGACATACAAGTAAATTAAATATGCCAACTGTGGCTAAGCCGATATCACCATGTTTAAAATACAGAGCAAATGCACTTTAGCACTGGTTAGCAATGGTAAAGTGCCCAGAATCCTAAAGCCAGCAAAAATGAAGTCAGCAAAACAGGAGCTTAGGAGGCAAAAAGTCAGGGGAAACCATGCCAATGATGCCAGGTCTAACACTCACGTCTTCAAAATCCAATGCTTTCCCTACTGTTTCACAGATTGGAGTGGTAATAGTAATTTTTACCCCTCCAAAGTCCAACACTTTCCCTACTGTTGCACTGTTTGGAGTGGGAATTGTAAATTTTACTAAGCCTGGGCGTAGTTCGCGAGTAGCGCTACGCGAAGCTACGCAAAGTGCAGTTCGCACTCACGCGAGCTACGCGTGAGCACTACGCGAACTGCGTGAGTGCGCTGTTCGCAATGATTGCACAGTGCCGGATGCTTCTCCGCACTGTGCAATCATTGAAAACGGCATCTTGCACAGTGCGAGCTGTGCTCTTACTGCCGCTCGAGTAGATTTTTACTCGAGCGGCAGCTTCCAACGCGGACTGGTAGTTTCTCATCGCGAGCGGTCGCGAGCATACGCGACCACTCGCAATGAGAAACCTGACCTCCCGCGTTGAGAATCTCGCCGGGAGGTTTATTTTCCACGCTCGCGATCGGCAACTTGATGTTGCTGATCGCGAACGAGAAAAAGTCTCGCCGGGATGTCATTTTGCTTGCTCGCGGTCGCCAACTTGACGTTGAGGACCGCGAGCAAGCAAAAATGACCGCTGCACTACGCTACGCGTGTTTGCACTGTGCTACGTGCAATTCGCGTTGTGCGAAGTAGCGCAAACTTCGCAAACTACGCGAGCGTAGCGTAGTGCTTTGCCCAGGGTTAAATTTTACACTTCCGAATGTAAAACTTTCCTTACTGTTGCAGAGACTGGATTGGGAATAGTAGATTTTACCCCTCCAAAATCCAATGCTTTTACCAGTATGGCACAGACTGGAGTGGGAATAGCAAATTTGACCCCTCCACTGTACAACACTTTCCTACTGCTGTGCTGTTTGTTGTGGGAACAGTAGATTTCACCCCTCCGAAGTTCAACACTTTCCTTGCTGTTGCACAGACTGGATTGGGAACAGTAAATTGTACTCCTCCAAACTCCAACAGTTTCCCTACTGTGGAGCTGACTGAAGTTGGAATAGTAAATTTCACCCCTCCGAAGTCCAACACTTTCCCTACTGTTGCACAGATTGGAGTGGGAGTTGTAAATGTTACTCCTCCTAAATTCAACACTACCCTTACAGTTGCGCTCTCTGGAGTGGGAATAGTAAATTTTATCCCTTAAAAATCCAACGCATTCCCTACTATTGGACAGACTGGAGTGGTAATAGTAAGTCCAGCACTTTCCCTACCTTTGCATACACTAGAGTGGGAGTGGTCTATTTAAAATTCATAGACTCCAATAGTTTTCATATTTTTGGTTAAATACAGGTTATAGCATTTTTTTAAAAATGTTTTTATATTTTACATGATGTGTTTTTATTTTTAAATAAATGTTAATATTAAACGGAAATATTACTTTGAATAAGTATAATTTGTAAATAATATTTTACATTTTACATTACAAGTTATTTATTTATACATGTTATATGTTGTTATTAGAGAGTCTTTTAAATACATAGGGCCTGTTTCACAAAGGGAAACAGATTTTTGTGTAAGTTTACGATTGTTTATTATTCACAAAAGGATTTACGAGTAGTATCTTTACGAGTGCAGAATCTCTGTACATAAAGAGATAGGACTGTCCTATCTTTTTATGTGTGGAGAATTTTTGTGAATAGTAAACAATCGTAAACGTACACGAAAGTCAAAGTTTTAGTTTGTGAATCACTCCCATATACTTTCATATATGTTTGTGGATTAGCAGTTTGACTACTGAATCTGACTTCCCAAATGTATGCACTTGCCCTAATGTTTGTTGGATTGTAGTCAGACTAGTACATCTGGCTCTCCCAGATATGCACATAGACTAATGCTTTCTGGCTTGAGGTTAAGGAAATCTAACCTTCCCAATACATATATGCACTTTCCTTAATGTTTTCTGGACTGTAGGTAAAATAGTAAATCTGCTTCCCCCACCCAAATGTATACACTTTCCCCAACTTTTATTGAACTCAAGTTTGAATAGCAAACCCTCCACCACCCCCTTCCAATGGGTGCACTTTCCCCAGTATTTGTAGGACTGTATTTAGAATAGTAAATCTAAAACCTTTCTGGTTTTGTAGTATCATCATTGAACCCTCCAAATGTGCTCTGTCTACTATTTATCCTGATATGCTATCATACCATCGTTACTTTTTGATTTGTTTTGTTCTGGAAACTTAATAAGAATCTTATGAAATAAAAAAAATAAAAAATCTGAACCTTGAAATATTGTTTCCCCCCTGCTAGTTGGACTGGAGTTAGAACAGTAAATCTGACTCCCCCACCAGCTTCCATATATACGCACTTTCCCCATTGTTTGTTTGACTGGAGTTAAAATAGTAACTATGACGACTCCATAGTATGCACTTACCCCAATGTTTATCTGACTGGATAAAATGCATATGATTGGTGAAGGGTCATACTTTTTATTATAATAAATATGACCCTTCACCAATCACATCCATTTTGTCCAATATTTGTTGCACTCAAGTTAGAATAGTATATATGAAGATTTTTAATGTATACACTTGCCTCAGCGTTTCTTCGGCTGCATTTCAAATCTTAAATCTGTCCCACATGTAAGTATTTTCCTCAATGTTTGTTGAATTGACGTTAGAGTAGTGCATTTTAAATATTTTATTTTCTGACAATTTTATTAGACATTTTGGACTGGAGTTACATTAGGTTTAAATCTGTTTCATTGAAGTTTTTCAAAGGCTAAGGATCAACAATACAAAACACTCCCACCTACATCCACTGGCTGGTGGGGGAAAGTGACCAAGGTACAAAACATAATCAGGGAAGGTGAAGGAGAAGGGGACAGAGGGAGTGTCTGACAGGGTGAAAATGGTAGAGAGTATAGGGGAAATGTAGGTGACACTTCTCAGCAACACGTGTGACAATGCAATCTAATCAGTTACAATGAGGTGACATTCAGTGCCTGGCTAAAGCCCCTTCAGTGGGAGCTTGCTCTTCCTGTGTGAGACAGAGTACTCTTAGGTATGTCAGGCAGGACAACTATCTGAACTCCTGGGAGAGGAAACGTATGCAGGGTCCCCATGTCTTAGAAAATTGGGGCATTCTGTATTCAACCACTGCAGTCAGCTTCTCAATACCCAGTAAACCGCATAGTTTGGGAAGCCAGTGCAACTTCAATGGGAGAGCGTCCTTTCCCCATCTAGCTAGTATGGCTTGTTTTGCTGAACAAAGTGCAAGAGTGATGGCCTTGCCCTTCGGTGACCTAGAGGTATAGGTGAGTGTCATACATCTCATTAATATGTGCCAGGTCCTCTGACCAATAGTGCTTCAATTTGGGACATTGCCAAAAGATATGTGTCAATGCTCTAGGGTGACCACACTTCTTCCAACAACGGTCATCCCCTTCCGGCTTCCATTTGGCCAGTCTCTCAGGTGTATAATATCAATAATGCATGATTTTTATGAGTGTTTCTTTGCCATTGTTGCTGCAAGCGGAAGTGTGTGTGCAATGCAGGATGTCTGCCTATTCCTTGGGGGTAAAGGAACGTTCACATTCCTCCTCTCACCTATGCTGTGCCGAGGGTGGGACTTTGTGTAGCAGGGTGTTAAGAAATGCATATATGTCCGATAAAAGTTTCTTATCCGTGGTGCTGATGATATGCCACCACTCGAAAGATGTAAGTGGGCGAATGGCATGGGGTTTGATGTGAGGCTGTGTGACCCAATGTCTGAGGGCTGCCAGTGTGCGTTTGTGGATATGTCATAGTCCTTCTGGACTTTGGCAAAGTCTAAGAGGCCGTCCAGATCAAAAAGATCGCCCACCCTTTTACAACCGACAAGCTGCCATTGCAAAATGGCCATGCCCTGACAGGCGGCGGGGCATAACCGGGATTTCCAAGTATGGTGTTTGAGGTGAGACACAAGAAGACAGTTTCTTCAAGATTTTTACCTTATCCCAAGTGCCTAATGTTGTCCGGAGTACCGGGGAGACATATACCCCCAATGGTCTATATTGATTAGGGATCCTTGGTATCTTTCAGATGTGTACCCCTGTGATCGCTTGATCTATGAAGTACCAGTGCTTCTCGGATGTAGGCCGTGACCACTCAACCATATATCTAAGTTGCACTGCCTGGTAATGATAGGTCAAATGGGGCATTCCCGTCCACCCTCCCTTTGTGGCCAATAAGTATGGGTCTTGGCCATCCTGGCCTTTTTACCGCCCCAGAGGCAATGTTCAATTAGCTGCTTGGCACTTTCGTCTGGGGATTTATAGAGGAGTACCACCTCAACATTAGAACAGTGGCTATGCCTGACAATTTTCCAATTGTCAAAAAAGGACTATAAATTGATTTTGGAATAGGCTGAGTGTGGGAAGGAAACATTAATCATATAACCCCAATCTCCTTTGGTTAAGGGGCTTTGAAAAGACACTTGTGGGCTACTGTGGACCCATTGACAACAACCCACATATTTTCATTCATTTTTGTGTTTCAAATGTTTTTGTTTATCTTGTGTTATGTTTTGTGTTGACCCAAGTAAATTTGTTGCTTGTTTGTGTACTGGCTATACCAAACGGAGAAGACTATCATAAAATGGAAAACAGTGAAAAAATAATATAAATTGATACATGAGATAAACTCTCAAGCACCTTAAATTCATGTGTAAGTTGTGCTTCTTTAACTATTATTCATCATTGGCCTTGTGGGGTATTCAACGTGTTATTGACAATTAACTGCTTCATCTTCCATAGGTGCGGGCTGGAGCAGCAAAGTCTGCATCACATATAGTATTTGGGACAGGAGAGTCATTTTTACTGCTGCCAACTATCCCATCCAGGAGAGGGAGTTTCCCGCCAATTACTGCAGGTCTGTCCTGGCTATGGATAAAAGTGATCCATAATTACGCTCCACCATTTTCTCTAAGGTGGAGTGGATTTGCAGGCCCAGCTAGGGGACCCCCTGTGTAGCCCAGAGGAAGGGAACTGGCGACTAAGGGGTCGATTCCGATCTCGGTCGGTAGGGCTCCAAAGCGGATTTGTCTTTACCGGATCCGAGTCGGAGGCTTTGTTTCCGACCGATTCGTACAGTCGCCCGAGCGAGCAAGTACGATGCGAGTGAACGCGGAATCGCCGGTCGACTCGTTTCCGGGTCCGAACCGCTCCGTCCGACTCGTTCGCACTCGATTCGTGGCGCGCAATGGAGATGTTTTACGACCGAGCCAGTACGATGCACGATCTGGACAGCCGGATCGAGTCGGAACCTCCGACACGAAAAAGCTCCCGGACGCAGACTTCGGGGATCCGTGCCGGACCCCCCTTCACCCGTAGCCGTACGAGTCAGACACAGGGGGGACCCATGGGTCTCCCCTATACATGCGAGTACGGTGCGGATGGCACCAACGCGTACCCACTACAGGGGGCCCCCTTGTGTGCAACGTACCCATTGAGTCAATGGGAGCCCATGTACACGTCGTACGACCGGCTCCCATTGACTTCAATGGGAGTCCGACCGAACCGAGTCCGGCAGCATACGGCCGCATCATACTCGTTCGGTCGGACTGCAAGGGTCCGGCTCGGTCGGAAAACAATCCGGATCGGTCGGAGAGCTTTCCGACCCAGATAGGATTCGGACCCTAAGTTGTACATGAACCGCCTGCGGAATAGAAAGACCCAGTATTAGCGTTTTCTGAAGATTAACATTAAATCAAGAGACCCTGCCAAAGTACTGTAGTGTGGAAGGGACGTGCAAGGGTGAGTGAGTGATATCATGACGTTATCTGCATACATGGCCAGTTTGTGTTCCCTACTTCCCATTGGGATGCCCCTTATTGGTGGTTTGCCCCGTATTCTCTCTGCCAAGGGTTCCATATACAAGACAAAAAGAAGAGGGGACAGGGGACAGCACAGTCTGGTGCCTTGTGCTATATTAAAGTGGCGTGCCAACACTCCATTTACTCTGACTTGTGCCCGTGGAGCAGAATAACTACACCACACCCATTTCTGAAAGTGGGGGCCAAGGCAAAACTTGGCCAGCACCTCCCGCAAGTATGGCCAATGTATGCGATCAAATACTTTTTCAGTGTCGACCGATAGCAGTATTGCTGGCATGCATGATCGATGGGCTTTGTGTATTAGGTGACAGAGGTGTTTGGTATTATCGCGACAGCACCTTTCAGGGATAAATCCAGCCTGGTCATGGTCGACCAGACCCTGCATGTATGCGGCCAAGCAGGCTGCCAACTCGCCAGTGAATATCTTAGCATCCACATTCAGCAAAGGTATAGGGCGGTAAGAGGCACAATGTACCATATTTTTCCCCGGCTTTTGCAAGCAATAGTGGCGTCTCTCATGGTGTCTGTGAGAGCCCCCAAGGTGCTGAAAGAGTTGTATAGGCGAGCCAAGAGTGGAGCCAATGTAGGTGCAAAAGTCTCATAAAACTCTGAGGGGTAGCCATCCTGACCAAGTGCCTTTCCCGGTTGAAGCAGGGCTATTGCCTCCAGCACCTCCGCCGGTTGGATATCTCTATCCATTTGTGCAGCGTTCGTGTCAGGAATATGCTCTACCAGAAGTGGAGCAATGTATCGGTTGGCTTCGTCCATGTGAAGCGTCTCCACTATGTACAATGTGGTGTAGAAGTGCTCAAATTCTTGTGCGATCTGCAACTCCTGTTACACCATGTGCTCCTGCTGGGTCTTGATCTCAGATATCCTTTACCCAAGAGCTTGGGCACGCAATTTATGGGCTAGTAAGTGACCTGCCTTGTTAACCCTGGAAGAGAACTTTTTCTTAATGAGTAATAATGTATAAATTTAGTTTTATTTGTATCTAAAGCTTTAAGTTCCTTGCGGGCTGATGTGATTTGACACCTCACTTGATGGGCGCCCGAGCGTTTATGTTCCTCCTCAAGGTCCCTCACTTAGCCTTCCAGAGCAAGTCTCTTTCCTGTCCTCTCTCTATTATGTTGATTGGATATGGCAATAAAGGTGCCTCTTTTCACCACCTTAAAGGTGTCCCATAACAATGCAACAGGAGTATTTGGGCTGTCATTGAGATCTAGAAATGTGTGCATCGCAATGGCAATTTAGATGGTGACTAAGGCATGCTGTAGAAGTCTGGAATTCAGACACCAGGTGCAAGACTGTGTCGGGATACATGGGGTGCGTATGACTATGGAAATGGGGGAGTGATCAGACAGGGTGGCCGTTCCCAATTCAACTCCCACAACCGCTTCCGACAAATGTGGGGATGTCTTGAAAATGTCTATGTGGGCGTATGTTTTGATGAGTCATGGAGTAAAATGTGTATGCCTTGTCGGTGGTGTGTTTAGCTCTCCATACATCCTCAAGTCCCATATCCCTCATCCATTGGAGATCCGCTGCAGTAAAGGCCCTAGTTTGACCTATTTTTTTAGTTGATCTGTCCATAATGGTATTTGGCACCAAGTTAAAATCCCCGCTTATCAGGATATCAGTATCTGGGGATGTCAGTTTCCTACCCATGGCATTCAGCAAGAAGGGCTCCTGGTGGTCATTGGGGGCATACACCATGGCTATTGTAAGTGTGTATGTGTGCCGGGCAAGGTGCAGTTTAAGCATTCTACCAGTTATCTCAGTGTGTGTTTGTATTACATGACCCGGGAAGTGAGTGGCCAGGTGGATTGCCATACTGGCATGCTTCTGAGACCCAGAACAGAAAAACTGGTGATCGACCCAGCGAGTACGCAGTTGATGCTAATCCCTCTGAAAGAGATGCATCTCCTGAAGACGACATATAACGCACTTGATTTCTTTAAGCATAGAGAGAAGGGCCAGTTGCTGAGGACTTTAATCATGGTATGGAGTGATCCGTCATGCCCAGACTACAAGTAAAGGTAAGTAACTCCAGGGGCGTGTAACCTACACGGCCCGGGTGTAACCGGAGGACTGCATTGACTATAGTAAGAGTGGTGAAGAGAGAGAAGCCAGGGGGGATATGGGGATGCAATAAGAACAAAACAACAATGTTCCCACTTCTGGGAACCAACATTTCCAATTAACAAGGGTCCGTGTTCCAGGCAGCCCGGCATCTCTTCAACAAATCGGGGAGGGGTGATGGAGCCCTGCCGCATAGGAATCCATAAGTGTCCAACTGCAACAATACCACCACGGCTGACCGGGAATAAGAGGCCTTGTTTATGTCTGTAAGGAAGTGCTGTCAGATAGCACCTGAATTATTGGGCAGGGGGTCAGTCCATTTCAGTTTCTGATGCACTCCCCTGTGATTGCAATTGTCATAGAAGTGCTGCGTAGAAGTGCTGCCTTTCCGAGGCTAAAGGGTTTGCCACTGATGACTTCACAGCGTGCGATTGTCGTTTTGACCTAGTTGTGGAGCGGGAGGAGGACTGGGTCCTAGGGTGGCGGGCTTCATCTTCCGATGCTATTTTAAGGCTTAAAACAGAGAGCATCTCGTCAAGGGCACGAATTGCGTGAGTCTCTTTATTTCCAACAAAATGTAGTCGGAAAGGGTGGCCCCATTGATAGCGAATTTCTTTTTTCTCGCAAGAAGGCTGTGACCGGTCACAGTGTTCTGAGTTACTGGAGAGTGAGTGGAGAGAGATCTTGTAAGATACCAACTTTTACACCTTCAAAGTTAATGGTAGGCAGGTCCCGGAGAGTTTCCATGATTGTCTCTTTCTGCTTGTAGTAATGGAGGTGTGTGAGAATGTCTTGGGAAGCTCCGGGGTCTTAGCCGGTCTACCTGCCCTTTGTGTGCGCTCCAGCAGAATGTCCTTATCAACCAGTTCAGGCGCCACTTGCCTGAAGAGTCGAAACACATATTGCTCCAGCTTCCCAGAATCTGCTATGACGGCACACCCCTGATGCGAACGTTGGAGCGGCACAATCTGTTTTCAAGATCTTCCAGATGGTAATGTAGGACTTAATTTTTGGCTTGCAACTCCAGCAGTTCCTGTCGATGCTCATTCAGTTCTTCCTCACGTCGGTCACTGGACCGCTCCAGTGTGTCCAGCTGTTGCCCCCTCTCTCTTAATTCCTAATTTGATGTTGGCAGCAACATCGCATATGTGGGCCGCAATATCATCTCTCAAGGCCCCAAAAAGCTGCTCCAGGAATGTATGGTTCACCGGTTCCTCAGACGACAGTGCATTAGGTTCAGGGGCTATTCCCAGAGAGGAGAGAGCAGGTGGGATGCCAAGAGGTTGCTTTGATTTTTTGGCAGGAGGTTTGCTCAGTGTCCTTTTGGAACGGTTCATAGCCATGGTATGGGGTGAGGAGCCCTGGCGTGGCCACACTAGGTTATGGAGATCTGCTCTGGTCAGCCAGCGCTGGGAAGCTGAACCACGTGGCTAGGGTCATGTGCCAGTGATGAAGAGGCCTTGTAGTGGCCATGTGTCTGGCATGCGAGGTCTTGTCTTACCCAGGAGGGCCTGGACCAGTCTGTCGTCGAGATGGACACTCAATGTAGAACAGCACAGTCAACATTCATCCCAGAGCATGAGCTATGCGCTGCAGGCCTCAGGCAGCCGATGGGAACCAGACAGGAGAGGTGACTGCTGCCCCCAAGGGTGCCAAAGCTCTGGCCTAGTGCGCTGTAGGCCACTAAGACCTCCAGGCCCAATCCATTTTGGGGAAGGCCATCCAGGCAAGTCCCTCCAGCGAGGCGTGCCCCTCATGCCTCTGCCAGCAGTGGGTGACAGAGAAGGCAAGCTGTGTCCCCGGCACACTGATCCCTGTACCCATGCTGGCGGATATGCCACAGAAGTCACAGAGGGCTGGCAGTAGCCGGCACAGCCCCTCCATGTCACATGGGCATGCAGGCCCACGTGGCAGTGCTCACCTAGTTGTTTTCCCCATACGCCTCCACTAGGCACCCCTCATTCCCACCGGTCCTCACTCACTGGGTTTGGTGGCATGCGGGCCACCGCTTTGTCCAGGCTGCCCCGGTTGCAGTCAGAGATCGGCCGCCTTTTTGGAGCTTCGGCTAGCGGCACCACAGGCCAGCTGTCTGCATTGTCTCTGGCTACGTGTCAAGTTCACAGCCAGCAATCAGAGCCTCTGATGTTTGTGATGGGGTCAGATGCACACCATCTCCAGAACTGCTTCAGAAAATGCCACTGTTGGTGCTCTCTGGTCTGTACGCGTAAAAGCTCCCCTTTAGAGCTTCTACCCTGCCACCATCTTTGCCACGACCCCCTTTGAGTTCCATTATAAGTGGTACTTGTTAGAAATGGGGATCTCTAGTTGGCAATGGTTTGCACCGTTGTCCAAGTAGGGACCCTTCTCCCTGGTCAGGGTAAGGGCGATACACTTCTAAAATAACCCCTGCTCACCCCCTTGGTAGCTTTACATGAGCAGACAGGTTTATCTCGGAGGCAGTGTGTAAAGCGTTTGTGTACACATACAGTAAAACAGTGAAAGCACTACAAATGGACACCACACCAGTTTAGAAAAGTAAGTAATCTTTATCTAAACCAAACAAGACCAAAACAACAAAAATCCACAATACAGTAATAAAAATATGACTTTTAAAAGGTAGAAACAGTTCTGTCCATAGCAAACTATAGATGCAACAGTTTCAACACAAAGTACATTGGATGCATCAAAATCATGAACAAAAAACAGCCGCAGGGAAGGTGATATGTAATTTCCTTACGCGCAGGGGAGGTGATGTGTCGGTTCCTTACTGCCACGCAAGGGAGGTGATGCGTCGGTTCCTTACTGAAGGGGGGGTGATGCGTTGGTTTCTTACTGTGCGGGAGGTGATGCTCAGTTTCTTTCTGCGGCCCCAGCTTTGATGTAGACGTGGCGCCCCGGTGCGATGGTGGAGGATCGGGAATTTGTTGGTTCTCGATGCGGCAATGGCACTGCATTGATTTCTTCAGCCACAGTCCCACGATTCATTGGTACTTGCAGCTGCACAGCAGGGACGGCGTCAGAATCAGTGCGGTGATCTTGGCTTTCGTAGATCGGTGCACTTGATTCAACGTGCGGTGATTTCTCCAGCCGCGGGCAGGCGCTGCATCGGTTTCTTCGGCGACGCTTTGGAAACAGGTGCAGAAGCGTTGTGCTTCTCTTCGTTGCGTTACTTTTCCAGCTCTCAACAAGTGGAACAACCTCCAGAGGCCCAGAACACCAATAGGCACCTCTTGGCAGGGCAGAACTCTCAGCAAGGGAGTTCAGGGGAGCTGGGGGTGAAGTCCGTGTCCTTGAGACTTCAGAACAGGAGGCAAGCTCTACTTCAAGCCCTCGGTGATCTTCCTCAAGCAGGGGACACAGCACACAGCAAAGTCCTTTTCCTTTAATTGGCAGAAACAGCCACTTCAGGCCAATCCCAGACAGCACACAGCAAAGGGGCAGTACTTCTCCTCAGTTTCTCCAGCTCTTCTCCTTGGCAAAAGTTCCTCTTGAATCCCAGAAGTAATCTTTGAAGTCTTTTCTATCCCTGAGACTTCCAACAGGAAGCAAGCTCTACTTCAAGCCCATGGAGAAAACTCTAACAGCAGGATGATGAAAGCACAGTCCAGTCCCTTCCCTGCCCAAGACAGAAGCAACCACTGCAGGCCAACCCCAACAGCACACAGCACAGGGGCAGTACTCCTCCTCCAGCTTTCCCGGTTCTTCTTCCTGACAGGTTCCTTAGTTCGGCAGCAATCTAAAGTTCAGGGGTCTGGGCCCCACTTTTTATAGCACAAATTCCTTTGTTTTCTGGTTGCATAGAAGCTCTTTGCCCAGCCAAAACCAGTTCTGTCCTCTCTGGTGCAGCTGCCCAGCAGGAGGTGGAGACAGCATTGTCCAAGGCAGACCAGGCCCATTCAGCTGTGAAAGAAATCTCCTCCCCCTACTCTGAATGCAGCCCAGGTCTATTCAGCCCAGCCCTGACTCATTCAGGAAAGCCAGGACACACATCAACCCCCCCCCGGTGGCCGTCTGAGAGAATGCACATTCCCAGCCCCTGTCATTCAAAAGCCAGACAGTCAATCCACAAACCAGCAGAGGCGCACAGGATGGCTAAGCAAGAAAATACCCACTTTCTAAAAGTGGTATTTTCAAACACACAATATAAAAATCATCTTTACTAAAAGATGCATTTTTATATTCCGAGTTCAGGCATACTAAACTCCATCTTTCGATCGTCTCCCAATGGAAAGTTAGATTTATCAATCAATCAATCACAGAATTTGTAGAGCGCACTACTTACCCGCGAGGGTCTCAAGGCGCTGGGGAAAAAAAAGGGGGGGTGCCGATACTGGTCGAACAGCCAGGTCTTGAGTAGCCTCCTGAAGGTCAGCAGGTCTTGGGTCTGTCGTAGGCTGAGTGGAAGGGTGTTCCAGGTCTTGGCGGCGAGGTGGGAGAAGGATCTGCCGCCGGTGGTTGTTCTTCGGATGCGAGGGACGGTGGCGAGGGAGAGGTCGGCGGAGCGGAGCTGGCGGTTGGGGACGTAGAAGAAGAGTCGTCTGTTGAGGTAGGCTGGGCCGGTCTTGTGGAGTGCCTTGTGTGCGTGGATGAGGAGTTTGAAGGAGATTCTCCTGTCGACGGAGAGCCAGTGCAGGTTCCTCAGGTGGGGGGTGATGTGGCTGTGGCGTGGTACGTCGAGGATCAGGCGTGCGGAGGCGTTTTGTATGCGTTGCAGTCGCTTGATGAGCTTGGCCGGGGCTCCCGCGTAGAGGGCGTTCCCATAGTCGAGTCTGCTACTGACGAGGGCCTGGGTGACTGTTCTTCTTGTATCTGTCGGGATCCACCTGTAGATCTTGCGAAGCATGCGGAGGGTGCTGAAGCAGGATGAGGAGACCGCGTTGACTTGTTTGGCCATGGAGAGCGTTGAGTCGAGGATGACTCCCAGGTTGCGTGCGTGGTCGGTGGGTGTCGGGGCTGCCCCAGTGTGGTTGGCCACCAGGAGTCGTCCCAAGCTGAGGGGTTGGAGCCGAGGATGAGGACCTCCGTCTTGTCCGTGTTCAGCTTTAGTCGGCTGTTCTTCATCCAATCGGCGACAGCCTTCATTCCTTCGTGGAGGTTGGATTTGGCGGTGAGGGAGTCCTTGGTGAGGGAGAGGATCAGTTGAGTGTCGTCGGCGTAGGAGATTATGTTGAGGTCGTGCTGTCTGGCGATGCGTGCGAGCGGGGCCATGTAGATGTTGAACAGTGTCGGGCTGAGGGATGATCCCTGGGGTACGCCGCAGATGATCTCGGAGGCTTTGGATCGGAATGGTGGGAGGCGGACTCTCTGGGTACTGCCGGCGAGGAAGGAGGTGGCCCATTCCAGGGCCTTGTCTCGGATCCCTGCGTTGTGGAGGCGTGCGCGTAGAGTGCGGTGGCAGACAGTGTCGAAGGCGGCGGAGAGGTCCAGCAGGATGAGGGCTGCGGTCTCACCGTTGTCCAGCAGGGTCCTGATGTTGTCGGTGGCGGCGATGAGGGCAGTCTCAGTGCTGTGGTTGCTGCGGAAACCTGACTGGGATGGGTCCAGGATGCTGTTTTCTTCGAGGTATCGGGTTAGCTGTCTGTTGGCGATCTTCTCGATGACCTTGGCTGGGAACGGAAGCAGGGAGATGGGCCGGAAGTTCTTGAGGTCTCTCGGGTCCGTCTTGGGTTTTTTGAGTAGGGCGTTGATCTCGGCGTGTTTCCAGCTCTCTGGGAAGGTCGCGGTCTCGAAGGAGAGATTGATGATGTTGCGCAGGTGGGGTGCGATGGAGCTGCTGGCTTTGTTGAAGATGTGGTGCGGGAAAGGGTCTGACGGGGAGCCGGAGTGTATCGTGCTCATGGTCTTGATGGTGTCATCGATGTTCACGCTGGCCCAGGCTGGCAAGGGGTCGTGGTCGATGGTGTGCGGCGGGTCTGGTGCATCGGTCTCAGTTGGGGCTGTCTGGGTATTGAAGCTGTCGTGGATGTCAGCGATCTTGCGGTGGAAGAAGGTGGCGAGGGAGTCGCACAGGGCTTGCGACGGCGGGATGTCGTTGGTGTTGGAGCTGGGGTTGGAGAATTCCTTCATGATGTTGAAGAGCTCCTTGCTGTTGTGTGCGTTGTTGTCGAGGCGGTCTTTGAAGGAGATCCTCTTGGCAGACCTGATGAGGTGGTGGTTACGGATGGCGTCTTTGTGGGCTGCGTGGCTGTCCGGTGTCTTTTCACTGTGCCATTTCTTCTCTAGTTTCCTGCAGGTACGCTTGGAAGCTAGGAGTTCTGGGGTGAACCAGCTGGCTCTTTTGGTGTTGTCACTGTAGGTGAGTTTTTTCAGCAGGGTGAGGGTGTTGGCACAGTCGTCTATCCATCGTCTGAGGTTGCAGGCAGCGTCGTCGGTGTCGAATGGGTCGGAGGGTGGGCTGAGAGCGAGGTTTGCCCGTAGTTGGTCTTCGGTGACTTTGCTCCAGCAGCGGCGTGAGATCTGTTGGGTGCGGTGGTGTGTGGTGGGTTTCTGGAAAGTGAAGTGGATGCAGCGGCGGTCGGTCCAGAGGAGTTCGGTGGTGTGGCTGAAGGAGACGTGGGAGCTTGAGGAGAAGACGGGGTCGAGTGTATGGCCGGCGGAATGGGTCGGTGTTGTGACGAGCTGTCTCAGTCCGAGGTTGGCGAGGTTGTCGATCAGGGTGGTGGAGTTGCTGTCGTTGTTGTTCTCCAGGTGAAAGTTCAGGTCTTCGAGGAGGATGTAGTCGGTGGAGGTCAGGGCGTTCGTGCTGATGAAGTCGGCGATGGAGTCGCGAACTGGGGTCGGGGTCCAGGGGGTCTGTAGACGAGGGTGCCTCTAAGGGTGGTGTTGGGGTCCGTGTGGATCTGGAAGTGCATGTGTTCGGCGGTGCAGAGAGTGTCGTCGGTGCTGGTCGAGACCCTGATGGTGTTCTTGTGGACGATGGCGATTCCTCCTCCTACTCCGTTGATGGGGTCTCTGCGGGTGATCTTATAGCCGTCTGGGATGGCTATGGCGATGTCGGGTGCGGAGGAGTCGTTCATCCAGGTCTCTGTCAGGAAGGCGACGTCTGGTGATGATGTGTCGAGCAGGTCCCAGAGCTCGAAGGCGTGTTTGTGTGCGGAGCGGGTGTTCAGTAGGATGCATCGGAGGTGGTTGAGGTCCTTCTTGGCGGGCGCTTCGGCAGCTCTGAGGCTGGTGTAGCTGCAGTTCCGGCAGGTGAAGGGACCATGAGTGCGTTTCGGGGCGGCCTTGAAGCAGTTGTGTGTCCGTCCGGGGTTGAGAGCGTGGAGTGTGGTGGCATCGTATCGGCGTCGGTCGTCGAGGCTTGAGCGGGGGCGCAAGGACCAGGGTTTCTGGCACTGGGCACGGTCCAGGCGCGGACGGGCGCAGACGGGCTTGCCTTAGGCGCACCTTCGGCACGCCAGCAGCGCGGCCGCACAGCGCCCGCCATATATGGGGAGGTGGGAGGGAGGAGCAGCTGGGAGGCGGGAGGCAGGGGCAGTAAATGGTCAGTCAGGGGGGCGGGGCCGCAGGGGACGCAGCGGCTGGAGCTGGAGCGGAGAGAGGCAACGAGGGGTACAGAAGGCAAAATGGACACAGAATAAAGGGGCAACGAGGGGTACAGAAGGCAAAATGGACACAGAATACAGGGGCAACGAGGGGTACAGAAGGCAAAATGGACACAGGAAAACGGGGGCAACGAGGGGTACAGAAGGCAAAATGGACACAGGAAAACGGGGGCAACGAGGGGTACAGAAGGCAAAATGGACACAGAAAACAGGGGCAACGAGGGGAACAAAAGGCAAAACGGGCACAGAGGCAACAAGCAGAGGGGCGAGCTTACCAGCAGCAGCAGCAGCGGGCAGGACAACACAGGCGGAGCTGTGTGGTGGGGGAGCGACCTACCTGGCAAGGTCAAGGGTCGCTCATTTATAAGATGTTATAAATAAACTCTCATTCTATCCTACGGGACAGATAGTATTTCAATAGTAAAAAACTAAATTGAAATTGGCAGCGTTTCACTATCAGGACATGCCACACACATCTGGGCATGTCCTACCTTCCCCATACACTGCACCCTGCCCTCAGGGGTAACTTGGGCCTACCTTAGGGGTGACTCACCTGTAAGAAAATGGACGGATAGGGCCTGGCAAGTGGGTGCACTTGCCAGGTCAACATGGCAGTACCAAACTGCGCACAGACACTGAAGTGGCAGGCCTGAGTTACATTTACAGGCTGCTCATGTGGGTGGCACAATCAGTGCTGCAGCAGCATTTGATTTACAGGCCCTGGGCACACACAGTGCACTGTACTAGGGACTTACCTCTAAATCAAATATGCCAATCAGGGAATCACCCATCCATCATAACAATTTACAGGAAGAGCATATGCACTTTAGCACTGATCAGCAGTAGTAAAGTGCCCAGAGTCATAAAACCAACAGAAACAGGTCCAAAACTGGAGGCCAAAAAGCAAAAAAAAAGTTTGGGGATAAACCCGATGGAAAAGCCAGGTCTAACAGTACTCATGATTGTTTTATATAGTTTCAGAGTGTTACATGTGTGAACATATATTTGTGTATATTTGTTTGCTTTAGAAAAAAGTTTATTATTTTATTTTTAAAATGTCCATTTTTGCTATATAACACTTAAAAAATTATAAAGGTTTAATAAGTTAAGAATACGTGTTGCACATTTTTATTTAAAATTATTAATAATTATCTATGTTGATCCAGTGTTTGTTTTGTGATATCAAATAATAATGCTGTATGTTTTATGTTACAAACATTACAATTCTTTGTAGGGAACTGCATCTCGATAGAATGAATAAAATAAACATCAAGCTCACAGCTCCGATTGTCCCTTGTGCAAAATAAACCCTTCCGGCAGTTGTTCCACATACCCATAAACATTATATTGGGGGTTTGTGATTTCTAAATTCCTGATGCATTTATTAAGGGATTATATAAGCTGGCACCCTGCCCCAGCATAGGCATGGATGACTGAAGCTTCTACCCTGTGACGCACAGGAAGGCCCCGGAGAATGACATCCACAATTCTAACCCAGAAATTCAGCTCTTGTATTTGGGTCTGTGCAAATTATATCACTGCTCCTTCCCACCTGTACTCTTCATATCTTAGTTTCCAATTTACAGAGCCCTTACACATTGGTATTTCTTAAACCAGTATATGGGTCTCAACTAATGCGCTTACTCCCACTTTGGGCAAACCTCATCTCCTTACCATCTGGTCATTCAGGCTTACTACTCAGCAGCAAAAGTCCAAGGTACCCCAAGGCCCCATCACCACGGAGACATGTAATTATTTTATAATAAGGGAGTAATTCCAGGCCTAGGTGTCATATCCAGCCTTAATATTACATTCCAAAGCATGTCACTGGTCATGGCATTTCGCGTTACACCCAGTTCGTGCACATGTGCTGTATGTTTTCTCCATGCCTGTGAGATGCATATTGTGGTTTCATGAAGTAGAGATTTTTTTCAAAGTTGCAGCCATTCCTATGTACTCTGCGGAGTGTCCACCTTATGCATGCATGTATGTATACAAAAGGCATTTGTATAGTTCTACCTGAAAGGGTGTGGAGCGCTGTAAACTTTCAAAGGTGAAATACACTCAGCAAGTGATTAGAGGGGTAGCTAGGTTCTGAGAATGGAAGAGGGCGGCAGTGAGTTGTGACTTTCTTTAAAGAGGCGTGTCTTCACATCTTTCCAAAATTGGGACCAGGGTGGGGTGGTGCTGAAGTATACGAGGAGGTCGTTCTTTATTTGCTAGTGAACAATGATGTCCTGATATTGTAGCTCTGTTGAGTAGTGTGAAGTGTTTCCCAATTAGCCCCCTCATGTGTTCAATCCTCTCTTAGACTTATTAGCTGGAACACATTTTTGGGGTATTCACGTTCATGGCAATACAGATTTTCTCAATATTCTAGGGATTTTGAAAGAGATTTTTTTAGTTAAATCTATCATTTCTACCACTCTAGAGTGTGCTAGAATGTAATCCTCTTCGTTTCATTATGATGCACTGTCTGAAACAAGAGTTAAAGTAGTAGAGAATTTGGGAATAGGATAGGTGTGCGGTGTATCTTAGAAGCTGATCCTCTCATGTTAGGCAGTCTTTTATGTTGATAATTCAATATTCTCAAATTTCTGTTTGGCCCTTCTGGGAGTGCCCCAAATCTCCAGGAATACCTGACTTAGAAAGATTTTACTATTCTACAGTGTTATGTGAATCCCACATCCTGAACAGATTCAAATTAATGCTCATTCGGGTAGGCCCACCCAACAAAGGCAAATAAACAGGTCAACTGTCCCTAAATGCTCATGTATCACTTCTGCTCTGTTCTCAAGGTATTAGCGAAGGTTAACACTTGGTGCTGAGGGCTTTGCTCACCGTTACTTTCCTGTCCAGCTACTGCATATTGGGGCTTGGGAGATGTATCCGACCAGTTTCACACAATTTAATGTCACCTGCACAGGATTGGCTTGAGACCGAGGTTTCCAATCACAAAGGTCTGTAACTAGACCCCTAAAACACATTGACCACCATGTAAGCTTCATAGCATTAGCCAGGAATGAGGTTAAGAAGACAGATATTTGCTCAATTGTGCAAGTCATATGGGATGTGCTATGAAAGGGAAGAAATGCACCACTGCATGAGTGGCACTTTTTCCACATTTGTGACATTGGATTTGACAATCTTGATGCAAATTCTACCTGCATAGTTTTTGGTCGCTTAAGGGGTGGAGTGGTTGTGGTCCCCGGGGTTCTCCGTCCTAATAATGGGAGTAGTTTTTTAAGGCACATTTGTTTCTGCCTTCGCCAGAACAATATTGAACAGAATTAACAAAATTCAAAACAACGACCCATCTTTCGTTTTTCCATTGGGAAATGTCATCAAAACCAGAAGATTTCGTCCAGCTCTGTCCACCTTCCTAAAGCATAGTTTTTGGTCACTGTGGCTGAGTGGGCGGAATATTTCAATATGACAGAGTTTGCCCCGCCTGCTATCACAAGTGCATTTTCCACTTTTACTAATAACATATTTTGCTGTCCTGTAGCTTTAAAATTTGTGCCTGTACCTCATCTGAACCCTCTGCCATTGATTATCTAAACCATTCCTACTCACCGGAAATAAAACGCTATAGAGCATTCATACTTTCTCTATCCAAAACTCACAATTAACTGCAAGACTAAAAAAGTGACTTCGAAACTATCTGTCAAATGTAATCTAACCTTATAAATGCGCGGAACAAGGTTGTGTCCGTTCCCGGTTTTTTTCTCCACACAGGTGATGGACGGCTTCCGTTTCAACCTCCAGTCAAGCGAGTGTCGCATCTATTTTTGCTGGAAATGCTTATCAGCTCGCTGCAAGGCTGCTGCTCTGCTTTACGTTTAACCGAATAATTAGTGCCACCTAATTTTTCTCTCAGGGACAGGTGACAGTTTGACCTGAGACTGCACCGTATTCTAAAAATGCGTGTGCCAGCGAGGCGATACACATTCGTCCTGCACTAAAACAAAACAAGCCTTTTTATGAACATTTTCAGGAAGGAATCGCGACCTTTCAATCAGGCCGTCAAAGAACTGTATTCATTTTAATATAAATAAAAGATGCCCACCTTCAGAGACAAGTATAGATTATGCTGCAATCAATCATTTATGCAATTTAACCCGAGTCTGTAGAGGATACCAGCAAGATGTTAAAGCCCATGGCAGATTCTGACAGTGCTGGTTGGATTTTCAGGGTAGACCCAGATGGACCATCAATGATGATGTATTAATGATAAACCTGTGTACTTGCTGCAGGGATGATATAAAAAATTGCTTAAATCAAGATACTCAGGCATGTGTCACATGCAGATGACGTGTACTAAAGGCCCAGATTTACTGCAAATATTATTGCTGCTCCTAATTTTTATTCATTCTGCTACATGTATTTTTCACTGTTTATAGTTTGAAAAAACTGTAGTTTAGAACGCTGTGACATACTTTTAGGATGGGGTCGGCTCTACATAAAACATAGACAAATTCGAACCAACATATATAGATAGAAATGTTTGCATTTAATAAAAAACAGTGCCTGTGCAAACAGCCAGTAATTATATTAACAATGGGCGAAATTCACATAAACATGCGTGTCTGAGCAACATAAATTTTCGTATTTAATTTGCATAGATGTACTTATTTGAGAGG
Organism: Calotriton arnoldi; assembly: GCA_963921515.1. Lineage (NCBI taxonomy): Eukaryota > Metazoa > Chordata > Amphibia > Caudata > Salamandridae > Calotriton > Calotriton arnoldi. The sequence continues at coordinate 159,416 of CAWUFW010015714.1, forward strand.
ATTCACAAAATTCCAAGGCATCTGAAAATATATGCAATCCATATATTGCCATGTAGAACACTTTTTTTTAATAGTAACTCCGGCTGACTTAAATTCGCAGAAGTAAGTGTGGCATAATGGGTATTTGCAAATTACTGTTTATTTTGATCCTTTCTCCACATGTAATCTATTTCCTAAGTGGAGAAAGAATTCTCCATCACCCTCTCAAAAACCCTCAAATTTCAAATTTGCCGAAGCATTTTTACTACTAAAGTTTTCAACATGGGTGTGAAAATCACCGGAAATGTCTGTAAATAATCACCAAGTTGTAATTTTGTATTTGTTCACCGTATGCCCTGTGGCCACTTCCTGGGGACGCCAATATTCTCACTCCTAAACCTAAACTGTAGAAATTCTGCCACCCTAGAGGAATTTTTGCTATTGTCAATTACGGGCCCGATTCACAGAACTAACTTAAGACAAAATCCTAAACTTACTACCATTTTGGTATTCACAGAAGGCACTTACTCATTTTGGTATTCACAGAAGGCACTTACTCATTGATGAGTAAGTGCCTTCTGTGAATACCAAAATGAGTAAGGCCTTCTGTGAATACCAAAATGGTAGTAAGTTTAGGATTTTGTCTTAAGTTAGTTCTGTGAATCAGGCCCTTAGTCTTTGAGCATAATGATGGATTTTCCACAGGTATTAACTGCATCGGTCAGCATATACAAACAAGTAGATCCCAATTCTCTCAAACCAATTGTAAATGCAGATGAGATTTTTTGCAAAACTAAGGACCTTATTATGAGTGCCCTGTTTTTTGTTCCAATGTTCTCCCTCAACAGAATTACAGCTACAGGGAGTATTGGTAACTATGTACTTTTAAATTTTACATGCCCAGGGAGTGAAAAACTCTTAAATTCGTCTTTCACTACTGTAAGGCCCATCTCTCCCATAGGTTAACTTTGGGATTAGCTTATTACATTTTATAAGTGGAATTTCCAATTGGTGAAAAGATAGACATTTAAAGTTTGGTGTCTCTGGACTCACAATTTAAAATTACAATTTATGGCAAATTTGGAATTCAAGTTGCAAGTCTGAAATGGCACTTTCAGAAAGTTGGCATTTTCTAACTTTAACCATTCTGTGCCTTCTGCCTGTCCCTGAATACACCGAAAAAAAGAAACAAGGGAGACCCTACTCACGAGGAACCAGGGTGGGTATTGTATTAACAGAAACAGTGGTTCCTGTGGAACAATGTAACTAATTGTGATACGAAATGCGCAATCGCAGTATATGCACGGGTTAGGTCGATATTCAAAGGAGAAAAACCATACACAACTCATGTTATAGTATGAACAATAGTTGTTTATGAAAATATGAATGCAATTATACAAAAAAACAGTGCAATGTGTCCCCAGTGAACATGGAACCTAGAAAGTAGTGACTTTTTGTGACATATGAGTTTTGTTTCCATCACAGGTAATGTATAGTACAGACAGCGTCCTTATATGATAATAGGCGCTGATGGATGGTTCGCTCAGTTTGTTTCGACGGCGTTTCAACCCCTATACGAATGAGGGGTCTCTTCAGGACCTATCGGTATAGGGACATCTAGAATAAATGAGGAAAGGAATACAGTCAGGGTGAGCCATGAAGGCAACAACATGGCTGTAATGAAATGTATTGGAGCGGCCTGTACCTGAAATGAGGGAGGAATTGTCAGCGTGACAGGTGTGCACCACAGGGTAGTGAAAGGTGAAAAAACAGTACTCACATGGGTCCCAGCCGGGCACTACATATGTGGTGAAGGGAATAAGGATGGAAATTAAAGTACCAATCAATGTGGGATACGCAGTAGGAATGCAGATTTACAAAGTGGAAAGAACACATGAACTTACCCCAAGGAGGGGAAGGGAAGCTGACAAGGAATGAGGATACGCCAAATGGCGAAGATGTAGAGCAGAATGCTGGAGACACGTCAATCCGTGTTGTCCAGGAAGGCCTCTGCAGAGGACAAGTAACAGCTACTACCCTTTTCAACATGCCCATTGTGTGGCATACTATCTAGTAACATGAAACATATTTACCTGGAAAAAGTATCCGCGGGAATACAGTTTGTAGATGATTATCAAAAAACTCCAACTTGTGAGATCAATAGGCGATTAGGCAACTACGACAATCTGTGTGCCTGGGGAGAATGAGATAAGGAAGGTCAGGGTTAAAATAGAATAACCCGTGGTAAATACGATCTATTTGAGAAAGAAAAGGACGAGGCTTTATTACCTTAGGCCCGTGTCAATATCCAGAGGCTGGTATGCGTGCAGCCGCTATGCGTCTTAATGGAGCCGCTTCCGTCAGCTTCCACTGTTGAAATGACAGTGCGAAGGTGCGCGGGCCGCTACTGAAATAGATGATCTCTAACCCAAAATCCCGCCACCACCGGACGTCACGGCAGGCATCTCAATTGATGGCCGCCTGATGTATTGATCCGGTTCTCGGCGCTCCCGTCATAAGGAAAGAAAGGGAGAACAGACCCCAATATTGGTGGGTCGTAAGGGACTGCGTGAATTGCAATTGCTAACATTGAAATTATAGAAAAATGCACACGCATATCGGTATGACAGTTAATATATACTGCCCAAAAGGTTGGACCATTTAAATAAAGGTCTTCTGAATATATGAATGAATGAATGATAAAGTTTATATAGCGCTCAGCTACTCCAAAAGGAGTGTCCCGGCGCTGCAGAATCACGTGACTGTTGACCTAAAGATGGATTACCTTCCAAAAAGCCATGTTTTCAACAGTTTCTTGAAATTCGTCAGGTCCTGAGAGAGTCTGAGGGGCACCGGGAGTTTGTTCCATGCCTGTGCCCCCAGTAGGCTGAAGGATTTACCTCCCCTGCGTGCCAAACACACCTAAGGGACACATGCATACGCCCCCGTGCTTGATCTGAGTGCCCTTGTTGGAATGTACCAGCCAACCCGTCTTCTAAGGTAACGAGGTCCCTTACCCTGAAGGGCTTTGAAGAACATTACTAATGCCTTAAACTGTATCCTCTCCCTGATAGGAAGCCAGTGGAGGGCTTTGAGATGAGGGGCCATATGGGACCTTGGTTTAAGGTGAAGAATGGCCCTGGCTGCGGCGTTTTGCGCCAACTGGAGGCGTTGTAGGAGACACTCCGACAATCCTAAATAGAGGATGTTCCCGTAGTCCAGTCTCGATGTAATCAGTGCCTGGACCACGGTCCTCCTACAATCCAGTGGAAGGAGTGGAAGAAACTTCCTCACCATCCTAAGTAATCCAATACAGGTCCCAACTAAGGCCTGAACTTGGGCACGCATAGAAAGAGCAGCATCAATCTGAATTCCCAAGTTTCTAACTCTAGGCTGGGCCACACTGGGAGGAGAAAGTTCCTCTGGTCACCATTGACTCCAATCCTGCACTGTGGGCTGGCCAAAGAGGACTATTTCTGACTTATCAGAATTACACTTCAGCTGGTTTTCCTCCAGCCACCCAAAAACGTCGGTGAGGCAAGATCTAATCATGTCCCCATCAAACTCGTTACCTCTGTTGCAGGAGAAAACCAGCTGCGTGTCATCGGCGTATGAAATTATCTTTACTCTGTACGACTCCACCAGTGTTGCCAAAGGGGACATATACAAGTTAAAAAGCGTTGGACCAAGGCAGGAACCCTGAGGGACTCCTACTTGTAAGCATGGCAGGGGGGATGAGAACGGGGGAGTCCAAATCACCTGCTCTCTATCTTCCAGATAGGAGGCTAACCAGGCCAGAGCCCGTCCCCCAAAACCCATTCTTTCCAATCTGTCTAGATGCCTACTGTGTGGCACCATGTCGAACGCTGCCGACAGGTCCAACAGTATGAGGATTGCTCTGCCCCCCTGGTCAAGCTTCTCCTTCATATGTTCTGTCACCTCCAGCAGCGCCGTTTCCATACTATAATCAGCCCTGAAGCCTGACTGAGTAGGATGCAAAAGATTGTGTTTTTCGGCGAACTCCATGATTGTTTTATTTACGTGCTTCTCCAGCACTTTCGAAAAGGCTGGAAGGAGGGAGATAGGCCTGTAGTTGGTGGGTATAAGTGGGTCAGCGCCCGTTTTTTTTAGCAGGGGCAGGATTTTTGCCTGTTTTCAAAGAATCGGTACCACACCCACAGCCAGTGAGGAGTTCAAAACCTCGTTAATATGCTGATTAATGGTGGGAGCCAGAGCAGGAAACAGCTTTGCGGGACAAGCGTCCACTGGTGAGCCTGATTTCAGGTTCATAAGGTAGGACAATGAGCCCTCCATTCCAATGGCCGGAAAGTGAAATATAGACGTATCGCTGGTTGCTATTCATGAAATTGTCCCGTATTTAAAACATATAGCCCAAATAATAATAATAGCATGAGAGCATTAAGGTAAACACACGCAATACAGCATTGTGAGTGATACACAATAGTTGGCACAAGTAATACAGCCTTTTAAGTGGTACAGAACACCCAGTAATCAACCGAATACATAATTGGCCTAGTAAACATAATACCTCGTTTGTTGCTGAATTCCAGTGCGAGCACAGTGAGTATAAATGAATAGAATAGTGTGGACCCGCTACTTTTCTGTAAAAAACAAACACTGCATTGAGTCAGATTCGTACACCCAAATGACTCATTACGCCAGGGGCAGTATATAGACCAATATGTGTGGGGTGTATTGGTATGATAGGCCGTGAGGTCACATATGGAGGCCCAAAATGTTATATACATACATTGCATAATGCAACCATTGCATAATACAACCATGGGAACAATGTGAATCAAAGTGACAATACATAGAATCGTTACGTTCCATATGTATAATTAATAGCAAGATCTTAACAGTCATTTAAGCCTTAGTACAGACACAGTGTATAAGAATTAGGATGAATGGGACTGTTAGGTCACTAGTGAGGCCACAAAACTTCGCCATTCTTCAGCAGAATTAAGTCCAAGGACTATAGAATTGGTCCTCTCTATCCAGCGGCATTCTAATCTTTGCAGAATTTGTGTCAGATTACCACCTCTTTCAGGAACATACGCTTTATCTATTACCTGCCATCTTATTTTGTCTGCTGTATGATTATTTTCAGCAAAATGTGTCACCAAAGGGGCATTAGTCACTGAGCATTTGATGCGGCTACGGTGTTGTCCAATGCGTGCTTTTACGGGTTGCTGTGTTTGGCCAATATATGGTAAATTACAAGGACACCAGATGCAGTACACCACGTTGCGTGTGTTGCAGTTCAAGAAGAAGTCAAGAGTCTGTGTAATACTCGCGTGATTAAAAGTATTTGTGTCAAATGTGAAGGCACATGCCACACAGTTACCGCATTTAAAATGTCCTTTCAGTTCTGGTAACCCCCATGTAGATTCCAAGGTACCAGTTTTTTTCACAGTACTAGTCTCGGTGGAGGAGTGTACCAGATGATCTTTAACATTTTTGCCTCGTTTAAAAGCAAACATGGGGGTTTCTAATGCAGGATCAAAGTTCTTTATCAGACCCCAATTTTTTGTGATCAGATTGCGGACCTTGTTAGTGTGCACCCCAAAAGTGGTTACACAGATGAGTCTGTCCATGGTGGTCTTCTCTTTGGTAGTTAAGAGCTCTCTCTAGGGCAAAACCAGGCTCGTTTAAGTGATTTTCTTATGAGTCTGTTAGGGTAACCTCTCGCCAGAAGTTTTGATTTTAGCATCTGGGCTTCCTGCATGTAGTCCTCCTTATGAGAACAGTTTCTTCGCAACCAAAGAAACTGTCCAAAGGGTAAACCATCTTTAAGTGCTCGTGGGTGATGACTTTTGTATGCTAAGAGTGTATTTCTCTCTGTGGGTTTCCTGTAGAGACTTGTATACAGGGTACCGTCTTCATGTTTAATGCAGAGGTCCAGGATTTGCTATCACTGACTTGTGTATCGTGGATGTGAAAGTTAGATGTTTCTGAATGTTATTGAGGTAATCAACAAATTCGTAAAATACTGTCTCACTCCCCGACCAAATCAAAAAGATGTCATCAATATACCGCTTCCAACATAAAATGTTGGAGCGGTACCTGTTTGTGGCATTTAGTGCAAAGGTCTGTTCTATGCAATCCATATATATGTTCGCCAGATTTGGAGAGAAAACGGCTCCCATGCTGGTGCCGGAACATTGTTGATAATACACGCCTTCTGACACAAAATAATTAAATTGGAGGGCAATTCTAAGCAAAGAGATAATAAAGTGTGTGGGAACTTGTATCGGTTTCGTTCTAGTTTCTAGTAGTTTTTCTACTATCAAGATGCTGTCTTCTTGAGGTATATTAGTGTACAGTGATGAGATGTCTAGGGTTGCCAGCCAGTCTGTCTCGATGTTATAGGGCATGCCATCTATTAAATTAATCATATACATGCTGTCCCTTACATATGTTTCTTGTGTGGGAACGAAATCTTTTATGAGGAAGTCGATGTACCTGCCAATTGGTTCTAAGGCTGAACCACATCCAGATAGAATAGGGCAACCTGGAGGGTTGGTGGAGCTTTTGTGGATCTTAAGAATTGTGTACAGAACAGGAGTCCTTGGATTTTCAGCATTCAAATACTCAAATTCTTTTTTGCTAATAAAGCCTTGCTCTTTACCTTCTGTTGTAACTTTCAGGATTTCTTTTTTAATTTCTGGTAGAGGGTTTTTACTTAATTTTTTGTAATGTTTCTCTTCACTGATTTGTTTACGAATTTCTACGTCATAATCTTTGCGATCCTGAATTACAATTCCACCCCCTTTATCTGCCGGTTTTAGAATTATAGACTTGTCTGTTATTAAAGCCAACATAGCTTCTCTCTCCTGTAAGGTGATGTTGTATGGTATAAAGCAACTCTCGGTTTTCAAGTTATCTAGACCACCAAGTACTATTTTCTCAAAAGTTATTAGCTCAGGTGGCATCATTGAATTGGGAGGGTAAAAAGTTGAGGGAGGCTTGAGACCTGTGACTGAGTCTTGTCTAATGAGTTCTCTATCTTTGAAAAAGAGACGAAGCCTTATCTTTCAAAAAAATTGAAAGAGTTCTGTTTTTAAATTGAAGAAATTAGTCCGTTCGGTGATTACATATGAAAGACCTTTGCTTAGTAGGGACACCTCTTTGGAAGACAGTATGTGTTCGGACAGGTTAAAAATTGTATAACCTCAGATCTTTCTGCTATCTCCTCTAATATGGTTGAGGACCCCATTGGTAATGTTTCCTCCTCATCTGGCGTTCTCCTGGATATTGGTACCATGTTTTGTTTTTGGCCTTGCCACCTCTCTCTAAAGACAAGACAAAGCAAGACTCAGTCACAGGTCTCAAGCCTCCCTCAACTTTTTACCCTCCCAATTCAATGATGCCACCTGAGCTAATAACTTTTGAGAAAATAGTACTTGGTGGTCTAGATAACTTGAAAACCGAGAGGTGCTTTACACCATACAACATCACCTTACAGGAGAGGGAAGCTATGTTGGCTTTAAAAACAGACAAGTCTATAATTCTAAAACCGGCAGATAAAGGGGGTGGAATTGTAATTCAGGATCGCAAAGATTATGATGTAGAAATTGTAAACAAATCGGTGAAGAGAAACATTACAAAAAATTAAGTAAAACCCTCTACCAGACATTAAAAGAAATCCTGAAAGTTACAACAGAAGGTAAAGAGCAAGGCTTTATTAGCAAAAAAGAATTTGAGTATTTGAATGCTGAAAATCCAAGGACTCCTGGTTTGTACACAATTCCTAAGATCCACAAAAGCACCACCAACCCTCCAGGTCGCCTTATTCTATCTGGATGTGGTTCAGCCTTAGAACCAATTGGCAGGTACATCGACTTCTTCATAAAAGATTTAGTTCCCACACAAGAAACATATGTAAGGGACAGCATGTTTATGATTCATTTAATAGATGGCATGCCCTATAACATCGAGACAGACTGGCTGGCAACCCTAGACATCTCATCACTGTACACTAATATACCTCAAGAAGACAGCATCTTGATAGTAGAGAAACTACTAGAAACTAGAACGAAACCGATACAAGTTCCCACACACTTTATTATCTCTTTGCTTAGAATTGCCCTCCAATTTAATTATTTTGTGTCAGAAGGCGTGTATTATCAACAATGTTCCGGCACCAGCATGGGAGGCGTTTTCGCTCCAAATCTGGTGAACATTTATATGGATTGCATAGAACAGACCTTTGCACTAAATGCCACAAACAGGTACCGCTCCAACATTTTATGTTGGAAGCGGTATATTGATGACATCTTTTGATTTGGTCGGGAGTGAGACAGTATTTCACTAATTTGTTGATTACCTCAATAACATTCAGAAACATCTAACTTTCACATCCACGATACACAAGTCAGCGATAGCGTTCCTGGACCTCTGCATTAAACATGAAGACGGTACCCTGTATACAAGTCTCTACAGGAAATCCACAGAGAGAAATACACTCTTAGCGTTCAAAAGTCATCACCCACGAGCACTCAAAGATGGTTTACCCTTTGAACAGTTTCTTCGGTTGCGAAGAAACTGTTCTCATAAGGAGGACTGCATGCAGGAAACACAGATACTAAAATCAAAACTTTTGGCGAGAGGTTACCCTAACAGACTCATAAGAAAATCACTTAAACAAGCCTGGTTTTGCCCTAGAGAAGACCACTTAACTACCAAAGAGAAGACCACCATGGACAGACTCATCTGTGTAACCACTTTTGGGGTGCACACTAACAAGGTCCGCAATCTGATCACAAAAAATTGGGGTCTGATAAAGAACTTTGATACTGCATTAGAACCCCCCATGTTTGCTTTTAAACGAGGCAAAAATGTTAAAAATCATCTGGTACACTCCTCCACCGAGACTAGTACTGTGAAAAAAACTGGTACCCTAGAATCTACATGGGGTTACCAGAACTAAAAGGACATTTTAAATGCTGTAACTGTGTGGCATGTGCCTTCACATTTGACACAAACACTTTTAATCACGCGAGTATTACACAGACTCTTGACTTCTTCTCGAACTGCAACACACGCAACGTGGTGTACTGCATCTGGTGTCCGTGTAATTTACCATATATTGGCCAAACCCAGCAACCCGTAAAAGCATGCATTGGACAACACCGTAGCCGCATCAAATGCTCAGTACCTAATGCCCCTTTAGTGACACATTTTGCTGAAAATAATCACACAGCAGACGAAATAAGATGGCAGGTAATAGACAAAGAGTATGTTCCTGAAAGAGGTGGTAATCTGACACAAATTCTGCAAAGATTAGAATGCCGCTGGATAGAGAGGACCAATTCTATAGTCCTTGGACTTAATTCTGCTGACGAATGGCGAGGTTTTGTGGCCTCACTAGTGACCTAACAGTCCCATTCATCCTAATTCTTATACACTGTGGGCCTGATTCACAGAACTAACTTACGTCAAAAACGTAAAGTTAGTACTTTTTGGTATATCACAGAATACACTTACTCATTTTGGTATTCACAGAAGTTAGTAGTCCTAACTTTAGGACTCTAAATGCCTTCTGTGAATACCGAAAGTCTTAAAGTTAGGATTTTCTCAGTTTAGGAGTAGTAAAGTTAGGACTCTTAACTTTACTACTCCTAAACTGAGAAAATCCTAACTTTAAGACTTTCGGTATTCGCAGAAGGCATTTAGAAGTCCTAAAGTTAGGAGTCCTAACTTTACTACTCCTAAACTGAGAAAAATCCTAACTTTAAGACTTTCGGTATTCACAGAAGGCATTTAGGAGTCCTAAAGTTAGGACTACTAACTTCTGTGAATACCAAAATGAGTAAGTGTATTCTGTGAATACCAAAAGTACTAACTTTACGTTTTTGACGTAAGTTAGTTCTGTGAATCAGGCCCTGTGTCTGTACTAAGGCTTAAATGACTGTTAAGATCTTGCTATTAATTATACATATGGAACATAACGATTCTATGTATTGTCACTATGATTCACATTGTTCCCATGGTTGTATTATGCAATGGTTGTATTATGCAATGTATGTATATAACATTTTGGGCCTCCATATGTGACCTCACGGCCTATCATACCAATTCACCCCACACATAATGGTCTATATACTGCCCCTGGCGTAATGAGTCATTTGGGTGTACGAATCTGACTCAATGCAGTGTTCGTTTTTTACAGAAAAGTAGCGGGTCCACACTTTTCTATTCATTTATACTCACTGTGCTCGCACTGGAATTCAGCAACATACGAGGTATTATGTTTACTAGGCCAATTATGTATTCTGTTGATTACTGGGTGTTCTGTACCACTTAAAAGGCTGTATTACTTGTGCCAACTATTGTGTATCACTCACAATGCTGTATTGCGTGTGTTTACCTTAACGCTCTCCTGCTATTATTATTGTTTGGGCTAGATGTTTTAAACACGGGACAATTTCATGAATAGCAACCAGCGATATGTCTAAATTCAGAAGACCTTTATTTAAATGGTCCAACCTTTTGGGCAGTATATATTAACTGCCATACCGATATGCGTGTGCATTTTTCTATAATTTCAAAGTTAGCAATTGCAATTCACGCAGTCCTTTACGACCCCCTAATATTGGGGTCTGTTCTCCCTTTCTTTCCTTATGACGGGAGTGCTGAGAACCGGATCAATATGTCAGGCGGCCATCAATTGAGATGCCTGCTGTGACGTCCGGTGGTGGCAGGATTTTGGGTTAGAGATCATCTATTTCAGTAGCGGCCCGCACACCTTCGCACTGTTATTTCAACAGTGGAAGCTGACGGAAGTGGCTCCATTAGGACGCGAAGCGGCTGCATGCATACCAGCCTCTGGATATTGACACGGGCCTAAGGTAATAAAGCCTCGTCCTTTTCTTTCTCAAATAGATCGTATTTACCACGGGTTGTTCTATTTTAACCCTGACCTTCCTTATCTCATTCTCCCCAGGCACACGGATTGTCGTAGTTGCCTAATCGCCTATTGATCCCACAAGTTGGAGTTTTTTAATAATCATCTACAAATTGTATTCCCGCGGATACTTTTTCCGGGTAAATATGTTTCATGTTACTAGAGAGTATGCCACACAACGGGCATGTTGAAGAGGGTAGTAACTGTTACTTGTCCTCTGCAGAGGCCTTCCTGGACAGCACGGATTGACGTGTCTCCAGCATTCTGCTCTACATCTTCGCCATTTGGCGTATCCTCATTCCTTGTCAGCTTCCCTTCCCCTCCTTGGGGTAAGTTCATGTGTTCTTTCCACTTTGTAAATCTGCATTCCTACTGCGTATCCCACATTGATTGGTACTTTAATTTCCATCTTTATTCCCTTTACCACATATGTAGTGCCCGACTGGGACCCATGTGAGTACCGTTTTTTCACCTTTCACTTCCCTGTGGTGCACACCTGTCACGCTGACAATTCCTCCCTCATTTCAGGTACAGGCCGCTCCAATACATTTCATTACAGCCATGCTGTTGCCTTCATGGCTCACCCTGACCATATTCCTTTCCTCCTTTATTCTAGATGTCCCTATACCGATAGGTCCTGAAGAGACCCCTCATTCGTATAGGGTTGAAACGCCGTCGAAACAAACTGAGCGAACCATCCATCCGCGCCTATTATCATATAAGGACGCTGTCTGTACTATACATTACCTGTGATAGTCAACTTGTAAAAAATGTTGGAAACCAACCTCATATGTCACAAAAAAGTCACTACTTTCTAGGTTCCATGTTCACTGGGGACACTTTGCACTGTTTTTTTGTATAATTGCATTCATATTTTCATAAACAACTATTGTTCGTACTATAACATGAGTTGTGTATGGTTTTTCTCCTTTGAATATCGACCTAACCCGTAGATATACTGCGATTGCGCATTTTAGTATCACCATTAGTTACATTGTTCCACAGGTACCACTGTCCCTGAATACACGTCTGTGGTGGGTGACAGCTAGGTCTCATGCATTCCCTCCAGACAGCCGCACACAAAGAGAGCTTAGGTGTGACTGATGGGCCATCAACATCCTGCTGGGTCATCCTGGGCTGGATGGGAGGGAGGAGCTGACACTTACACTTGAATGGGCTGTGCCTGTCCCCCTATGAAGAGCTACTTACCCCCCTATAATGACTCTGGAGCCAGGGCAGGAAGGGCAGGGTCTCTGAGCCCTTAAACGGCCTAACTTTAAAGTCTCCCCCACTTCAAAGGCACAACTGGGTATAAGTACTGGCACCAGACTCCATCAACTCAGTACACTTCTGGACATGTGGATACTCTTCCAGGAAGAAGGACTGCTTTGCTGCTATATGGTCTGTCACTCTGCTGGACTTTGCAGGACTCCTGCTTTGCTGTGCCTGCCCTGCTGCACTCCTTGCCTGGGAGTGAGAAGGACTGGACCTACATCTCCACAACTCAGGACTAAAGTGACTCGAAGGGCTTGCTGGCTTGCCTCCTGTTCTGAAGTCTCAGGGACATCAAAGACTTCCAACAACCTTGCTACAGCACCTGGACCTTGCTAACTGTGAGTCTTGCCCTGCTCAGTGGTGCCAATCCAGTCCTGGGCCCTTGAAAGTGTTTTTGGTGCTGTTTTCTTCAAAATCCACGCATCACTGTTGTTGTGCCTGTCGGAACCTACACATCTCCCTTCTACGCCAACGCATCGCCACTGCGGACAAGGAAATCACATCATCGGCTGCGGAGCTCGACAATCATGCATTGCCTACATCCAGTGTTGCTCGATGATGACGCATTCCCAAGTGCATGGCACGACAAGATGCATTGCGTACGAATCTTAAGGATCAGAACTAATGCATTGCCTCCCTCTTCCTCGCATCTCGAGCTTGGCATCGACACATCCTCCAACCAGGGTACTTTTTCATTAGGACGTGGTTGGTCCCTGTATCCGACCTGTGCTCTATCGCAGTCGGCCTGAAGTTTTGGGTTTGACCCGGTCAAGCGCGACCAGATATCCCCGGTTGGCGCTTTATGCTTCTAAGTACTATTGGCCAGATGTATCAACATTGTATTTTGCGAGTCCTTAATAGCAAATTTTACCGATTCGCTATTATGGACTCGCAAAATGCAATGTATGTAGGTTTCGCAAATAAAATGGCGATTCCTACATATTCCTTAATAGCGAATCGCAAATTGCGATTCACTATTAAGGAATGCCTTCCCATTCATTCCTATGGGCCTAAGGCCCATAGGAATGAATAGGATTGCATTTGCAATTTGCAAGTACCAAATAGGTACTCGCAAATTGCGCATGCAATTTCAAGGGTGCAAGGGGCCAAAAGCACTCCCAAAAAAGGTAAGTATGCACATGTGGCGCACATACATGCCCTAAGGGCATGTGTGCGCGCCACATGGCACTTAGAAAAATGCAAAGATGTGCATTGTTCTAGGAATTTGCAAATGACCACCAACTTGAAGTTGGTAGTAATTTGCGATTCCTAAATGCAAATTCGCAAATTTGCGATTGATACATGAATTGCATTTAGGGAATCACAAATTGTGATTCCCTAATTGCATTTGCAATTTAGGTAATCGCAACAAATTGTGATTACCCATATTGCGAATGCCAAGAGGTTGATACATTGCAAAACGCATTTTTGCGTTCGCAAACGGGCCGATTGGTTTGCGAACGCAAAAAGCATTGATACATCTGGCCCTATATTTGCAGATATTCTTTAAAAATTCATAACTCCGGTTCTTCTTATTGGATTTCTGTTGTTTTGTTCATTAAATTAAGCTCTATTCTTTTAACCAGGTGTGGTATCGCTTTGTGTGGTGTTTTTACTGTTTTACTGTTTGAAGTGTTCCACAAATACTTTACACATTACCTCTTAAGTTTTTTTGGTTTTGGGAGATTTATGTAGCATGAAGGTATCACAGCGCTTTACATAAGCACTGGTTATGCTACAGATGGACAAATTCATTTTTGTTAGGCACGGGGAGATTAAGTGATTTGCCCAGAATCACAGGATGTTGAGCCGATGCCGAGGCTCGAACCCGGGTCTCCAGCTTCAAAGTCAACCGTTCTAACCGTTATCTGACTGATCAGTGCCAAGATATCAGAGGGTTAACATAGGTTAATTTACATATGTATTTGACTTACCCTGACTAGGATTGTGGTTCCTGCTTGAACAGGGTGCATACCTCTGCCAACCAGAAACCCAATTTCTAACAAAAACAGTAAAGAAGGATTTACCAATTGATCCTACCCCATGGTGGGAATTAAATCAAATCAATTAATTGTTCACCCTATGATTCATGGCCATTAATGCAGCCTTATGGAAGGGAGTTCTTGACACACTGACATAAACCATTATCAGGCCTCTTTTGAAAAAAAATCTATTCAGGACGTGGGAGATCCTAACAACTATTGACTCATAGCTGGGCTTTCTATTCTAGGCAAAATAATGGATCAGAATTCTGCTAAATAGCTGCAATCATATTTTAGATTTCCATTGATCATTAGATATGAATGTGCCTGATTTAGAGTTCTGAGTACCCATAGTCAGAATATAGAGCTGGCCACTGGCCCAGCAGAAATCTCTAGTCATTGACAGGAACTGTTATCTTGGTGGTTCCTGTCAATGAGTTACAAACTTTTAACTTGTTTTTTCAAAAACAAAACCCCAATGTGGGATTTTGTTTTTGAATAAACCAACATTTATGGCCCCCACACCAAGGAGGTTTTTTTGCATGGTGTGGGGGTAATTTAAATATTTTTACTGTCCTTTATCACTAGGTGTTTCATGGCAGTAAAGAAAAGTAAGAATTGACCCGTCACCTGCCCACACTAAATCAGAGGTGCAGTTGAACGGGCATACCACAGTTGGCCCTTACTCCATCAGGTCATTGCCATACTTAGGGTCTGCCCTACTGCAATTCAGGCAGGCTGACCTTCTGTTTGGTGGAGAGAGTAGTCCATGGCCTCTCTCCCAAACTCCAAATCACCCAAATGAATCTAGGTTTGTAGCAAAACATGGGCAGGAAATGGATTTTGTTAAAGTAATTTGTAATCTTTTACAAATCATTGATCATATGGAGTCTGGATGACCAATATCCTTAGACCTCTTATCAGGGTCAAGACAGTGGACTCTCTCGTTTATGTTCACCAGTTAACTAAAGTGGCAGAGATAAGATACGGGGAAGTTTATCTCCTTACTACCAGATAGACCAGTTTGAACATTTTACCTCCTCAGCCTCTGTTATCATGAGTGTGGCTCAGCAGGGTGCTCCGTTATTGCCATACCTGTTTAACATCTTTGTGACAGCCCACATTAATATCTTGAGAAAACCCAGACTTAAATTCCTATCATACACTATGACAGAGAAATTCTAGTGAGGATTGGAGAAAAAGTCCACACAGAAACTTGCTCCTAGGAGTTGTTAGGTTTGAAAATCCCATTCCTGCCATGCACTCGTTTCATGCTATATTAGGTTAGCAGTGTGTGGCTAAATAGACGTCATTTGTATTCACGTTATGCAACCCACTGAGTTATCCCTGCAATGTGCAAGCTTTCCTGTAGTTAGCCAGTGCGACTCCATTTTGTATTTCATAATCCCTGTTAGGCTGCTTAGGCTGTGTATGAACTAGGCCTCATTACTCGTATTGCTTGCCTCAGCAGAACATTGCATTTAGTTATTATTTTCTCTTCTGCTAAAGGCTGTTTCCTGACTTACCAATGAATAGGCCATTCTGCCCTCGCATACCTATACAAGTGTGTAGTTCTGCTCCCACGTTAGGAGACGCTGAGCCTCAGCGCAACCTTGAGTTGCAGATAGCATGTGCCCATCTGGCAGGGGGTAGCCCATCCTTCTGTGCCTTCTTTGTTCATGTTCGGCTCAGGCCGGTAACTTTCCACTGTGGGCGTGGTTGGAGGCTTATTGGGAAGAATGATTACTCACTGCTGACTGTTGGGGGGTCAGTCCCCTCGGCAGACATCTTAGGGTGCAGCTCAGATTGGACTCCTTTGCAGAGTATTACTAATAAAGGTATGTTTGTATTCTCTACTGTCTGACCGACTCTTCATTTCTTGGGAAGGCCTATCAGGTGGTTGTAAGTACCCGGGTGGCCCCTAAGGGCCACTTCCTTCAGTGTTTCGAAAAACAATTAGTATGTGGATAAAGCAAAACTCACTGCAATTTTATGGAGCAAACCCAATGGTTGTGTGTGTGTCAAAGCAATGTAAGTAGGCCAGCCAGAGCCTCTGCAACTGTTACACAGTATCAGCATCAGTCTTTATTGCACTGCCCCACATCCGAAAGAACATCCACCTGAGGAGGAATGCGAGGATATACCAAGGATTACTCTCTTTGATATTTCTGAGGAAGTAGTATTGGGAAGGTACAACAGGTTTGAGTAGGAGATGAGTCCTGGGTAATTGTGACAACTCAAAAAAGACTAAAAGAAAGCAAATTAGGAAGTGCAATGAGGTTCAAAGAACCAATAGTATAGGTGACCCAGTTAAAGTTATTGTCACATGAATGTGAAAATTACTTGCAGCTAGGATAGTTCAGCTCATGATGAAAACATACATAAATAAAGGTGGGTATTTGTTTCCAAAATCCAAGTATTAAAAAGTATGGAAATGAATTAATCAGGAATAGTAATCAGTATTAGGTGTGTACATCTACAAAACAGAATAATACTGAAGTCAATGAAATGTACCCTGCCCCCCAAACCCTCAGTCCGCCCGCCTCACTTAGAGATAGACCGACATTAAATATTCCATTGACGGAGCCCTGTAGGCTCTGTCTACAAAATATATCCTCCAACAGTCTGATGGAGTAGGGGGCCATCAAAGGAAGGGCATTACACCATTCACTGTATTTACAGTGTAATGCCTTTTTACTCCTGTCCGTCACCAACAGGAAAAAGCTGGTGGCGAGGGACTGGAAAAATCCCCAAATGACTACCACACCCTGGGTAAAAACTCCCAGGGTGCGTGGGGTCATTTGTTTTTGGTATTTTCAGAAACAAAACACTTTGTAATCATTTGACGGCCTGCCATAATGGTTGGCACTACCATCCATCCAACATTTTCTATACTGACAGGAACCACCATGAAGGCAGTTCACGTCACTGTAGAGAGATGTCTGTGAGGCCGGTGGACACCTCTAAATTTGTCGAGGGGAAGTACTCAAGGACGATGAAGATAATGTCCTCTGCCATCCTAACGGGGTAAGCTCCATCTGCCAAACTCAAATTCGTCCTGCCTAAGTATTTATGTAGACTCATCCAGTCTTAAAACAAGATTTGACTACTGTGCTAAGGACTGTCTTACATGGTCACTGAATGCACTGATTTGTTTCATCTACAAAGTGAGCTTTTAGAATTTTTCAAAAAAACAGACTGCCAATATTCTTCAATAAAAACACATACAACTGCAAAAGTGACAATATGGGCTTTAGACAATCTTCTACATTGAGCACTCTGACTTCCTGTATGCCTGTTAAAGTCCTGGCATTTGAAATCTGATTTTGAAAGAAGTTACTGGACTGAAAATGTTCTCTGTATATGTTCCTTACATCATAAGTAAAGAAGAAAAAACAGCCTTAAACAATCTCAAAACAATTGTGATGTTTTCATAAAACCAGCAGATAAAGAATGAGACCTAGTAATCCTTGATACCATAAAATATAGATTATGAGTTATTTAGTGTCCAGCACCTCCTTTCTCTTACCAAAATTAATTTCCAAATATATTATTCAAAATGTTTATAGTCAGCTCTTTAAAATCAAAATACAATATAATGTGTGAAGTTCATTTCATAAGTCCCACTACTTCCCCCCTTTTTAAAATTAGTGAAGTGCATTCCATTAGTTAATCCCTTACCTATCTTTTGTAAATCAAAGTGCAGGATTCACCAAGGTAAACTTTTGTGTAAGTTTACTACTTTTCGATATTCATAATGGTAAACTTAGACCAAAAGTTAAACTTTACTACTTTTCGATATTGTTCAGGAAAAGAGTGTGATTTGTGTGCAACAACTCTTCATATGACATTACTGATTAGATCTGCAAAATAGCTACAGGAGACATGCATTGCATGTGTTAGCACGTTAGCGATAGATAATGGGGTGGACATTTAGATGACTGTGTTCATTCCCAGGCATGCAGTGCAATATTCTTATGCATAAAGAAGAACATTTACCAGTCTATCTGAACAATACAGATGACAATGCAGGAAGAGCCAAAGCACAGGAGGTGGTGGCAGATGGTTGAGGTGGTAGCAGTGCTGGCCCTGCAGTGATGATATAAACAGGCTATGTGTGATCCTATGAAGGGACATTTTATGTTCCCATGTTGAGACACTGTATATTGTGCATAGACATACATTGGTGGTTGGTGGTTTAGTAGGGACAATAAACATGAATACTGGCGATGTTGTCCAGCAAACATTCTTGCTGCACTTATCATTAATGTGTTGGATGGTCATTCATGTCAATACTTCTCCTTACCTAGCAGCTTTTCTTACTATCTCTGGCCTTGAACACTTCCCTAGCACAAAAACTGGCATTCTCTGAAGCTGCTTCCAACCTCTGGAACTTCCTCTCTCCATATATCAGAAACCAACCTGACTTATTCATCTTCAGGAAACTTATAAAGACCTACTAGTTCCATCGTCACTTCAAGTAACTTCTCCAAATGTGTTGATCGTCTCCCTTTCTTTGCCTCCTCACTTTGTTTTATGTCAATTATTTTCTCTTTGACATTGCATCTATCTGGTTATTTGTATAGGGCATGGCACAACTCTTTGGTATAGCTGTGCTCTGGAAGACCATAAATAAATAAATAAATATGCAATTTCCTTGAAGGGTGATTCAGAGGTGTGCTGAGTCTGCAGTGAGAGAGTGCAATTGCCACCTATATCCTGGAAAACTTGTTCTTCACATACCTACTCTCACCATGCCATTTTTCTTAAGCTCTCCATTGGTGCATCCGTTCAACTCCAATGCATTCACCATATCGGTGATGTTCTACTACATGTTCTACTGTCGTTATGTGTAGACCAACCATGTATTTTTTAATAAACGGTTAATAAACAATTTGACCGCAATATCTGCATCCTCCTCAGTGAAGAACCTCTTCATGTTTTGCAGAATGGTCCACATGACCATTTATTTTTTACTCTGAATGGTAGAGGTGCATGAGTCTAGGCAGTCAGCTGTAGTATAAGCATGACAGCATGCAGGTCCAGATGTCTGCCAGCAGTCAGGTAAAGGATATATGTTAGTGTGTACAGTATGCCTCTTCTATTGACCTCAACATATTCTGGCCAAATACCTAATGACAGAGTGTTATAAAGTGGGTGCCTGGTTGACTGGGGTATAAGCACTGGTCAAGCAGTAACCACAATCCTAGTCAGGGAAAGGTACAACCATACCCTAAATTAACCTGTGCTCACCCTCTGGTAGCTTGGCATAGAGCAGTTAGGCTTAACGCTGGAGGCAATGTGTAAAGTATTTGTGCAACACTTCAAACAGTGAAAACACCACACCAAAAGATTCCACACCAGGTTAGAAAAATAGAGCTTAATTCTATAAATAAAACAAGACCAAAACGACAAAAATCCAATATGTAGAACGGGAGTTACGAATATTTAAAGAATAAACTGTAAAATAGCACTTAAAAGCATAAAATGCCAACCTGGGATATCTGATCATACTGGACCGGGTCAAAAATCCAAATGTTCAATCTGACTATGATTGAGCATGGGTCGATAGAGTCCAAGATTTACCTTCTCAAGTTTTGTGCCAAGAGTCCCTTTCACAGGGAAAAAGTTCGCGGAGAGCAAGGAGGACGTCGCAGGTGCTGGTCAGTGGGATACGAATTAGTTGGCCAGGCATCATGCATGGATGGACTAGGGCTTCGCAGTTGGATGATACTTGATGCATGAAGAGATGAACTTGCGCCTGCTTGCGCTAGATATCCAGGCGAGCGACGAGGTGCCGGAGCGAACGCGACTGTTCATGAAGAACCCAAAAGGTTGACTTAAACAGCAAAAAGACTACTTCCAAGGGTCCAGGACCTGAGAGGCACTTCCTGGGGATCAGGAGCTGATTGAAGATGGGACCAGGAGCTGTGGGAAGCCCGTTAAGTTACTGAGGTTCAGATCAGGAGGCCAGCAGACTAACCCTTTGAGTTACTCTGAGGTCCATATGGGTTCCTTGGTTTAGTTGTTCTTCTCATGGCAAGAGGGCAGCAGGCAGCAGGTCAGCCCAGCAAGGCACAGTACCTTTAGAGTAGCAGTCCAGCAGAGTGGTAGTCCTTTCAGCAGCACAGCAGTCCTACTTCCTGGCAGAGTATACAGGTCCAGAAGTGTAATGAAGTGGTGGTGTCTGAGGTCCAGTACTTACACCAAGTTGTGAAGTGGGGGAGACTTCAAAGATATGCCCTTGAAGTGCATAGAGTTTCTGTCCTTCCTGCCCTGGCTCCAGTCTCACTACAGGGGGTTATGCAGCACTTTGTGTATGGAAAGAACACAGCCTATTCAGGTGTAAGTGAGGCTATGCCCAGCTCCTCCCGCTGGGATGGCCCATTAGGTCACACCTAAGCTCCCATTGTGTGTGGCTGTTTAGGAGGAATACACAAAGCCCAACTGTCAGCTACCCTAAACATGTTATCAGAGACAGACAGCAGGTACAAAATGGCTAAAGTAAGAAAATGCCAACTCTCTAAAAGTGTCATTTTCAGAATTGCAATTTAAAGCCCGACTTCACCATAAGTTATGATTTTAAATTGTGATTCCAGAGACACTGAACTTGAATCAGTTTTGTCTTCCCATTTGGGAATTACACTTATAAAATGCAATAACGTAATCCCAATGTTATCCTATGGGAGATATTGGCCTTGAAGTAGTGAAAAACAAGTTTAAGAGTTTTTCACTAGCAGGACAAGTAAAATTTGAAAGTACATGTCCTACTTTTTAAATCCACTGCACTCTGCCCTTAGGCTGTCCAGGGCCTACTTTAGATGCAACTTATATGTACTCACAGGGAAGGTTTGGGCCTGGCAAGATTTTTAACTTTACCAGTTTGAGATGGCTGTTTAACACTGCACACACAGGCTCTGCAATGGCAGGCCTGAGATATGTTTAAAAGACTCCTTAATTGGGTGGCATAACCAGTGCTGCAGGTCCACTGGTAGCATTTCATTTACAGGCCCTGGGCACATGTAGTGCACTTTATTAGAAATGTATAAGTAAACTAAATATGCCAATTGTGGCAAAGCGAATGTTACCACGTTTTAGGGAAAGAACGCAAGCACTTCAGCACTGGTCAGCAGTGATAACGTGTGCAGAATCATATGACCAGAAAAAACAGGAGGACTGAAGGCAAAAAGTCAGTGGAAACCACACCAAGGATGCACGGTCAAATACGTGTTCCTCCCAGCTGAAAATGGGGAAAGCTACTTAACGCCTTGGGAGTTCTCTTTACTGAGGCCATCAGCATTGGCGTGGTCTGTTCCCGGACTGTGTTCCACCGTAAAGCCCTGTAGGGAGATGGACCACCACTCAACAGTTTGGAATTCTTACCCCATGTCTGCATTAACCATCTGAGGGGTCTGTGGTCTGTCTGAACCAGGAAGTGAGTAGCAAACAGGTATGGTCTTAGCTTCTTCAGCGCCCTGACCACAGCAAGGCTTCTCTCTCCATTGCACTCCACCTCCTACTGATGAAGGATACAGGTTGATTGAGACCGTCTTCATTTAGCTATGAGAGCACGGCCTCTATGCCATGTACTGAGACATCTGTATGCACAATAAATTCTTGCGAGAAGTTAGGGGCTTTGACATGGATTTTGTGCACATGACACCCTTCAAGGTGCCAAAAGCTTTCTACCATACCTCTATCCAGATCAACTGATGTGGCTGCTTCTTGGGAAAGAGCTCTGCCAAGGGGGCAACAATGATGCCATATCCCTTGGTAAATCCCCTGCAATAGCCAGTGAGGCCTAAGAAGGCCCTCACCTGTGTCTGGGTCTTGGGGGGAGGGTTCTAAAGCCAGAATGGTTTTAATTTTTGCCTGGAGGGACTGCACCTTGCCTCCTCCCAATTGGTGACCTAAGTCGACCACGGAACGTTGCCCTTTCTGACACTTACTGGTCTTGATAGTCAGGCCTGCCCTCTGCAGGGCCTGAAGCACTTCCTTGAGGTGGCCTAGGTGGTGCTCCCAGCTAGAACTGAAGACAGCATTGCTGTCTAGGTAGGCGGCATTCAAGTTCTCCAACCCAGCCAGTTCCTGGTTGACCAGCCTCTGGAAGGTGGCAGGGGCATTCTTTAACTCAAAGGGCATTACTCTGAACTGGATGTACCCTCCTGGGGTAGAGAACTCAGACCTCTCTTTGCCGCTCTCCTTTCAAGGCAATCTGCCAGTGCCCAGATGTTAAGTCAAATGTGCTGACGAACTTGGCAGCTCCTTGCTGAATTATGAGCTCATCAGCTCAGAGGATGGGGTGTGCGTCAATCTTGGTAATCGCATTGAGTCCACGGGGGTCCGCACAGAGGCTAAGTTCAGGTGTGACACCTGGAGGAGCAGCCTTGGGAACCAACACCACTGGGCTGGCCCAAGGGCTATTTAAGGGCTCAATAACCCCTAACGCCAGCATCTTGGAGACCTCCTCCTTAATGCTGGCTCTCAACTTATCAGACAATCTTTAAATGTTATTCTTCAAAGGCATGCAGTCCCCAGCATTAACATCTTGGGTACACCATGTTTTTAGTTCTGGGGTAAGAAAAAATAATGAGGCAAACTGCCCTAACAACTGGCAGCAGTTTCTATGTTGGTCTAGGGTCAGTGTATGGGAGAGGCTGACACCTCCACTGACCGATCCAACTCCTTAGACGAAAGGAGGTTGGGGAGAAGATCACCCTCCTCTTCCATCCCATCATCAGTGACTAGGAGCATGGCTAGCTCAGACCTCTCAAAGTGGGTCTTAAGGCGATTGACATGAAGGGCCCTCAAAGGGTTCCTGGAAGTCTTGAGGTCCACCAAGTAGGTGACATCACTCTTGCATTCCTTGACCTCATAAAATTCAGACCAGTAGTTTTGCAGGGCTCTGGGCTCCATCACCCACACACAGGTTGAAACCTGACCAGAGTGGCATTCTAGTCTTGACGTCATTGCATGTCCTCCTGGCTGGTTTTCAATTCTCCTTAGACAGTTATGGAAGAGTGCTGTCTGGTTGCGCAGTACCAACATGTAGCTGACCACATCCTGAGAGGCCTTTCCCGGAGCTTGCTCCCAGCCGTCCTTCACCAAACTGAGAGGTCCACTTAAAGGATGCCCATACAGAAGTTTAAAGGGGCTAAAGCCAACACCCTTCTTTGGTACTTCCCTGTAGGCAACCAAAAGGCAAGGCGGGAGGACATCCTACTTTTGCCTCATGGGCTCTGACATGCTCATAATCATGCCCTTTAGGGTCCTGGTGAACTTTGTTCAGACGGCACAAGAGGTAATAATTATAGAAAAGAAAGCCATCGATGATCTTGAGAGTAAAATAAAAGATACTACGATAATAGAGGGAATTAAAAAGAGACTTGACGAGATGAAACAAGAAACTGAGAGCTACAGGGAATATCTAGTCAACAAAAAAATGAATAAACTTAGAAAGGACATAGATAAATTTAGTGCAGAGAAAATATACCCCTATTTAGGAAAAGAATACTATGACTCCAAAAGGGACCAGAGATGGGAAAAACCCAACTATCAGAAACCCATCTACTCTAGAGGAGGTAACAAGAGGATTACTTTTTCCGACACCCCTTGCTCTAGCAGTGAGGAGGAAGACCAACATCATGAAGCCCGTGTGAGAATGGGATACAACCCGGAACAAGAGCCTTTTTTAGGGCAGCGCCAGAAACGAGATCAGGGGAACTTCAGGAGTTCCAACAGGGGAGAACCAGTAAGGAATTATTCCCCTCAGGAGTATCTAAAAACCAGGAATCGCAGATACTGGCGGTAGATAAAATTCCAATCATCAATTTATCTTCCAAAAGTCTTACCATAGCCGAAAATGAAGTGCTTGAGAGAGGTTTTAGCTTTGCCCCCACAGAAGCCCCAAACAAATTTGAATTTGAGAAAGATCTCAAATTATTTTTTAGAAAAATTAGACTTAAGGACTTTTTCGAAGGTAGAGAGAGCCGCCCAAGCACCAATATTTCTGGGCTGCGTGGCAAATCATCTTTTACCCCCACTTTAGGCCAGGTCAGCAAAAATATTGAGATTTTTGAAAGAACTGTGGAGATCGAAATAAAAAATTTATTAGATCGTCCGCACAAATCATACAACAACTTCTCACAAAACCATAGGAAAGCACTTAAAGAACTTAAAGAAGATGCTAGCATTATATTTAAACCCGCCGATAAAGGCGGCGGGGTTGTTGTATTTGATTGTAAAGACTACAATGATAAAATGATCAGCCTATTAAAGGTGAAAGAACATTACAAACAGGTATCCCATTCTATGAATGTCCAACTGAAGAAAGATGTCTATGAACTGCTAGATTTAGCGAAAAGTGAAGAATGGGTCTGCGAGGAAGAGTTTAAATTTCTATATAACACAGATCCTATTACACCTGCGATATATGGGTTACCTAAAATCCATAAAAATGTTAACGATCCTCCCATGCGACCCATAGTGAGCAGTATCGGTTCAATTTAAGAACCCCTTAGCAAATATGCTGACTTCATTTTAAAACCCATTGTAGCTAAACAAAAATCTTATTTGAGAGATTCGGCGCTTGCGATCGCAACCTTTGAGGGACTGGGCTTCAATAGGGTGACCCAGCTCTTGGTCACCCTAGACATTGAAGCCCTATATACAAACATCCCCCAAAATGATACCATTAAAACAGTTAGATCGATTTTACAAACAGAAGATCTTGGTGGTGGCAATATTGACTTTATTATGAGCTGTGTCAGTATGGTACTTAAGAACAATCTTTTCCTATATAAAAAAGACCTCTATCACCAAATAAAGGGGACCAGCATGGGCGCTACTTGCGCCCCTAGTCTTGCCTGCCTTTATGTCAGTAAATTTGAACAGGTTCATGTTTTTAATGAATTAGCGCCTTTCTCCAAAAATGTTAGTCACTGGCACCGTTTCATAGATGATATTATTTTCGTCTGGAACGGTGCCAGTGACAAACTGGAAGAATTTATCTCCTGGCTCAACTTGGGAGACCCAAACCTCAAATTCACTTCTCAATGGAGTAACACGAAGATTAATTTCCTAGACATGTGCATTAAAAATAACGAGAATAGATTAGCAGTAGAACTATACAGAAAACCAACTGACAAAAATACCCTGCTACACTACGAAAGCAATCACCCCAAAGCCCAAAGAGATAATATCCCCTTTGGGGAATTTCTGCGTCTGCGCAGGAATTGCACAACAATAGAGGACTTTATGTCCATTCTGAGGGCCTTAAGAAACAATTAGGTGATAGGGGCTATCCGAAAAAGCTGATCAAGAACTCATTCAAACGAGCCAGATTTTACGACCGAGAACATATGCTAGATATGAATAGAAAGACAGAAAAGAACAAACCTACTGAAAAGATAGTATTTGTTAGTAAATTCTCCCAGATTAGCAATCAAATTAAAAACATCATTAACAGAAACTGGAAGATTTTAAACGATGAGAGAGAACAACCCATAGAGAAACCCATGTTTGCCTTCAGGCGAAATAAAAATCTACGCAACTCTTTGGTACACATGTATATAGACAAAGATGAGAATATTCAAACCACGATGCACCATACCAAAGCGGTAGGCAACTACAAATGTGGATCCTGTTCAGTTTGTGAACAATGCATAGTGGCTAAAAAGTTGGAATTTAATGGCCTCATGCTCACTTCAGATGTATTAACTAACTGCAGAAGCAAAAACGTTGTTTACCTCCTGGTCTGCCCGTGTGGCCTAGGCTACGTGGGCGAAACAGGACGTGAACTACGACACAGACTGGTAGAACATAAATCTGCAATACGCACCAATACTCACTTTGCCCAACTAAACCACAAATGCGAGGAATTTCGCTGGTTTATTTTGGAAAAGATGAGGATCAACAGGCGTGGAGGCAACATAGACAAAACAAGAAAGATGAGAGAACAATGGTATATGTGCAAACTAGATACCATCAACAAGGGCCTGAATTCCCGAGAGGACTGGATGTCCTTTATCATATAGACAAATGGACAATAGCTCTGTGATCTCTCATACGGAGTTTGCCTCTGTGAGCAATTTAATCCATCGCCTCCATGTTCTGCAATATATATAAAAATCTTTTGAATTATACAGAAAATACTAGTCCTGTTAATAAAATGTCGTTCAGCATATATAAATAAAGGGCTTAAAGGACGGCATAACGTTTTTTTATTTATATGTCTCCATGGCATTGCATGTCTAAAAGACTTCAAATGCATCAATAGCCAGGAGGTATTGCGAGTGTAGGTAGGACATGTTTCAATATGGCGCATGCCGCCAGTAACTGCGACGGTTTAATGCGAAACCCGTTGTCTATGTCACTGATAACCCGAAAGGGCTTGCACACGGAAACGCGCTGTGAACGAGAACGCTAATTTAGTTACAATTTGTAAACTGAAATCAGGTGAAATTCAGACCCTATTGGTATAAATAAACCGGATTGACATACAACATTTATTTCCTCGTGGACGATATCGGCTGGACGACGTGACGCAGTGGCGCGCATCCGATGAAGTAAGTGAAACTTAACGACCGTAGGGATAGCATAGGCTATAGGAGACGTTTGCTTCCAGAAACAGAGGCTCATTTGCCCAAGGAGAGCGGTACGTTAAATTACTAGCAGCCAGCCTCATATGGGAAAGCCCTTTAATTTTAAGTCATAGGAATTAAGGGCCTGTGACTTTCACATAGTACCACAAATGTGAGGGTAGTCTACCAATTAGTGATGATACAGTAGGATACGACTGTGCTAGGTTACCCACGTTGGGTAAGACCACGTGCAAGCCTGTGACCCATACACAGCGGTGTTTAATCGATATTCCTCTATTAACTAGATCAATATCTTTGATTAATATTGAAAGCCCTAAAGGAAACATACATTATAACAGTGAGATATATACATGTATATATAAATACAAAATATTCTCGTTTTCCATTTTAGACCCTAATTATTAAAGGGGTATTGGAGGTCCAAATTAAGAAGTTATAACTTGAACCCACGACCACGATTTTAAATTGGGAGGTATGTGTATAATCTATGTCTATTACCTAGACAATAGTGCTGACTACTTTTATCATTGAGTGTGGGTAATTTAGACATACATTACATGTCTTACAGAACTGATATACCAATCTGGCCGGTGACAAATATGCCCACGATATAGACAAGTACCACGAATAAACATTTTTTTTTTTTTTTTAATCAACGAAGGGTGCTACAAAGGTGAGATAAAGGCGTTTTTACGAGTACTTGTAATAAAACGCAATAAGAGTTCTCTAGTCAAATTAATCTAGCTATAATTGTATTGTAGATACATCTTACATCCTCCATTGGGACATCAAATAGGGAGACGGAGGCATCCGGCCCAGACACCTACGGCCATTTTACATATTTGGATGCCTGGGTGGCATTCCTCATTAATGAGAGGTGAGGCCTGCTGACAGTGATCTTTGAATCGAACTATATGATAATCCTAACATTAGGTGCCTATGTGGTGTGTGATTGTTTGGTATGCAGATGCACATGGATGCCGATTTTTATGTGAATATGTGGGTCTTTTCGAGCCATGGGAAGACTGGCATATATACCTAGGGATAATCTATGTCAGTTATTGTTTCCCCTCACAAAGCACTGTTTTAATAGTGAATATTTGGAGGGAATAGAGAGTATTGTATCATGTATGTTCTATATTGTTCTATGACGTTTTTGTATGTTTTTATACAATGACGCATTGTATGATTAGGAAGAACTGCTAGATATGATCCAAATGTCTTGTAGTATGATGTGATTACATGAGATATGACCTAAATGTCTTGTAGTATAATGTGAATATATGAAATAATACTTCCTAGGTACACTTACTGATATTTGTGTTTTTTCACACAGGTGTTTTTAACTGTTCCAGTATAAATCTGTTTAATTGTGAGAGTCATAATTCTAGTCTTGATAAAGATGGTACTATAAGACTTCCATCGAAACGCGTCGACGCCCTTTTGAGAAAAATACAATCCGTAAAGCGACTGGGACCATTGAGTACTTATTAAATAGTAAAGTACCGGGTTCCAGCCTGAAAAATGCTGTAATCATGGATGTGTGCCATTTTGAATGACATATTGTTTTGTCTACTATATGTACTCTCTTTTTTAATTTTCTATGTGTTTTTCTATGTATGTTTAGAAAGTATTTGTGATATCCGAATTCATTATAGATGTTAGGGGACTATGTCCATATTTTTAAGATTGTGTACTCTATGAGCTTTTTTTTAATCAATAAATAGATTTATACTTTTCTATAAATAACGGTGTCTAGATCGTTTATCTGGGATATATGGCTATACTTCCCGTGTATGTATGGTGTTAAGTTGAATGAGTGAGATTTGGATGTAATTTAGTACATACAGCCTATATTGCTTCTATTCTATACAACAGTCCAAAGGAAACTCTCTCAGTGATACATTCTAGTCTTAACGTCATTGCATGTCCTCCTGGCTGGTTTTCAATTCTCCTTAGACAGTTATGGAAGAGTGCTGTCTGGTTGCGCAGTACCAACATGTAGCTGACCACATCCTGAGAGGCCTTCCCCAGAGCTTGCTCTCAGCCCTCCTCCACCAAACTGAGAGGTCCACTTAAAAGATGCCCATACAGAAGTTTAAAGGGGCTAAAGCCAACACCCTTCTTTGGTACTTCCCTGTAGGCAACCAAAAGGCAAGGCGGGAGGACATCCTACTTTTGCCTCATGGGCTCTGACAGGCTCATAATCATGCCCTTTAGGGTCCTGGTGAACTTTCAACAAGCCCACTGGATTGTTGGTGGTAA
This sequence comes from Calotriton arnoldi, assembly GCA_963921515.1. Lineage (NCBI taxonomy): Eukaryota > Metazoa > Chordata > Amphibia > Caudata > Salamandridae > Calotriton > Calotriton arnoldi. Next base: position 188,449 of record CAWUFW010015714.1, read on the forward strand.
GGAGTGGAGAACTTGTAGTTTACCCTCCATTCCTTCCACATGGCCTTCACGTACCCTGACACAAAGTTGGTACTACGGTTGGTTACCACCTCCTTGTGGAAGCCCACACGGGTAAAGATCTCCATCAGTGCCCTGGCCACTGCGGGTGCAGTCACAGTTCATAGAAGGATAGCCTCCGGGTACCGGGTGGCATGGTCCACCAAGACCAGAATGAACCTGTTGCCCATGGCTGTCTTGGGGTCCAGATGCCTAATATAGTAAAGTAAAGTAAAAATTTTATTTGATTCAGACCTCAACTGAAATCAACAAATACAGGGTTAAAATTATTATTATTGGATTGAAAATGATTAAGATGGTAAAACTTTTGCTTTTAAAACATACTATAAAATGGAGCTGTAACAATATTCTATCGCCTATCCATACAACATTCAATAAAAATAAGATAAGATCTTCTGATTGTATGTTTTAACTTTAAAACAGCTTCAGAAAGCTTTTTAAAAACTTAAACAAGTTATGGCATACAAATTCATTAACAGGAGAGTTACACAACGTAATTAAATCTTGGGCCAAGAATGCGTTATACTTTAATTGAATTGGAATTATATAACGTCGTCGGGCCGCTACTATACTCGCGTTAGGACAGATTAGTAAAACGTGAAGCAAATCTTGTCGGCCACCTTTGCATAATTCGCAAATGCCTTTGGGGTTATTAGTACCTTCCCAGCTAGCTAAGAATGTTGCTAAAGGGAGTATGCCCAAACGTAAGAGAAGAATACATCACCTTACTCCGTGCTCTAGTTGAAAACGTAAGTAGGGAGCATAGGTTTTAAATTCTATTTGTTCTGCAAACCCTTTATAATGCTTTAATTGAACGCAATGTTCTTTATCCAATTCATAACTGATTCTAGGGGCCAAATGTTTTAAAAACAATTTCAAGTGTGCTGGGGACCACTCCTGTAAAAGTGCAACAGTGCATTGAGAAACCTCAAAGGCTTTTACCATATTCCTATTAAAAGTACACCCTGACGCTTCCTCTCTAAAAGTCTCCAATTTTAACAAATGCCTTAAGGTGCCTGGCGCTGCATGTAGTAAATTGTATGCCCACCTAATAATATTTGAAATTACTCTAGCAGAGATTCCTGTTACCGATAGCTCAAGACGTAGGGCTTGAACTGGTACCGACTGCGACACTTTTAACAATTTTCGGAGTATGGTTCCTTCCTTTACTTTTATAGATTGCCATGTTTTAATTTGTGTGTATTCCATGGCATATGATAAAATCGGAGGGATTTTCATACCATAAACCTCCATCATTGGTGTAAAGTGTCTATTTCCCGTAGAGAGGTACAGTCTCTGTAAAGCCCCAACGTGGGATTCTGCCTTCCGACTCAAGTGTTGGAGGTGGGCTGTATCTTGTAAATTTGATAAGATGCCTAATATATATAACTTTATTTCGGCTACCAAGCCATAAAAGTTTGCAATCACATAAAATCAGATATAATCAATATTTTAAACATTCTTTCTGTTTACACAAGTTAAAACTGTACATAGAATTGGAGGATAATTATTCAGACGACAATGCATGCCGGTAATCTATATAGCTTTGTGTTATATTAAATTAAGCCTCAGTTGCAAATAGCAATCAATAAAACCATTTATACATTTAAAATTAATTAATAACCCAATGATTTATGCAATAAAAACCATGTAACAGTGGAAAAGCAACCAAGTACTATTGATAAGGCCTTTCTTAAAATTCAATGTTCAAAGTTTGTAATTACTTAAGGCCTTCTATCTTTGAATCCAAGCACAGTGAAGGTAACGAGATACTGCAAAAACAATTTGTTCTCTTGGATCACTTTTCAATGACCTTGCAGCTTCCCAATAGTGCCTCACTCCCATGAGTTTACATACGGCAATGAACCATCTCTTACGTGCAGTTTTATAAAGGGGGCAGAAAAACAAAAAGTGATCTTCCAACTCTACAATTTGTGGACAACTTAGACAAAATTTGGAATTGAGGGTTATTTTAGACCATTTCGAAGTATGAGCTCTCAGTGGGAGAAGACCACATCTATTTTGTACATATAAGCATTTAGCCTGAAAGGGATGAATTCTATCCATATAAGGCTAAAACCTTGGTACACACTTATGATTCAAAAACTGACGGGGCGGGTGGAGAGAACAGTTGGGGATAGTTTGAATAGATACATAAGCAATGTGAAGTTATTTCTAAGTAACGAGTACATATTGAGACGTGAAGACAGCCGTGGATGGTCTGGAAGTGAGTCATCGAAGTCACTCTATTGGATGTCATTGATAAGTGCTTTACCACTGTGGGGTATAACTTTGCAGTACTGTAATAAGAATTAAGCAAATGCCTCTAAAGTTGTATTGATAAACGTGACAATAATTGCCAGAAAACTCAATATAAATTTGTTTTAAAAAAAATGATTCAAAAACTGACCAGTTATGCTGCTCTCCTGGTGGACTCTCCATGTTTGTTTCAAGACTTCCTCCCAGTATAGATGCTTTGCTTTCTGTGCATCTCCTTTAGCAATCAGCTCTGGTGACATCCACAGTTCACCCATCCCTATCCAATTTGATGTTTCTTTTATTACCTTCAGCCAGGGAGTGCTCACCTCCTTTTCAAGAGCTAGCAGATCCTTTACTGAATCCCTGTATATTGCTAGTTCTTGAGTTGACCAAAGTCTAATCCAGTACAGCAACGGTTTAATCAAAATAGTTAAATGTATTGGATCTATAGTTAGGTCTAATCTCAATTGTGTGATGGGTGAGCTTGGGAGGAGTTTAAAAAGAGCCCTGATAAACTTGTTCTCAACTTGAGTCAATGTTTCTGATTTTACGTAGCCCCATATCTCAGCTCCATAGACTGCCGCTGTTAGAGCTGAAGCTCTATATACTGTAATAGCAGGGGACACTGCACCCCCAGAGGTGGCCTTATATTTCCTCCCTATTTCAGAGGCTTTCAGGTGTAAGGTAGCTTTACTTTCGTCCAATTGGGCTCCCCATGTTAGTTTATCTGTTCGTCTGACACCCAAATAATCAAAATGTAAGACTTTCCTGAGGGGCACCCCCTCTATTGTCACATTCCCTCTCTATGATCTGTGGGTATCTATAGACATAAATTTGAATTTAGTTGGATTCAATTCTAAACCCCTTTCCTCACAAAAAGCAGCAAAGGCATTCAATTCGGATTGAAGCCCCATTGGTGTTCTCGAGATTAGTAGGGTGTCATCCGCGAACATCAGGATCGGGATAGGCACTCCTGCTAATTTAGGGGCATCATGTCTACATTCGGCCAGCTTTCTCACAGCTCCATTGATATATAAGCTAAAGACCTAGAGACCTTCTCTGACCTATTGGTCCGATTTAAATCAGGCTCTCCTAGAGATTGCTGTCCCCCTTATATCCTAAAGGATATTTTCTCTGCCTTACCACAAACCGTACTTCCCTTCTTGAATGAGTCCCTCGGGCAGGGTAGGGTCCCGAATGCCTTCAAGAATGCAGTCGTGGTCCCTCTCCTAAAGAAACCGGGCACCGACCCCCTTAACCCATCAAACTACCGTCCCATCTCTCTGCTCCCCTTCTTAGCTAAGATATTGGAGGCGCATGCTGCCAGATGTCTATCTAATTTTATTGAACACTCCGAACATCTGGACTCTCATCAAGCAGGCTTCCGGCCTGCCCATTCTACTGAGACTGTTATTCTTGCAGTCCTAGACGCCTTGCGAGCTAACGCGGATAAGGGCACCCCCCAGGCCTTGGTGCTCCTGGATCTGTCGGCCGTGTTTGACACGGTCGACCACCAAATCTTGCTGGACCGTGTCAGACAGGCTGGCATTCATGGTACAGCTCTCAACTGGATCAAGTCATTTCTCGAGGGTCGCACCCAAGCAGTACGCCTTGCTCCTTTTATTGCCCCCGAGACCGCAATCACGTGCAGGGTCCCACAAGGATCATCATTGTCCCCCCACCTGTTTAATCTTTACCTCCTGCCCTTGATTCGTTCTCTAAGGAATAGGAAGTTAACTACTTTTAACTATGCTGATGATCTTCAGCTTGTCTTTACCATCGACAACTCCCCTGACTCAATTCAGGAATTTCAAGACACCATGCTCTATATCCAGAGTTGGATGGACCATAACCATCTTAAGCTTAACCCGGGCAAGACCGAACTAGTCCTGGTCGGAAAAGGCCAGATCTATTGGGGCCCACACTATTGGCCAACTGAACTGGGACCCCCTCCCACTCCGTCCACTTCTGTAAAAAGCCTAGGAGTCACCATAAATGCTGATCTCTCATTTAGAGGTCAAGTAGGGGCAGTGGTCTCCTCTTGCTTTTTCCAACTGTGCAAAATTAAGAAGATTGCCCATTTGCTTACTCATACCGCTCTTATACAGGTTGTCACAGCCTTGGTTCTCTCTCGTCTTGATTTTTCCAACTCTATTTACCTCGGCCTCCCATTGTTCCTACTAAAACGTCTCCAGCTGGTACAAAACCAAGCTGCGAGACTTATTCACAAACGGCCAAAATGGCAATCTGCAAGCCCCTTACTTGTAAAACTCCATTGGCTCCCTATCATTCAGCGGGCAGCCTTTAAGACAGGGTGCTTAATTTTCAAGGCCCTTCACTGTAGGAGCCCTAAATTCATCAGCTGCATGATATCAAACATGTTCCCAACCGTAATCTGCGATCGGCACATCTCCAGCTGCTAACTACCCCTACCTATAAGCTCAAACGCCAGGGAGGGTGCAGGTTCTATTATCTGGCCCCCAGATTCTGGAATTCTCTCCCACTAGCGATCAGATCTTGCAATAACTTATTGGGTTTCAGAAAAATGCTCAAGACATGGTTGTTTGAGCAGGCTTATGCATAATCCGCTTCTGCCGTGACACTGATCAAGTTAAGCGCCATGAAACCTCTGGGTGTACGTGCGCTATAGAAATTTTTATTAACATAACATAACAAAGAGTGTGGGGGCGAGAACACACCTTTGTCTCACCCCTTGTTTAATATCAATCCTATCCGTCTAGTCTCCTGTCATATTCCATCTCATCTTTGCATAGGATTTTGCATGAAGAGCCTTCAGTATCCTTAATTAATAGGTCTATAGGAATTCCATACCCATTCACAACTTCCCATAGGGTTTCCCTCAGTACCTAGTTGAATGCTGCTCTCAGATCAATGAAAGCGACATATAGTTGGTATTGCCACAAGGTGACATATTTCCAAGATTCCAACTTGAAGCCAAGGACCTGGTCCAAGGTACTGATCTTAGGGGTCATTAGGATGGCAGGCGGACTTTAGTCCGCCCGCCATCCCAGTGGTAACGGGACTGGCCGCCTGCCATGCGGCGGTCCCGCACCCCTGATTAGGATTCCGCAGTCTAACATTGTGGCGGGTGCTGCTTACAGCAGCACCCGCCGCAATGTCAATTGACATGTTGTGCATTTCCATGCACAACGTGGCAGGCACCGTGCTGTGCCTTCCACCTTGTGCATGGGAATGGAGGGGGGTACCATGGGTACCCCTCAAGTGCAACCCCCAAGTGCAGCCCGCAACGGGCCCCCAAAGCAATTCCCCGCCAGCCTTTCCATGGTGGCATCACCGCCATGGATAGGCCTTTAACCGCACGCATGCTACTATGGATGGCAGTGCCTGCTAGGGACCGCCACCATATCAAGGGCCAAGTCCGCCCGTCCGGCAATCGGAACGATTGCCGACCGGCGGAAAAGCGGCAGACGCACTTTGCATCCGCCGCGATACCCCCGCCATTATAATATGGCGGGGGTATTACTCGTTACAATGCCGTAACGTCGCCACCGCCGAGCCGGCATCGTAATGACCTCCTTAGTTCTAAAACCCGCTTGTGCATCTTCAAGGATGTTATTCTCTTCTGTCCAGTCATTGAGCCTAAGCAAAACCTGCCTGCAGAAAATATTTTGTGTATTATCCAGGAAACTTATAGGTCTATAATTAGCGGGGTTATCTCCTTCACTCTTTTTATATATGGGGTTAATAACAGCTCCATACCATGTGGAGTTAATTGGGTCACCTTTTAGAATGCTGTTGCATAGTGCATTTAGATATGGGGACCAAATATTTGGTTGGGATAAGAACAGATCCCCTGGAGTACCATCCATTCTAGGGGCTTTTCCTTTTTTCAACTGTTTTAATGCCTGTTCTGTTTCAGCTAGGGTAAAATGTTAATGAGCTACATTTGGGGTGGATACTCCACTGTCTCCGTGGGTAACATTCCCCACAATCCTATCCATTCCTCCCAAAAGAGATCTGTTAGAATTTATTAAATGATCCTTACCCTTGTACAAACCACCGAAATGGGCGACCCATATATCAGGTTTTATTACTGGATCTGAGTGATTAACAGAGGGGGGTTAACTGCTATTAGTTTCCAAAAAGCTTTTTGGTCCCCCATTTCTAGGGCTCCTGCAATTGCAGACCATTGATTCGATTCCCATTCCCCTCTAGCTCTAGATATGGCAATCTTATACCGATTCCTCGCTTTGGTAATTTAAAATCTTTTGCCCTTTTTAATGGCTCTTAATAGGTTGGATTTTTCTAACCGACAGGTTTTCGTGTACCCGGAGGGGAGGTTTTTTGGGCGATCACCTCTCCTCTGTTCCTTCACAAAACTTGGTCTTAGTAGCTCCATTAGTTAGCAATGTATATTAGCAAAATTTACATTTTGGACATTTGTGAGGTCAACCTGTGAAAGTTTTTGCACAAATAGATCATATAGATGTGTCAAATCCTTAGTATTCGCAACAAAACAGCCCATTTTACATTTTGTAAGTTATTGGTCATTACTATTGGATTCTTTGTTATAACAGGAGGCAATTTTACATCTCTAAATGGGGCCATAGAGAAAATTGCACTTAATGTCTGGTGGTCACTATCAGTTCTGGGAATTACCTTAATATCATATAGGTCTGGCCATATATCGTTGTCCACCAATATATAGTCTATTCTTGAGGTACTTAAACCTCTTTTAAAAGCTGGACACGGTGGGCAATCAGATTATGTATTGCCATTTACAATTTTCAGGCCATGGTCAACAATTAAATCTACAAATTGTGCTCCTACCTTTGATATTTTCTTATTGAAGCTGTCCGAGGTATTTTTATTACAGCCAGAGAGTTGGCTTCAGAAACATTGCAACCAGGGGCAGATGGAATTCGAGTGTTACAGTCCCCTACTACAATTTTTATGATTTTCTGATTAAACTGCCACTATAGGAGATTGAACATTTGGAGGGATTGACCTAATGTACATATTAACTAGGGCTATGTATTTTTGTCCTATTGGAGTAGCAATTTTGATTTCAAGGGCAAGTAGATCTCTTGAATTAGATGGGACAAGTCTCGCCACTGGGAACAAGCCTAGACTTAACCATATTAATAGTCCACCTGACGGACGCCCTGCCAAAGAAGGGATTGCATTTTTACTAAATGTCAGGAAACCATGTCTATATATTGAGTTAATAGCCCATGTCTCCCGAAGGAGTATAATATGGTGCCTATCAATAAATGAACCCCCACTCTGGATCTGGGAGTTTTGACTTGATTCCTGCAACGTTCCAAGACAGCATATTTAGACAATCACCCTTTGTCGTATCTGAGCTTTGATAATGGTACAGATTATGGTGGGTCCAGAAGCCTAATAATGTGGATGCCCACCCTATCAAAAGGGGTTTCAAAGACAGGAAAAGGTTGCAGGGGAGACTTGCATTTCCCCCCTGTTTTGCCACTGGCCTGGCAGTTAAGACAGGACCTGCAAAACATATCTGAGGCCTTCCTCATTCGAGGCCAGTAATAGTGGGTGACAAGCCTGTCAAAGGTTTTGTCCTGCCCCAAATTACCTGCCTGGAGTACATCATGAGCCAGCCCCAGTAGAAAGGCCCTGTATCACTGAGGGACCACCAACACCCAGATTGTACCAGGCTCAGGAGCCTTAGGCTCACTATACAGGAGACCATTCTCCCAGTATATCAGGTGTTTACCAGAGGTGTCACAAGCTGCCCGAGTCTCAGCCTGCTGTCGAAGACCCACAAGAGTAGCGCATTTCTTCTGTGCCTTGCAGAACTCTGGTGGGACTGCCCTTCCTGCTGCCAGTTGACCAGCTCAGGTAGGTTCCCCAGTTAGCCACATTCTCCGCTGTAGGCTCCGGGTGTCCCCCCTAGGGTCAGCTTCCTCCCGGGCCTTGGGAGTTTCAGGAGTGAGTTTCCCGCACACCTTGCCCTTTACCTATGTGGCAGGTCCCTGGGCCATTCTTCCAGTCTCCAGGTCCTCTTGACTACCATCTGGGGCTGCCATGGACCGTGTGGTCAGGCCCACCCACTCAGGCAAACTAACAAGTGGAACCTGAGCTCTGCCTCCTGCCAGGGGATGTGCTACAGGTCATTGCCAAGCAGACAATCCACAAGCATGGAAAGACTCACAGGTACTCTTAAGAAATCTCAAACCCTCCCCATTCAAGGGAACCAGAGCCACAGGATAGTGGCTTTCATGGTTGTCAGCTGCAGCAACTTGGTGGAATACATTAGGGGCTACCTGTTCTGAGGTCACCAGATGACATCTGACAATTGTCATGCTGGCTCCAGTGTCTCTCCGAACCTCCACCCTCTGCCCACTGATGGTGACCCACTGCCTGTATTTCCTAGTATTACTAGGCATGTGAGTTCTCTGCACCATCTTTCCGTCACCCAGGGACACTAAAGTAACCTCTACTCTGTCCTCCACACTATCTGGGATAATCTCCTCCCCAGGTGCTACACTAGCCAACTCCAGTGACTGTGCACCAGTGGGGGGCTGTGCCCACTTGGGACACTTGACACCCCCCTTGAAGTGCCCTTCCTGTTGGCACTCATAGCACTTAGGGGGTACCTTCCCTGAAGACTTACTCTCAGGAAACCATCTCTTCTTCTTTTTAGTTGGGGGATGGGAGCCTGTCCCGAGGGCCCTTTAGACAACTCCTTGCTTTTTTTTTATCCCCCTCCTCCTTCTGATGGGGACCCTGCACACCCTTGTGGTGATCACCCCAAGATACCTTCTTATAGACCCTGGTGCTAAGCCAGCAGTCCACCTCCTTAGCAAGCTCCCTGGGGTCAGTGAGCTTACTATCGATCAAGTGCTGGCGCAGATCTGGAAATCAGTTACTGAACATGTGCTCTCTTGTAAATAGATCACACAGTCCTTTGTAAACATTGACCTCACTGCCTTTCACCCAACCCATCAGTGCCTTGCAGAAGGAATCCAAAAAATCTACCCAGGACTGCTGGGCCAGCTTATGGCTTGATCCAATATTTTTCTGGGGCTAGACCATACTTTCTCACAAGGGCTTCCTTCATGAGGGATACCTCATTCTATCCTCCATTTCTAATGGCCAATAGGTTGTCCATCTCCTCGCTAGAGATATGCCTCCACAGGCATTCCCCCAACTCCGCCTCTTGTGCATCTGCAAGGCAATCTCATAAGACTCAAACCACTTGTCGATGTCGTCTCCTACAACAAAGTCAGGCACCAGACCTTTAGGAATGGAGACCCTCTTGTATCCAGATGGCACTGAAGCAATGCTGCCACCATCACTGCTAGACTCTGCCTGTCTGACCTTGATGTCCAACTCCTTAAGGCTCCTCTCATGAGTCAGATGCTCCAAAGCAATTCTCTCCTCCATAGCAGTTTCTTTTGCTCTGTTTTCACAGCCAATGTATTTTGCTCTGTTTCCAGGAGCAATTTCTTTTGCTCTCACTCCATGGCCAGCTTATTTTCTTCTATTTTAAGCTTAACCATATCCAGCTTGTACTCCCTCTCCACCTTCCTCTCTGCCATCTCTTCTGGGTATAGGTTGCAGGAGGACAAATGCGGCCTGCAGGTGAAGAGGTCTCAAATCCTGGGAGGATGTTACCCCCTCCTGTGGATTCTGCTCAAACCCTTTCTCATCCTCCTGGTCATTTGCATGGTTGGGAATTAATGGGCCTCTGCAAATGCCCTTAAAGTGTTCTCAAACTCCTCCTTTTTAGTGTTCCTCTTGACAGACAACCTCCTCTCCAGGCAAAACTTCTTGAGCTGGGCCACAGTGTAGCTCTCTTGGTTAGCCAGCTGAAACTTCATTTTTGCAGGTGAGGTCACAGACAGTCAGGTAGAGTAAGAATACATTTTGAAAAATCAAAAAGGCCAATCAGGGAGAATTTACTCGAATTGGTCTTAGATGTAGACTAGTAGTGTACACGCAAACACTGTATGGCACTGCACAAACACAAGTCTTATCCCACCGCTGCCACCAATGTTAGAAATTGGGTTCCTGGTTGACTGGGATATAAGCCCTGGTCAAGCAGTAGCCAGAATCCTAGTCAGGGTAAGGCACAATCACACCCTAAATTAACCTGTGCTCACCATCTCGTAGCTTGGCACAGAGCACTTAACTTTGTGTAAAGGAAGGAAGGAAGGAAGGAAGGAAGGAAGGAAGGAAGGAAGGAAGGAAGGAAGGAAGGAAGGAAGGAAGGAAGGAAGGAAGGAAAAGACATTTATAGAGCGCATGGCTACCCGGAAGCATCCCAGCGCTAATAACTGACACGGGGGAGGTGAAAGTATTTGTGCAACACTTCAAAAAGTAAGACTTTGAAAATACCACACAAAAAGATTTTATGCCAGGTTAGAAACATAGAGCTTAAGTTTATAAATAAAACAAAACTAAAATGACAAAAATCCAATATGTAGAACCTGAGTTATGAATTTTTAAAGAGTAAACTGTAAAATAGCACTTAGAAGCATAAAGCATCAAATGGCGATATCTGGTCACGCTGAACTGGGTCGAATCCAGTTCAGACCAACCGTGATGAAGCACGGGTCGAATATAGGCCCAGAAGAGTCCTGCTGAGGGTCTACCTTCTCAAGTTTCGAACCAAGAGTCCTATTCATTGGGAAGAAGTACAACAGGAGCAAGGAGAGCATCGCTGAGGATAGTTGGCAGGGCACGAAGAGCCGGCTGGGCATCGTGGGCAGATGGGCTGGGGCCTCGCGGTCTCAAGAGGTGATACTTGCTGTGCGAAGAGACGAACTTGCGGCTGCTCATGCTGGATTTCCAGGCAAGCAGCAAGGTTCCGGCCCGAGTGTTTGCAAAGAGCCCAAAAGTTTGACTTAAAGAGCAAAAAGACACTTCCAAGGGCCTATTACCCGAGAGGCACTCTTTGGGGGTCAGGAGCTCATTGAAGATAGGCCGAGGAGCTGTGGGGAGCCTGTTATGTTCCTGAGGCTCAGATCAGTAAGCCAGCAGACTAGCCCTTTGAGTCACTCTGGGGTCCTGGGTTCAAGATGGGCTCTAGGACCAGTTATTCTTCCCCAGGTAAGAGGGCAGCAGGTCATCACAGCAAGGCTGTAGCTTCTGAAGAGTAGCAGTCCAGCAGAGTGACAGTATTTCAGCAGCACAGCAGTCCTTTTTCCTGGCATAGTATGCACAGGTCTAGAAGTGTACTGAAGTGGTGGTATCTCAGGTCCAGTACTTATATCCAGTTGTGCCTTTGAAGTGGGGGAGACTTCAAAGACATACCTTAGACGTGCACAGAGTCACAGTCCTTCCTGCCCTAGCTCCAGACACACTACAAAGAGTTATGCAGCCCTTTGTGTGTAGACGGGACACAGCCTATTCAGGTGTAAGTGAGGCTGTGTCCAGCTCCTCCCTCTCATCCTGCCCTGTCAGGAAGGTCAATCAGGGCACACCTAAGCTCCCATTGTGTGTGGCCATCTAGGAGGAATACACAAAGCCCAACTGTCAACTACCCCAGACATGTGATCAGAGACAGGCAGCAGGCCCCAAATGGCTAAAGTAAGAAAACACCAACTCTCCAAAAGCAGCAATTTCAAAATTGCAATTTAAAATTGATTTTAAATTGTGATTCCAGAGACACCAAACTTGAATCATTTTTATCTTCCTAGTTGGGAATCACACTTATAAAATGTAACAAGGTTACAATGTTATCCTATGGGAGATATAATCCTTGAAGCAGTGAAAAACAAATGTAACGATTTTTCACTACCAGAACATGTACAACTTAAAAGTACATGTCCTCCTTTTTAAATACACTACAACCTGCCCTTGGGCTGTCCAGTGCCTACCTTAGGGATGACTTATAGTTATTAAAAGGGAAGGTTTGGGCCTGGCAAGAGATTTAACTTGCCAGGTCGACATGGCAGTTTAAAACTGCACATACAGGCTCTGCAATGGCTGGCCCGAGACATTTTTAAAGAAATACTTCAGAGGGTGGCACAACAAGTGCTGCAGGCCCACTAGGGCACATTTAGTTAATTTTACTAGGGACTCATAAGTAAATTAAATATGCCATTTGTGGATAAGCCAATGTTACCACATTTTATGGAAAGAGCACTAGCACTTTACCACTGGTCAGTAGTGGTAAGGTTTGTAGAATCCTAAGTCCAGCAAAAACAAAGTTGGCAAAAACAGTGGGAGCGAAGGCAAAGAGTCAGGGAAAATCACACCAAGGATGCCAGGTATAACCCGGACATATAAAATACATCTCTGTAAAATGACTTTTCTCAAAGCACATCCTTATTGGAAAGAGTGTTTTGTGAGAATCAAAGTAGATGGGTGCAGGTTTATTTCGAAATGTGAGATCATTGATTTATGTTATTGATATTGCAATGAATGGCTAGCATGTTATATGCACTGCTTCTTTATGAACATAAATAAAATGCTTGTGAGTCATCTGGCAGGATTAGGTTAGACAAGTGCATGGAACATCAGATTTTTGCTTGATTGGCTTCTATTGTATATGGGTGTGTTTTGATGCATGCATTCATGTCAGATGTAGGGTCTTAAAGCTGATGCATGTCTTACACAAATGACTCAGCTTAAGTTATAGGAATTGCCTTGATAGAATGCATTGAAACAAAGTAAGAAGAGCCCAATCATCTTTCTATCTTCAAAAGATGTTTAATTACACACTGAGGCATAGCAATATGAGTAGAAATCTCCTTTGTGGGCTGCTTATTGCTGTTGTTCCCCATTCTAAATTGAGATTTGTTGGTGGTGTGTCTACATCAGAGTCTAGATTGTCGTAGGCCAGAATACGAAGATTGTTACCATTAGGTGGAGTTGTGATACTTGTTTTCCCAGGATCTTATATATGAGTTAGAGCTAATGGTTGATCTGTATCTGCAGGTGATTGCTGAAGATAATACACATTTCATGGTAAGGGGTCAGATTGTGACTTATTTAGTGACTTTATCCATTGCTTTCTTGAGTGGCTGGCTGATGAGAAGAGAGGACTGTCTTGCACTATATTTTTTTTCTACTCCAGTATTCTTCAATGTATTATTCTGTATTGTAATACTTAACCCTATCTGTGATGCATTCATGTTGTGGCCCACTCATTCTGCTGCTGGCAAGGCTTTGGACATTGCCTGTTAATGCATGATTTCAATGTCAACAGCATGTACACAGTGGCTCTCTATATGTTCCTGAATAAATCTCCTTTCATCATCATATTTATGCTGCAGACATCATTACATATATCTGTGGGGCTGCTCTGATTACAACTTTTATGTGAAATTCATGGGTTGGTCACTGGATGAGCAGCTGTTAAATCACTTTCAGAATATCAGTGCTGGTGTGGTCATGAGAACTGGTGGTAGAAAGCAAGCAGTGACCTGGCTGATTTGGATTTTAGAATATTGTGTTTTCAAGGACTCTATAGTTGCAGACATTTGTAACTCTGTTGATCAGGAAAATTGACCATTTTTACATGTTGCAATTCATTTGCTGTTGGGTTATTTCAGAGATTAAGATATTCCTTTTCCAAGCTCTTGTGAGCAGTGTGTCATTTAGTTGCTTAAAATGACTACTTACTTAGAGATTCTTGCTCAGGAGATGGAGCTAACCATAGGGGAAGATTGCAGCTCTGTGATCAATATGCCATGAGAAGCGATAGACCTCACCAGGAATAGGTGAGGTGCAAGAAGGCTAGGGATCTGGACTAGAATGTATCTCACACTGCTGCAGAACCGATAAGGCCCACGCCATATATTCATGAAAACTGTCACTGAAATTAAGTCCAGTCTATCTATGTCATCATTCAAATCATTGAGGAAACTTCTTTTCTCTGAAGCTCTCAAAGGGTAACAGACCCAAACACAAACGTAGCAAAATGTTGAACATCGAAATAGGCGGAATAATGACAGAGAGCTCCACAATAGGTGCTAAGATGTGTACACTAGAAACAACTGTGGGGTTAGATTTAGACTTTATCAGACAGGGTATTCTCTTTCACACACAACAGAGTACCCTGTCGGCCGAACTGACGAATGCCCACCCAATTTAGGTTGAGGAGGACCATCAGCAATCTATCGACAGAGCACCTGTTGTCTCCATTAATGTAAAGCTACTTCTGAGGGACCGAAGGAGTAGGGGCAATCAGAGAAAGGACATTACACCACCTGCTTTTATTAGGATGGACAGTATGATGTCTTTTTTTTAAGTCTGTCACTGCCCATAGAAAAGACAAATAATGAACCCAACACACAGGAAAAATCTCCCCGGGTGCAGGGACATTAGTTTTTTGTTATTCAATAACAGACTCCCAATCTGTAAGTTTCTTCTTGAAAAACTAAAATCTTTCTATAAGTTGGGTAGACAGCCATCAAAACCAACGGCAGCAGTCCACCAAAAATGTTATACCTTGACAGGTACCACCATGATGGTGGCTCCTGTCAAGGTACAAAAATCCACCCTGGGCCAGCGATGATCCCTACATTTGGTGGACAGTCTCTCAGTGTGGCAGAAGTAATGTCCTCTGCCATCCTGATGGTTGGAGTACAGTCCTCCAAAGTCTGGCCCTATGTCTGAAATGGCAACAGAAATGAAATACATGTGATCAGACTTTGTAACCATGCACCACCGGTTGAATGCTCCAAATTGATGTTAAGAAAAAGTTAAGAGGAACTTTTGCATGAGTCAGACTGGCTAGCTAAATTATGGAAGTTAAGAAGATGTAAAGTTATAGATTTGGAAGACTGTACATGAAGATTTGCTTATATAGCATACCGGAATCCATAGAGAAAGAGGACATGATCACCTTCCTGAGAGACTTCCTCCTAAAACTGAGTGAGAAACAACTCAGGAGACCCACTGATTTTCAAAAGTCACAGAGAATACCTACAAAGAATGATAGAAGACCAGATAGTCCAAGACCTGTGATAGCATTGCTACTCCAACACCAGCACACACAAGCCATCCTTCAGAGATTGAGACCAAAGATGGGTCAATTACCTTTTGAGAGAATCAAATATGCAGAACGTCGGATTACCCACTTGAAACTTCAAACAAGAAGAAAAGATTCCTTGCTCTAAGACCTAGACTGTGACAAAACATCATTAAATATGGTCTACACAACCCTGCACCAATGAGTCACCATAGACAGCAAAACTCTAGAATTCTCCTACGCAGAAGAACTAGGCAATTTTTAGAAAACATCTTACCAGCATCAATGGTTATTACAGTCCAAGATACTGGAGATCGAACCAATGACAGCACAACACATAACAAGTGTCATGCTGCTACTCATACTGCAAAATTAAACCCAAGCATACATCATAGGAGATAAGGTAGATGTAGTTTAACTAAAATAGTAGAAACATTGACCTTAGGCAGAGATAAATCCCAATCAACATTGAAAGGTATTGCTTCTGCAAGTTCAGGCCTGCCCGAGAACTCACCCAATATGATACAATAATGCCTGGTCTGCACCGTCCCTGCAAATTTTGTTTCTCCATCTTCTACCTATAGGCTTAATCATATGCCTCAATATTCTGCACAATTGACCCAGATAGTAACGACGCCACACATATGATCCACAAAATTTAACAATGAGCCCTAGAACTCGGTAAACACCCACCTTTCAGGTGATAGAATCACTGACCCTGAACACCGATTCTCCATAGAGCACTACAACCTCCTTGTAATAGCTATGAAGCACACCCCACCCCCTAGCACAACCTAACATTATACAAAATCACCCACATATATGATATAATCTCACATAGACCCTTGGGAGTCCTTCCCAACTGGCTAGATTATGATCTAGGCCCTGAACATAAGGATGCACTAAATCCCGCCGACATCAACATCTAGTCCAGTGAAGAACTTATCCCTCACTGACTATCCCATGCATACTGTCATTATGTGACTCTAACTAGCTCAAAGGCTCAGTTTCTTAGATCATATCACACAACATAAATAAGGCAAATCTAATTTGTCCTAACTCTACCACATCACATGCACTGATGAGCAATACATATTCATTCAAATTTCTTTAGTCCAACAAGACAATCAACAACCAAGCCACTATGCATCCTATCACTGAATATCTGAATGAGAATGGGTTTGCTAACTTTGTTAAGCAAAATATGGTTTTACAATTTTGAAATAGTAAGAATGCAGGTATAGCCCTTCTACAAGAGTCCCATCTTCTGCCATCTAAAACTGGCGAATCAAGATATGATTGGATAGGAAGAGTGACTGGAAAAAGCTGTGTACAGGCAGAGGACACTACCCACAGTCATTATGCAAATTTCACTAGGAAATGCAGGGTAGCAGCACTAGTTCAACATGGTCAGATCTGCAAAGCCAATATACTTTATAAAAACCCAAAACGACTGGCCAAACACTCATAATAGACTCAATCTATTCACCAAACTCCAGCAAGATCAGATTTATGGTGAAACTCTCAAGTCTTCTCCGAGATTGACAGGACTTGAGCTATGATTGGGTGCGATTGTAAACCAGCTGTAGATCTGTTATTCAATGGTCCGTAACACTAGCTAGAGATAACATACATAACAGAGCAGTTCTGTATGACTTAATAACTGATCACAATTTGCTGGCCACTTGGAGACTCACTCACCTCTCAGAGAAAGAATGCATCTATCTCTCCTCAGTACATGGGACTAAATCCTGCATAGATTATTTCTTAGTCCAAAACTCCCTAGTCCAACTGATAAGCCACACAGAGATCTTTTCGGTGGGATAATTAACTGCTCCCTAACACCTACAGAATTAACACTCAGACATATCATACTCCTTAAATAACACTGGTGCATGAAAGTGTCAAAATGTTAATGACTAGAAGATAAGCTCCTCTTAAATGCCCTTGATCAGATATAGATTGAAGAAAATGATCACTCAATTACCTTTGACCAAGCCCTATGGGTAGCAGTCAAACTGACATGGAAAGGCATGCTCATGCATTACTCAGTGGTAGCCAAAAGGAAGTATATAGAAAAGTAACAAAAATTAGAGTGAACCATAGTTTGCCTTATATTGGAGCATAAAACAAACCCCATACCACTATTATGTTATTGCATAGAAGCTGAGGCGTTTGTCCTCAATAATTTGTATAACTATGCTGCAGAGAAAGCCTTGGTGAGATTCAAGCAGAGGCACTATGTAGGAGGAGAATAGGCAAGTAGGATGCTAACTTTTTAACTACACAAAGAGAATCTCAAATGGCCATCTCAGCAATAGAAAACACACAAGGCAACTTAAAAATGAATCCTGAGAATATCACTGAGTCCTTTGCTTCGATCTATGAATCCCTGTATGGCTCCAAACAGAGTGAAATGCCACCCTCCCTCTGAGGAAGAGGAATTTATGGAGATGATCTAGAGAGGAAGGATGTGACCTAATGAGTGGTGAGAGAAAGATCAAGGAGATTAGTGAGACTACAGCAATTTTTCCAACTTGCAGATCTCCGTGTGAAGACAGCTTTCTTCAAAATTTGTAAAATCCAGATTACCTCCATGCTGTACATAGCCTTTAAGGAGGCAGAAGCAACCAGAACTCTGGGCTCTGTATTTAGCAATTATCCCCCCCAAAGTAGACAAGGACACCCTCAGAATGTGGCACTCATAAATGTTGACAAAACATAGTGGCTAAATCCTGCCATCAGAAAACGCTGGCTTAGCTACACACTTATACATCATTCTCAGGTAGTATTTATCTCTGGGAGATCATCCATAAACCATCTTAGAACACTATTACATCAAACGTGGGACTCCAGAGACAACACAGATAAAGTGTTGGGAGCCTCTCTCAATGCTATGAAAGTGTTCAAGTAGGATGGAATGGTGACACCTGTTTTATATCGTGACAGATGTGTACTTGGCCAGGGCTTCATATCCAAAATCAAATGGTTATATCAAACACCTATGTCTCAAATTAGCTGTGGAGGATTCCTTTCTTCACCATTTAGATCAAAAGAAGGATGAGACTGGGACTTCCTCTATCCCCGTTGCTTTTCTTACAAGTTTTCAAGCCTCTAGCAATTGTCAACCATTCTACTGCATCAATTTAGGGTATCCCCTCCAGGTCAGTTTAAATAAAATCATTTTTATATGAAGACAACATACTCATGACACTTCAAAGCCCATAGACAACGACACTTGCTTTATTTACATTGCTTAACTCTTTCTCACAATTCTTGCAGCTCCCAAAAAAAGTGGGGAAAGTGTGAGCCAGTGCCCCTTTCTCAGTGTACTACTAGAGCATGCATAAATGAACGTCTGCTGAAATAGATCCAGAAAGGTGTGTGCTACCTGGGAATACTCTGGAATAGATTCCATGAAGGAATGGTAGGAGACAATATTATGCCACTATTGAACAGAACGCCAATTGAATTTGAGACATGGTCTCATCTCTCTTTATGAAGCAGAGTTCCAGCAATCAAAATGGTGATTGAAACAAGATTTAACTATATCATGGGAAGGCCACTCATACGAGTAAAGAAGATACTGAGCACCTGCATTGATACAATAATTAAAAACTATTTCTGGGAAAATCAGAGGCCAAGATGAAAAGTGAGCACATTTTTAGCTTACATGGTCCAATATAAGAGCATATCACATTGCAACTCACCTTTCACAATTACAACACTTCAACACAACATCCACGCAAATACATCCTAGGGTACAAACTGAATGTAATAGCCTAGAATGTGACTGGAATGTAACCGTGCTACACAGATCGCCGCAAAGGCAAGTAAAGCAAGTGACAGATAATCCAATAGTAACAAGCATGCTCCAAACTTGGAAGATAGTGCACAAACATCTTTCCAATTATACCTGGCTTCATACATCATCTCCTTCTCATATAACACTGGCATGATGGAATAGGGTTCTCCCACCTCCTGGAAAGAATGGATATCCTTTGGTTTTAGTAGAAAAGAGCACTTTGTAACAGGGGAATCTATACCAGACTTCAAAACCCTAGTTTTTCAGTTTGGTTCAAAAGCTTTATTTTGACAATACATGTCATATAAGCATTTTTAAATATATTCAGTAAAATACATATAGTTAAAACTTGTTTTATGACATAGTGCAGGAAAGCCTAGGCATATCAGCATGGTAAAATGTACAATTGATGAGCAACAACTGTCATCTTAATTGATAATATTAAAAACATATAGAGCAGAAATGTTTTCGTGAATATTCAATCTATAGCAGAAAAACACTAAACAACTTTAAAATATCAAGAGCATGCGCATGTATGTAAAGGACGTGGGTTGGACATAAGTATTCATAGACCATAAGTACTGCTTCTTGTTCCCAATATCTTACATATGGGTTTTAACTATTTGTTACATGACCCTGTGTATGCTGAGCACACAAACAGAACATGAGAAATGGATTCCCTTTTGTCAATACAAATGGGACATTTATCATACGTTTCACAGCTCCAGTTACTTACAAAGGCTTTTAAAGGAAAAGATCCAACCCGAAATTGGAAATAAAGTCTCCTATGGAAGGGAACTTATATAATGTCCCAATAAGGTTCTAAGAAAGGGGAGGATTTAAATTCTAAAAACCTCCCCATCAAGGTTGAACTCTCAGTTGCACTGGATTCATTATCATTGACCAACAAAGTTCTTTTCACCATTTTTTTCTTACGAGGGAAACTGAGCACCAGAAGGATTATCCCATAATATCCTCAATTCCATATTGGTCAGTGATCGTTTAATGTTTTGAAGCCAGGAAATCTTTGGAAACAATCTGCCTCCATAACATCCCTCAGGGCTTCAGCATAGTTTATCAACTCGGGTGTAGACCAGACCTTACGCCAGTATAAAATTGGCAAGACATAATGTGAGCTAGTCCTGCAACAAAGGAAACAAGACATTCTAGCTAAAGCTTGGGAGGATTTTAACTAAAGCGGCCGATTTGAAAGACACCAGACTCTTCTGGAACGTAGTCAACCGACCTTTTTTGTCGGATAATTGAGCTTCTATGATTGAGTGCCATATCCTTGAGGATGACTGGATTGACCACTTTTTCTCTATTTATAATCCAGATAACAAAGATGGTGGGTGCTCAAATGAAAATATGCCTGACAGCTAGCCTATTAACAAGGTGTGGCTAATCGATCTTGTAGATTTCGCTGCAGTCAAAAAACCCATTATGAGTGCTGCAAGTGGAAAAGCCCCTGGTCCAGATGTGGTTCTAGTTGACCTTTTTGCTAATAGCGTGGAATTCTGGGCTCCCCTTGTCACAAATGTATTGAGGGTTGCAGTGAAAGGCGATATTATAGTTTCATGGAGTAAAGCCATCATTGTACCTCTCTCTAAGACTGCCCTGCATGTTATCGCCCAATCTCGTTGATTGATTCCACAGTAAAGATCCTCTGGAGGGCAATCCTGGGCAAACTGGAGGACTGGGCAGAGGCTAGCTCTTTTTTTCACCCTGTCCAGTATGGCTTCCGACAGGGTTTAGGGACTGTAGAGCAAACGCTCAACCTAACTCTCATCATAGGTAAATATGTCAAAGCCAGGAGAGGGGCCATACATAAGGCGTTCATCGACCTCTCCTGTGCTTTTGACCTTGTAGAAAGGAGAATATTATGAGACCTAATGGAGCAGGTGGGAATTGATCCCCCTCTCGTGGGTCTGGTAAAACGCCTGCATTGGGACTCTACAATGAGCATGCGCTTTACACGGAATGGGGACTGTACAGCCCCAATAAATGTGACTAGAGGGGTTAGACAGAGTTTCATATTAGCGCCTTTTTTATTATACATTAATTCCCTAGCTACTGCTCTAAGGGCTTGCAGTGATGATGTCCCTAGGATTGGTATGCAAGCAGTACCTCTGCTGCTCTACGCGCATGATGTGGTTCTCTTAGGTCTGATCGCAAATGCCCTCCAAAACCTTCTGAATGGGTTTATTGATTTTATGCTGAGATTAAAATTTAAGGTAAATCAGTCAAAATCTTTTATTATGACCTGTGTTCCAAAACATACCAAGTCAAAAACATTTTATATAGGGAGGGGTACAAATTGAAAAAGTTCCTTTTTTAACTACCATGACCCCAGCAGCAGTCCACAACAAGCAAGGCAGTTGCAGTTCCTCAAGGATGAATCTTTATAGAGTACATCACTTATGGTGTACAAGTATCAAAGCGTATTTTTCATTACTCCGATTCTTCCGTCCTCGTCCCATTACTTTACAATTTCACCTCACACAGACATAACATTGGATATTTTGCCAGCTAACACATAGCATTCAAAGCAGATTATCTAGGGAAACCCGATAAACATACAAACCTCCATAAGATATTATATACTAGAATTGGGGCACCCAAGAGGGATCATATCAGGATTATATGAACTGCTTATAGATATCTTTAACTGACGTTCCACCCCTACCCTTCAGGCATCCAAATTAATTTGGCCAGACACGATCCGTTAGGGGAAAGGACTGCTGACCACTCCTGATAATTTTTTCTGAGTATTTGGGTTAAAGTTTTCTCATTTCAAAATCTTCCATAATTTGCATTGTTCCCCTTTATGACTACATAAAGTGGCATTCTGCATCATTCTACATGTTGGAGATGCAAACAAACTGTCTGCACCCTGCTCTGTATCTTAAGGGTCTGCTTGGCATCAAAGCGCTCTGGATAGAGGTCCTGCCAATTCTATCTTTTGCTAATGGATTAAGCCTGACCCCATCGAACCGACTAGCAATTCCAGATGACATATTTGGGTGTACAATGCCCACCAATCACAGATGTTGATGGAGAGTGACTTGTGCAAAAAAGTTTTATTTGCCATTGTTATATCCACAGTGCCGATCATGGAAGAGTGTCTAACTGATCTTACTACAATAGCAGACTGTGAAAGTGCAATCCATACACTGAATTAAATGATGTCCTCCTTTGCACTCATATGGGGGCCATTTCTGAGGCCTGCATAATCGGAAAAACATTTGTGGTCAGCTGACTACTTTCTAAAAAACGGACACCGAGTAATTTAACACTAGAATAAGCAGCTCGGGTTGATGTACCTTTTGGGAATCCATATGAGAGCAAGGGGACTGGGGGAACATGATTTTGCTCTAAGCAAATTCTATGCATTATTTAGACATGAGCAAGGGACCAAACACTTGTTTCTTTCTGACCACATCTGAGAATAGTTTGAAGCTCACAACAGTATACTTACCACTTAGGGGCCGATTACGATGTCGTTCGGAAAGGCTCCAAATGGGATTCGGTATTGCAGAACCCGATTCAGAACCCTTGTTTTCGAACAAATCGAACACATTTCCCAATGACCGATTACGATGCTCGGAAACCATTTGGGCAGTCTGAATCGGTTCCGAAAGGCATTCGGACAGCCCAAGTCTTTCGGAGCTGAATCATACAGCTCTATGGACATGGTTTCCGAATGAGCGATTATGATGACCGATTCGGACAGCCGTTCGGATTCGGTCTGCCCGACACAAAACGGCTGTTGGAATCTGTCTTTTGGGGCCTGTTGCGGGCCCCCCTTTATCTGGAGGCATTCGATTGGGGCCCGTGGGGGTACCCAAGGGACCCCTCTTCCCAACCATGCACAATGTGGCAGGCACCATGGGGTGCCTGCCACAGGGTGCAAGGTTTTCCCCAACCACCCTTTTTTTCAATGGGAGCCTGTGTTCTTGTTCGAAACACAGGCTCACATTGAAGTCAATACGAGTCCGACCGCGATGTCGGGAAGCATCGTAATCGGTCTTTGGACTCGCAGGATCCTATTAGTTCGGAAACGATTCCGAGACCGATTCGTTCGGAACAGTTTCCGAACTACATCATAATCGGCCCCTTAGCAGTGAGTGGTAATATGTCTGTCATCCAATGGAAAGTTGAGTTACATGCACTTTAGCAAACATTTACTTAAACTAATTCGCTGGGAGTAGAATTTCCTGCTCATGTTTGTTTTATTCCTACTGTCTTTTTCTTTAGCAGTTATTTGTTATTTTCTTTTTATTACCTAAGCCCTACAGAGATCTGACTTGAGGTCTTATCAGGTGTAAAAATTATGTCCAGTAAGACAATATGTTTATCTTGCGAGAAATAGAAAACAATTAAAAGGCTGCTGAGAAAAAATCCTTATTTAATGTTGTTACTCAGTAATGTGATGGGTGTTGCTGAGTGCCGATTGTGAAAATATCATTTGAAGAGATAAAATATGCTATAGCCTTCACTTTTGCTAGTCATACAAACAGCTTTTTCTTTTTATGGCTTATTCCAGGGGCTTGTTTAATAAATTGTGATAGCATCATATTCACATAGGTTGCCAATATTCGCTTTGGTCAAAATTTAGACAGTTACTAAACTGAAAGCACCCAAATTGACAAAAGCCTATTTACTTAAATATGTCAATTCACTTGAAGGAAACAACTGCTAAAGAAAATAAGCTTGGGCACCAACATAAAACTTGCCTTCAATTATGAACTGGGTAATAAAAAAAGTGTCCTATTTTTGTACATTGAGGCACTCTGGACTTTTCAAGACATGCTGTTGTGGTGGTCTCTTAGGGGTGGAGAACTGCGGGTGTTTGTGCTTACTGAGGGGCAATGTGAGTGATAATATTAGATGAATGCAGCAGTGAAATTCATAATGTTATTTCCTTCAAAAAGATAAAAACATTGACACACTCCTACTCTTCTACCCCCAAAGTGTGTTTGGTCCATCCAAGCTGCATGTGAGAGATAACAGCATTTCCAGCCTGCACAGTGCTGCTTGTTACTGCCATCTAGTCTTTAAAGATGTTTAGCACACAAGCCACAACCACAAAACCAGCCTACAACACCACACATCCAGCACACACACACAGCCAGAAAACCTTCCCACATACTGACCTGTCAGACTGGCCCATCTGGCACTGCCAGGTTACCCTGTAGGCCAGTACGACCTTGAGACTCGGTCGCCAGAGCTACTACTAGAAACAAGGATATGGATACTATAACTATTTTGTATCAGACCTATATAAACTAGAAACGCTATCTGTGGAAAGACATATATCAAGCCCAGGATAGATATTCAACACACCCGCCCTTGCCAACATTGACTTTGTTACTATGTTAACAAATAAGAATAGTATATCTCTAGCACCTAATGCATGAAGTGTGTAATGCAGAGGACAATTAGAAATAAAGACCTAAATGAATCTGAGTATTATGCAGTGCTTAATTTGAGCCAGGGGTTGCCAGTGGGGGCCACCAGCACTTATTTTTGGGGACCAGCACTTACTTTTCTGAAACAACACACATATCAGGAAGACTGAGGATAAAAAGATGGCAAAACTGCCACAAAGTGTGAAAGCAGGGACTTGCAATAGTGGGATAAATGATCAGGGAGTGTCTGTTAGTGGATTAAAGAGTCATGAGGTGGACTTCAGACTAGTAGCTTTGTTATTTGGTGCACCAACGCTTAATTGCACTGGTGTCCGGGCTTCTGAGCAACGCTCTGTGCACTGACACTCTTTAATAAAAATACGAACTGGTAATATGTATAGATACATTCCTATTAAACAGAAGAAACAGCGAACATGTTGCAATGAAAGTGCATCAACTACAGGACATTCTGATTAGAATATAAAATTGTGAAATAATGAGACTTATCTCCTTGCTGAATCCAGACGCCGTGAGGGGAACGGCCAGCATTCTTGATATCGCGCCGTGAGGGGAACGGCTGTGTTCTCTCCTATACGCCATGAGGGGAACGGCCGGCAGGCATGCACTAAAACCTACAATTCCCAGTGGCCCCCTGAGACCAGCGGCGCACTTCTGACGCGCCAGCTAGCGCCCGGAGGTGCTACAAAATCGGCAAGCGCCCCCCGCAGCGCAGGAAGAGTGAGACTTATCTCCTTGCTGAATCCAGACGCCGTGAGGGGAACGGCCAGCATTCCTGATATCGCGCCGTGAGGGGAACGGCTGTGTTCTCTCCTATACGCCGTGAGGGGAACGGCCGGCAGGCATGCACTAAAACCTACAATTCCCAGCGGCCCCCTGAGACCAGCGGCGCACCTCTGACGCGCCAGCTAGCGCCCGAAGGTGCTACAAAATCGGCAAGCGCCCCCCGCAGCACGGGACGCGCGCGGGCGGCGCCCGGGCGAAGCCCGGGACAAGGGCGGGCCCGTCCTTGCCCGTCAAAGCCCGAAGAAGGCTGGGCTGGGCCATATCCCTTGGTTTTTTCTCTGGCATTTCCACTATAGCGGTAAGATTAAACAGGCTATATATATATGCCGAAGTGGGACATGAACTAACTGTCTATAAACTATGATTAGTACATATTGGACAATTTTATCTTGAGATAACTAAAAGCATCTTTGTTCTTTTAGCAATTACTTGTTGAAGTATCTTTATGTTATTTTTAAAATGCAAATATATAAACTAGGGATACTAAATAATAGAGGCAGATAGTTGTGATATTTTTGGGTTGTTTTATATTATATTGTATTTATTGGACACAGGAATTTCTGCTTTGCATTCCCAATTTAACCTTATCATAAGTCACTACGTTGATTATATAGCCAAGATAGCAGTCTTGCGATAAGTCATTAAGGCAGTAATGGGGAAGAGGAAAGCAGCAGAAACAATGACAGGAAGGAAAAAGATAGCAAGGATGCAAAAATTGGCCAAATCTGCAGCAGAGAACTGCACTTTGGCCGCTATCGACGATCTAATAGAAGAGGTAGAAAATATGCTGTCCAGTGGAAAAGAGAATAGCACAAAGGGGAAAAGTAAAATCTCATCCTACTATAGCAGAAGAGAAAAAGTGGCTCCAGAAAAGCTAAACAGTCCAACTATTGTTGTTCACCAAGCACATAACATAACATCATTGCAATTACTAGCCACATCACCATTAAAGTCAGGACTGGGTACTGGTACGACTCCCTCTCCTAGCTCTAACATTCCTGATAATATAGATAGGGATCAAGGTAATCTAACATATAATGAGATCATAAATGTAGAATGCTCAAATAGATATGCACCCCTAGATGATAATCTGAAGGAAGTTCAAGCAGAGCATATATCAGGAAAAGACGGAAATAGTCCAACTAATTTGAGTTTAGTTGGGGAATACATGCAGGGACAGGTACATGATACCCATACACTTGTGTTGGACCTTTACACAAAACTCAACACAGTTCAAGAAGAAGTTCTGACAATTAAAAGAATGATAGAGGCACTAACAAGTCACTTACACAGAGACCCAGGTGTTGTAATCAATGCACCAGGGGACCAAAAACAAATAGGGGAGAAATTTCATTATATTAATATGGAGAACCAGGTACCTAAACCACCGTCTAGAGCTACCTTAAACTTTTCTCCAAAGAAGACCATACATCAGAGTCATAATCCAATCCCAAAGCCTTACCCTAAACTTAATCCGGAGAAACATCTGACTAATATGTACGATCATCCGAGACCATTTAAATCACAACAACAAATGCAAAGCGTAAATCCAGACCTAAAAATCCAGCACCCAAACAGGCTATTACAGAGTGCCCAAGGTTTGGGAAGGGGGCTTGCGGGTCCCGAAGGGAAATATGGACAACGCCAGGCATTCTACCTCCCAATTAGGGAGGAACATAATCCGCATAATGTGTTTCTCACCAATGTCCCAAGATTAATCCCAGGCAGTATAGAAGATAGGGATTCCCTTGTAAATAAAGCTATATACTGGATTAGGAGGGAACGGCAGTGTCTCTCAATAATAAGATCAGATATAAAGAATGCTGAAAGAATTCCACAAGATGATGGGAATTTGGATGATATAAGGTTAACATTCTATTCCAAATTAATTGCTGAGAATTTAATAACTATGAACTTAAGAACTCACTCACTTTTTAACTCTAAAATGAATATTAGGCAAAATAAAACCGGTACAGTCAATCGTAGCCTTGTTACATACACCTCTGGGGGGCAAAGCAACCTCGAAGCTATAGATTGACTGATTCATGAGCGGACTCCGGATCACCCAGGGAGGGGGACTTTGTTCCCTTTGGCTCAGGTTCAATGGGTAACTGATCTTGACGACCAATTTAATGTGGATACACAATATGAAGGATATAGCCTCGGTGAAGGACAAGAAAACAACATTGTCCAGTTAGAAGGGCCTAAATGTGTCATCAATGCTGGTTCCCCTATTAAAAAATCTACATGTATAATATCCGAATGTGACTGCCCTGACACTTTGTCAATAGGTCTAATTGAAAATCGAATAAGGATGGTGTCTTGGAATATAGCTGGCCTTGCAAAAAATTGCAAGAGCCAGATTGGCAGGATTATATTGAAACTTTTGAACTCTGACTTTTCCAAGAGACGTGGGCAACGGAACCATTATTTAAAGTAGGTTACAGAACATTTAGTATTGAGGCCCATAAACCAACTAGAGGAAGACCATCTGGAGGCCTCTTAATTTGGATAAAAAACAATATAAATGCTTCTATACATATTGTAACTACGGTCACTGATGACATCTTGGGCCTGAGTTTTACATTTTCAAACAAATCCTGGTTATACTTATTTAATATATATATAAGACCAAGAGAATGTTCAAAAGAATCACCTATAATTCAGCACCTAGAAGAAGCCCTTGATTCCATTAGATCTAATGGGCTCATTATAATTGGAGGTGACTTCAACTGTTGTTACGAACCCCTGCTGGGATTAAATACAATCCTTGAAGAAGAAGATCTAGCAATGCGTATTCCGTCCTTAGGGGTAGAAAAGACCACGAGATGCTCTGCCTCTGCATTGCAATTATTTAACTTTACTATAGAGAAGGGATTAAGGTCTTGTAATGGTAGAACCCCCTCTGATCTCAAATGTTCTAACACCTTTTCGAAAGGTCTTTCTTCCTCTCGGATAGATTATATTATATATATGAGTGCAGCTCATTGGGATTATGTGCAGGATTTTAAAGTGGATGACAGAAGAGAAAGTGATCACTTTCCTCTGTGTTTAGATCTTACAGTGAAACATTTTCTGTTACACCCACTGATACAGTCGGGATTGGACTCAGAGGTCATACAGCCTATAGTGAGCAATAATAGGAGGGCAGTGAAATGGCCATCTATTTTGAGAAAGGTAGAACCCCTTACTTGCATTTATAATATTTTTTGTGATCTAGTATTGCTCTTTTTAAAAGAGTGCCCTGGAAGTTTATTTATAACACAGACTCATCAAAAGTTGGTGGAATGTATAAAACCCTATTTAACTAAATCGGTGACTGGGAAGACTAAATGTTCCAAGAAGATTGGGTTGTCCAACCCATGGTTTGATAACGAATGTGCACTGACTAAACAAAGTTTAACCAGGGCCCTGCAAACCAAGGATATAATCTTGATCAGGCAATTAAGGAATGCGTACAATAAAGTTCTGAAAACAGCCCGCAGAAATTGGGAAGATGCAAGCTGGGAAGAACTGATAATAGCTTCAAAGACA
Source organism: Calotriton arnoldi (assembly GCA_963921515.1). Taxonomy (NCBI): domain Eukaryota; kingdom Metazoa; phylum Chordata; class Amphibia; order Caudata; family Salamandridae; genus Calotriton; species Calotriton arnoldi. The sequence goes on from CAWUFW010015714.1 coordinate 217,259, forward strand.
GGCGACCAATTTTTGTTTTGGCGAATTATTGCAAATGGTACAAAAGTAAATAACCTGGCCCAGGACTATAATTTGGACACCTGGACTTGGCATGGACATTTTGCTCAGCTATATGCCCTTCCGGTCCCAATGATTAGAGATCTCCCATGTAGTATCGAGGACCTTATGTCATAAAGTAAAGTAAGTCCGTTTTTATATAGCGCAGCTACTCACCCTTACGGGTCTCAAGGCGCTGGGGGCCGTAGTGGAAATTAAGTGAGCTATTGCCCAGAGTCACATGGTGCTGAGCTGAGCTGCCGCCGGGGATTGAACCGTGAACCCTGTGCTCCGAAGTCAGCTGCCCTGGCCGCTGCACCACACCTCCTGAGATTGCACCACTACAATTTAGTGTAGAGGATACTACACTGGCCATAGCCGCTATTAAGACATCGAAAGCCCCTGGCCCTGATAAGATCCCGGGCGATCTCTTTAAACATGCACCTGAAGTGTGGGCTCCATATATTAATCTTCTATGCAATGCAATCGCTAGAGTTGAGCCCATTCCAGAATCTTGGAAAGGCGCGGAGATCGTCCCAATATATAAGAAGGGCTGTAGGGACGATCCCGCTAATTACAGACCTATCAGTCTGATAGATATATTGCAAAAGGTTTATGCCAAACAGATCTTAGAAAGGTTGAATGACTGGATGCTTGCTAATGATGTACTTTCCCCATGCCAGGCGGGTTTTAGAAGGAGGACAAGTTCCATAGATCAGGTGTTCAGGCTGTTAATTATAGCCTGGAAATATACAGGGCTAAGATCCGGTCATTTATATGTGTCCTTTATAGATTTAAAGGCTGCATTTGATTCAATCCCTAGAGACCTACTATGGCTAAATCTATTACAGCAGGGGGTGCCAAAAAATATCATAGTCCAGTTGGTTAGGCTTCATGAGAATACCTTTGCAAAAGTACGTTGGGGTAAAGGGGGGGAACTCACAGAAGAGATACCCGTCAAGAGAGGTGTGAGCCAGGGCTGTGTCCTGGCGCCAACTTTATTCCTCTTATATGTTAATGACATGGTTGAGTTCCTCCAAAAATCCAATCATGATTCCCCGAAATTAGGAGGGAACCATATCTGCGCACTAACTTTTGCTGATGACACAATTTTATTGTCGCAAACGCCAAAGGGCTTGCAAAACTTTTAAATACCCTCGACCAATATTGTAAACAAAAGGGGTTGGAAATAAACCCACTAAAAACTAAGTACATGACTATCAGGCCCCACAAATGTTTTAAGAATAATATAAAGCTGAACGGAGCAATTTTGGAGCGAGTCTCTAATTTTGTTTATCTTGGGGTAAACATCGACTCTAAACTCTCATGGAACCCCCAGATAATGAAATCTAGAACAATTTTAATGCAATATGCAGCACCAGTTATAAAAAAACTCTTCGCCACCACGACAAAGGCTGTTACACCAGCCCTTGAAGTTTATAAATCCAGGGCACAAACTGCTGCCTTATATGGCTCAGAATTATGGGGGGTGTGAGCACTTTCATCTTTAACTACGGGGGAAAATAAGATCTTGAGGAGGTTTACTGCTCTACCCCAAAATCCACCTGTGATCCCCCTAATGCTCGACTTGGGCATCAAGCGAATTGAGCAAAGGGCAGTTTGGATGACCTTATCATATTGGATAAGAATATGGACCACCGAGGAATTGCAAACCTATAGACAAGCATTGAGTGAATTATTGGCTCTTGACACTCATGTAACTTTTCCTTGGTTGATCCACATCCGTAAATGGCTTATGGACCTGGGTTTGAGTAGGTTCTGGGAACAACCGAATTTGTTGACTCCTGATTCAAAACAGGAAATTAAGACCATTTACTGGAATTTCATTAGGCACAATATTATTTCAAATAGTAGATCCGGTACACTCACAATCCAGTTTCTGATGTTTAAAATAACCCCCTGTTTCGAATCATTTTTAGATGAGATCGAACCTTTACTTGCCAAGGTATTGTATCTGAAATTTAGGTATGGTACTCTTCAAATAAAGTCGTTTACATCCAGGTGGGGACAAAAGCAGCGAGTGGAAAATGATTGTAAGTGTACTCAGTGCCATTCAGGAAGCGAAGAGGATATTGCGCATGTTTTATTTTTCTGCCCTGCATATGAAAATCCTAGAAAGAAATGGATAAAACCTCTGGGCAGGAAATTGTGTATTAGGAAATACACTGAAATGCTGCGTATCTTGAAAACTGATAGCTCCAAGCTAATTGTATTTGGTACTAGTAGATTTTTTTGGCTGCTAATTTTATTAGGATGAAGACTGGGCTTAAATTTAAATTTTTTTTTTTTTTTTTAAGGGAACTATATGAAATTCAAATGTTGATGTCGTACATAGCTAATGATATTTTAAAATGCATAGTGTGGTAACTCCTTCTTCTATTTATGTGATTATATAGTAATCATGATGAAATCGCACCTTACACGTTGCACTTTATGGAATTAATCCCATTGTTCTGACTGTAAAAACTAGCTTCTATGTTTTATAGCGGAATGCATATGTTAATGCGCTATTGGTGGTTAACTATCCAGTATTTTGCATTTTGCACTTTATGGAATTAATTGAATAGCTGCTAGCCGCGAAAATTCTACTGAATGTATTGTACTGTAACCAATATGAGGCTATCTGACATTCTGCATTTTGCATTCTTCCCATACACGCTGTTAACTGTAAATTACATCCTATATACTGTATGGCAACTGAAATGAGGACTAATGAATTGTATATATTTTTCTATTGATGCTTTGATGATTCTAAGAATCGAATAAAGATGCTTTAAGAAATAATTCTGCCCCAGAATGAGCCGCATTAAGCTGCATAGAGATGCCTTTAATTGACTCATAATTTAGTCAAACCAGATTTACAATTTAGTCCTCAGTTACCGCATAATTTTAGTGGAGCTTATCATAGGATTAATGCTTAGCACGGTCATGCAAGTCACCTTTGCTCCCCCGTATTTAATCTTCATCAAGAACAATTTGAGAAAAATACAGACGAGCTTTCAGAATACTAAGCAAAGTATAAACGCGCTTCGAAAATGTTAAAGAGTCGGTGTTCTCATTGTTCCACAAGGGACCTAAATGAATTACTGCTCAATTTAAGAACTGGATAAAAAAAATTCCTTCAGTATCAATACCAGCATTAAAAATTGTATTAAAGATAGAACTGTACACAAACCAATAAGACAAAAATATTATGTTGTGTTATCTGTCTTTCCATCTCAGGACCTTTGGAGCAACTCACCAATCAAAATATTTCATCGAGTGCAACTGTGATGGATGAAAGCATTTAATGAGGTCAGCAGAGAGAGTGAATTAAAGACTGGTAGAGATTACAATTAGGGGGGCATGGCTTTGGCGCCATTAAAGATGGCTGCCTGAGAAGGGAGCTACACCGCACGGATGACTTACTCACGCTCTTCTTGCATCTTTGGAGCATTTTCTGAAGAGGCTTGGGGTTCTGTGCACAGATGGAACACCAGAGGATGCCTGGAAGTTGACTGGAGTCTGCACTGAATCTTTTTCTAGCTTCTGCTTTGCCGTTATGGCCGCTGAGTCTATTGTGGCTGCCATTTTGAATTCTCTTCAGCCTCATCTCAACACTCTAATATTGCACAATGTCAAAAGGAGAGTCCCCTTATAATAAACTGTGACACTTTTTCTTCAGCAGGTTATATTCCTATGGAACTTTATCTATTCAATTTTTATATGATAACGCTATATTTCTAAAGAATTTGTACTAATTTTTGGTAGCCTTTCCAGCATATGCTTGTGGTAACCTAAGTGGCTTTGGCTTGAGTGTCTTTGGAGTATATAAATATTCATCTCCAACATTGGCAAACAGAATATCTGCTTCCTAGCCATTATATTTTCATCACAGCTGGCGTTTCGACTCCAGCCACCATTTTGAGCTCACTTCAGCCACTCTTCAACTTCAGAATATTACGATATGCTACTAGGCGACCTCCCTTCCCATGTTTATTGAAATACTTTTCCTTCAACATGCTGCATTCTCTTGGAGCTCTGCTTTCACATTTTCTTTAAGAACTCAAGATTACTATGACTCTAAAGGATCAGCATTCATTTTTGGTTGTAATGCCAGACTGTTCTTGTAATACGCTGATTGTTCTTGGCACCTGACTGTCATTGAAACGTAAAATAGTACAATTAAGTCAATAGTGAATACAGTACCTCTTTTCTTGGCAGTATTGTAGGTCATTTTGAGCTGTAACCCTTCACAATTGTGTTAAGCTGGCTATTTTCTATTGTTTTGCATGGGTAGATTAAAAAAAAAATGCACTTTGTGTTTACACCTAAACCCCAATCTACCCCTGCTTCAAGTATATGCTCATCTTCTAAAAACTTGCTGATGGATAAACTCACATCTTCTGGTGAAATGGCTAACTCTGGTACTCCTCGGGCTTCATCATATCAATACCCTTGAGTAAAGCTCTCACCTTCTTCAACCAACAAGCTCTCAAAGCACAATCCTCCTTTGACGGAAAAGTCTCCATCTCCCATTTCTCTAAAGATGCTGTTAGAAGAAATTTGAGTACTGCGCCCTTTTGTCGAGGAGACCAACAGACACATTAAACATCTTGATGATAAATGGACTCTAATGGAAACTCTTGTATCTTTGGTGGAGGAGCAGATTGTTGACTTACATGATGAAACAAATAAAATTGCGATTTTAGAAAAAGAAGTGCTCCAGTTAAAGAAGCATACCGAAGATTTGGAAAACAGGAGTAGGCAGAATAATCTTCGCATTTATGGCCTCCCTGAAGGCGGTGCCCTGGTTTCCTTTTTCACCTAATTTCTCCCAACAGTGTTGGACTTGCCTTCTTCCAACTCGCTTAACAACCAAAGAGCTCACAGGCTGATCTTGTCAAGGCTGGGCAATCCCGTTCATCTTTCCACCCCCAGGCAGGCTTAAAATGCAAGAAACTGCTAAATTACCAGTGGAATCGGCTTCACCGATTCACTCCTTAGAAGATAGTGCAGGATTAGGCAGGCTCCATTTTCTTCACTATTCAAGATGGCGTCATGCAGTAGTTTTTCCTGGTTTTTGAGTGATGGGTCTAGTGTTTCAGGAGGAGAGAGACGTGTTCCGGTGTTCGCGCGTGCGCGTCTGGCGCGCTGCACACTTCAACTGTCTTTCTGTGGAGAAAGCAGTGTTTCTGGACTGCGCATTCTTCTGGCCGGAATTTTGTCAGGGGAGTAGCGTCTTTTAGTGCGTATCTCCGCCTGACATTTCCAGTGGTATTTGGTGAAGTATAACAATCTAGTTCCGGAGTTCATTTTCGGCTGACATTCACTTCGGCAAGAAGAACGTTCCCTGGCAGCGTCTCAGCGTTCCACTGCCAGAAAAAGTTGCAGGAGTATTTCCTGTGAAGAAATCAGTAAGTCTGTTATTTCCCATTTCTATGATTAATTTTCCCAGCGCGCTTACGGAGTTTTGCTAGCAAAGACTTGTGTAGAGCAAATATCGTATTTTTGGGTAAAATTCCAGCGCTGGATCAGCTTAACCAACAAGGTACTGAAGGCATTAAATCCTCTAGTGACGAGTACCAGAGCATTCACCGAGTTGCTAGAAGGGATTTGAGGCAACCAAAATTTAATTGAGAAATTGAACCTGCGCCTTGCTAGTTTTTCTTCTATTTTGGAACACAAAGACATTATACAAGAGTTAAGTGAGATAAGCTGCTAAAACAATAAGGAAATAGCACAATTGAAAGTAAGCAAGAGCAGCTTCAGTCAGACTTTTTCATTCTTTATTCAATTTACCAAGTATGTAGAAATATATATATATATATTATACTTACCTACAAATTTGCCTGCTGGAGCTGTAAAAGGAAGAGACAAAAAGAGAGAATTAATGGCTGTATAAATCTCAACAAATTCAAATAAACAAATAGAAGAAAAGAGAGAATAAGAGAGAAGCTAAGCCACTGTGGAAAACAGGTAAAGGAGATACGCAAGGGGTAGCGCAGAAGTAGGAACTAGCCTAGGGTGAGGGAGGGACTAATGTAAAGTATTAATGGTTTGTTTTTGTGTTTACAGATGCCAAGTATTCCCTCGCTAGGATTCCTGTGAGGAGGAGGCACAGCAGTGGAGTCTCTCTTGTTATTCCCATCCCCCTTTCCCCCTCTTTACTGGGAGTGGATTTAAACCTTCATTTGCAGTGAAGTTTGGGATCTGGGGAAAAGTTCTTCTGCTCCTGTGGAAGCCCAGTTATCCAGGTGTGTGGTACTGACAGATCTCTTGCCTCCCTTCCTCTGCATGTTCTGCTAAACCAAGAGGAGTTACAATCATATTCCTGGAATTCACCGACTTATTGAAGGTTCTTACTGCAGCCAAGTCTAAACAACAGATTACTTGGTCGGGACAGAGGATCTTCATGTAGCGAGATGTTTCCAATGCCACTGACACCAGATGGAAAGGATTCCTCAATCTTCAACCTGCATTGTGAACTTTGGGTGCCCAATATGGTCTGTTACATCCCTGCACTTTCAAAGTTACTTATCAGAACAATACCACCTCATTTGATGATCCAGCTCAACTTAAAAAGTTTATAAACACTCATACATCTGACACCATGGACACAGCTGGTCCTTCTACACACTGATTATTTTCTCTGACATAGTTCTCCTATGTTCTATTGTGTTTTTGAACTGTTATTATAATTGATATGTATCTTAAAATGTTCTTCTATGTGTTTTGACTTCTTTTTCCTTTTTATCCTTACAGATTTGTCATATATGTTTGCAGTATACGGTTTCCCTCCTCCCTATATCTGGTCTATACTGTCACTTGTTGTTCATTGTTTCCCCCCTTCATTTTCCTCCTTCATCATTCCTTCTCCCTCTCTTCACTTTTCCCCTCTTTACTGTTCTGTTCCTTTCTTAATTGTTTTCTCTCCCTCTATATAGTTTCTCAGTTTTATTGTATTTTCCTTCTATGTTGCATTGTCTTCATGAATTTTATCCCTTGCATTTGTCGCAAACTTCTGAGTAATCTCATGGAATATTTAAAGTATTATTATTCCGATCAAGTGACAGAGGGTCTCATCCCATTTAGGCAAATCTAATCCTGATTTAGTTCTTCTCCAAGAGACTCACCTTACTGAATCTGAAGCCTTACAACTTAAATGGAGTTGGGTGGGTTCTGTATTTGTCTCCCCATCACCCAATAAGAAGAATGGAGTTATTGTTTTATGTAAGAATTCTCTTAATATTATTGTGCTTTCACAAGAAAAAGATAATATGGGTAGACGGGTCATTGTTAATATTCTCATAGATAATATTCCTCTAACTATTATGAGAATTTATGCTCCCACACAACCTGATCATACCTTTTGGTCTTCAATAGCAAGAAAGTGAACACAATATCATGATTCATACTTCATTCTGGGAGGTGATTGTAACCAAATTATGGGTTCATTCTTAGAGAGGCAATCTACGGTGCCTCATAAAATGCACAAACAATTTCAGTCCACTATCTCAAAAGGTGCTTTAGTTGATTCTTGGAGATTATATAATCCTATATCCCTGGAGTACACATTCTATTCATCATCACATGACACACTCTCAAGCTAGATCACATATTTGTCTCCAAATCCATATCACAGCTTATGATACAGTCCCACATAAATCCCATCATACTCTGTGATCATGCCACGGTCATTACAGACTTGGATTTAGTTCCTCTCCATTCTAACTCGCATAGATGGAGCCTTAATAATACTCTATTACAAGATGCACAGTTCTATACTTCCTTTATATCCTTTGCTTCTGAATTTCTTTTATTTAATGATACCTCTACTATTTTCACTCTCTTATTATGAGATACGTTTTTTAGCTGCTGCACATGATTTTATTCTAGGTTACGTATCTAAGAAGAAGAAGAGTCGCATCAAAGAACATGCTTCACTACACTCCTCTACCAAATCCTTAGAACAACAATATGTTTCTTCTAAATCAACTTCTGATTGTCAGCAATTACTTAAGGCTAGATTGCATTTTAATACTATATTTACTAACGAAATAATTCCAGATTACTTAGAAATAAAGCGCATTATTATGGGGGAAAACAAAGTTGGTAAATTACTAGCTAACTTTTTGAAAGTAAGAAAAGAAGGACGCATGATTGACTCATAATATCTACAAGGGGCCCGATTACAAATCATCAAGACATCCTGAAAGAGTTTGTTACATTCTACACATTTTTTTACACATCTGAAACACCAGTTCATCCTTTCAACATCGAGGAGTATTTAAGCCATAACCCTCACACTATTCTCCTCTAATTTAGTCTAAGCATCTTTAGAAGTCAATGTTACATCTGATTAAATCTCTCAGGCATTAAAAGTGTTAAAATTAGGGAAAACACCAGGGCCAAATCACTTTACAGTAGAATTCTATGTTCACTTTTCTATTATTCTCTTTCCTTATTTATAGCGCCTATTCCACCATTTTATCGAATCTAACTCAACTTCTGGGATGTTTCAGGAAGCCATAATATGTCTTATTCACAAAGACAGAAACGTCCCCACCAGTTGTAAAAATGATATACCCATTTCACTGGTAAATTTGGTTTATAAGATTTATGCCTAACTCTTGGCACTTCTTTTGGCTTCCTTTCTTCCACATCTTATCAGGAAAGAACAGTCAGATTTCAATAAGGGCATATTAGCATTGGATAACACCAGATTTGTTCTAAATATTCTCGGTAAATCTCCTCTTCTTAAATCTCCCCTTGCAGCCATAACAATTGATGTAGAAAAAGCATTTGATAGAATTAATTGGGATTTTATGCTCCATTTATTAACCCTGTATGGATTTGGCCCTAAATATAGAGCTCTCATCTCACTTTTATACCAGTCTCCTCATGCGTCAGTATTGGTTAACTGTAAAGTTTCTTCTTATTTTCCTCTTCAATGGGGAGTAAGGCAAGGTTGTCCATTTTCTCCATTACTTTTTGTCCTAGGATTAGAGCCTTTTCTCTTCTATATTCATCTTAATCCACCTATTTCTGTATTTTCTTATGGTGATTGTCAACTAAAACTTGTAGCTTATGCAGATGATATTCTCTTGTTTATTTCCTTCCAAGAAACTTCTTTACCTGCTCTGCTTCAAGAAATAGGCCTTTTTTCAACTGTTTCATGATATAAGATCAATAAAGATAAGACAGAAATTCTCCCACTTAACAAACATACATTAGGTCAGCCCTTTAGGATTATGGGATTTCAATGGGCTTCTTCATCAAAAATCAAATACTTGGGTATTTACTTTACAAATTTAATCACAGACTCCATTAAAACTAATTTCAAGGAAGTCTTTGCTAAAATTGAGAGTGTTCTTTCTGCGTGGAATCCCTTATTTCTTTCGTGGTGGAGGCTCTTAGATTCTATTAAAATGATGTAATCTCCTCTCTTACTCTCTCTCCTCTCCATGTTCTCAGTCCATTCCCAAATTTATTTTTCAAAAAAATCAATTCCATGCCTACTAAATTCCTATGGAATAATAAGAAATCAAGAATTTCTTTAGCTTTCTTACAAAGGTCAAAATTAACTGGAGGAGCAACTTTAGAAGTTTTCTATAGTAATCATAAAGCTATTGGTTTACGTTGAACTGCCTTTTGGACTTCAGACTCAGCCTCACCCAGCTCTCCATTATGGCTGGATGTGAAAAAAGTTTGTCCTCATCGCTTCTCTTTAAAGGAAACATTATTGTTCTCCTCTAAAGTTTCATTCCTTAATGCTCCCATTTTTCATCCTACCATTTCTTTTGTCAAATCTACATTCCTTCCTATTATCTCAACCACTTCCCTATTCCTTAGTAAGCCAATATGGTATAACAAATTCATTGAAATTAATAAACGACCATTCTTCTGGTGTGTTTGGAAGGATAAGAGTCTCGTGTGGATTAATCAATTATTTTATAATGATGCTCATTTCTTTTCCCCAATTTAGATACGTCTTCCATTGTCCCTAATCTTTTTACAGTCAATTTTTCATGCTTCTAAATGCAGTTTTAGATGTTTACTTCTCTTTACAGCATTCTCCTCTTCGTGTTCCTTTTCCATCTGATTTAACCAATTTCATTAAAACATGCCCTAGAGCTTCTTCTATTTATAAACTTATCTCCCTTCCAGATCCTTCTCGAACTAATTCCAAGACTGAACTTTTATGGGAAAAAGACATAGGTGTGAGTTGGAATATTTCCATTTGGAATAAGGTTTGGTCACATATTTATAAAACTTCTAGGTCGGTTGGTATTACTCAATCCTTGTTTTTCCTTTATCGTACTTTATATTTTACCCCTGTACAATGCTCCAGATTGTCACCAGATGCCGCCTCTAAATGCTGGTCTTTTGATCTTCCCATGAGTGACCTTATGCACATGCTGTTTAGTTTTCCTATACACTTTCCTTCTGGCATAGGGTTTGGTCCCAGATCAAAAAGATTATTAACTTACAACACTATTTCAACATTCTTCATTTTTTTTAAGGTACAGTAACAAATCACGTTATCCTGTCCTTTCCTATAGGTAAATTACTAGATATTTTATTATCAATTGCATTTCAGCAAATTACTTTTAATTGGAAATCATCAGCTAACTTATCATACAAGGTTTGGTGGGAATGCGTTTGTTCACATCATAAATTAGATACTATGTATGCTAGTCATTGCTCATCTTCTTCTAATGTTCAGCTGTTATGGTTACCTTTAACTAAGTTTCTGAATCAGACTGGTAATACTAATGCTACACAGTCTGAAAAATTCCAGCCTCCATGAATATTTTAGCTCTCAGTTTCTATTAACGTTATTGCATTTTTTAATACATTTTAGCTTACATAGTTATTGTCTTGTGTAGTATGAGAAGAAAGGTCTGTCATAATCTCTTGGGAGCAGTTCAAAGGAAAAGCAACTTCAAAGAGATCCTTCTCTAGTCTCAAGGCTCCATATTACGTAAACTAACCCAGGTACTTCATCAGATTAGGCACTTTGTGGCATATTGTTGTGGACATACACACTGTTACAGTGGGCTCCTTCTGGCAGAGTGCCCATAGCAGGCTGTCAATCTATGTGAGAAATGCAAGTTACTTGGGCATGTTGCCTAAGCATCCCCACCAGATTTTTGTTCCAGGGTCCAAAGTTTGTTTTAAGAGCCCACTGCTAGTGTTGAAGAATGCTTGTGCTGACAAATTCATTGAAAGGCTACATCTCCTTGATTCCACCTCATGCCTCTTTCATCCACCACCACACACTTCCTGTCTTCCTGAAGGTTCTATGTTATCCATGCTTTCTCCCTTTGACACTGTTTTCCTATCTTTCTCTTCTTCCTTTTTCCCGCTTTAGCTTTCTGTATCTTGCTCAAGGTCAAAGTCATGATCAAAATCAGTATGGGTGGCCACTACTATAACCACCAATTAAGCACTGAGCACACCATAAATGATGTAGAGATTTCCTGGTGCACAGACAGGCACCTCTGGAATGACTTCTCGATGGGCCATGCCTTCCCAAAGGGGGCACAATTTGTAGCTAGAGGTGCAAAACCCAAAATGTCAAATAGATGTTATACATTCTCTGCATTTTCAATAGCTGCATCACCCCAGCAGATGTTCACTAATGGAAGACCACCCACCATTTACAGACTCTGTCAATTGCATAGCGCTAGCACCATGCAAATGAGATAACAGTTTTCAAGGACTTGAGTGTGCTACAGCAGAGCCAGCAGATTCCATGTTAAAGAATAAGCCACAAAACCTTTGCAGTAATGCCAAACAGTGTGAACAAGGATAAAAATGATACAGCTCATTAAAATGGGGCAATGCTACTTTTTTGCATACTATGTTGATACAAGCAAAAAAGGTTTAAATAATATCAAAATGTATATTATTATTATTATTATTATTATTATTATTATATTAAACTATTTTCCATGTGGACATTGTTCCATATGTCCTCTTACAAGATCATGAAAAGCCATACCTACCAGCATCTGGTGACTTAGTGGACTATTGCATCCTCATTCCGAGGTCAACCAAGTGAGTACCACTAAGATGACTTGGCTCAGTGCACTGATGCATCCTCCTTTCGAGGTCGACCAAGTGAGTACCACAGAGATGAATTACAATAAATGTCAGTTCCTGTCCACAGTGCAATGCCCAGAGACATCCTTAGGGGTGAACATTACACTCTTCTAATACACATGTTATGTTACATTACCAGCACCTTCGGCAGTAGTGCTCACGAAAAAGGCTATAGGGCCAAATAGCATGCCACTATAAATACACTAATGACAAACGAGCAAACTTCAGAACAATATTTGGTCTTACAACTATTGCCAAAATCATGGAAGCTGTTGTTTCCTTCCGTCTTAGCACAAGTTTGATACAAATAATGTTTTGAGTGGCTTTGAGTCTTGGGAAATGCACTTAAACGGTCCTAATGAACACTAGAGAACAAGTCCTTTCTGCCAAAGACACTGATCAAAGCTACACCTGGATTCTCCTTGACTTGTCACCTGCCTTCAATACAGTTGACCAGGATTCTCTCCACTCCCAACTGGAGTCCACATTCAGGATAAGAGGTGATGCACCCCAGTAGCTAGCCCAGACCTTTCCTCTCTTACTGCACCTATTAGGCAAAACTAGGGGGTTTATCCCACATGAGTATTTCTACATGTTAAATTTACTCTTACAAGTTTGAGTACATTTTCTACTTTTGGCTAATCATCATTTCCTATTGTAAATTTACTCAAAAGTGTAGACTTACATGGCTCCACCCCAGAAACCCAGGAGTGGAGCCCAATTTACGACCATAAAGTTACTACTAATAACTTCTCAGCCATATTCTACAATTCTACACCCTTGATGGGTATCTTCGTCACTAGGGTGGAGATCCCCTACACCATAGTGGAGATCTCCTTAAGGTAAAATATAGGAAAAAGTTTAAAAGTTTATTAAACGTTTATTAAAAATGCTATAATGTTGAATATTAAGAGAAAATAAATGTATGCATTTATTCGAAACCTAGAAAATATTAAATACGTTATAGCATTTTTAAGTGAATTGTAGATTAAATAAATCATTCATTTTAGTATATTTAATTAATTTATCATATATTTTCAAGTATTCCTCTTAAAAGAATATTCCACCTACAACAATATTTTACATGTATTTACTATGCATAAAAAAGTAATACAAATTATGTATTGAATTAATAACAAACATTTTTCACCATTTAACATATATTAAATATTTTTACATTTAACATTAAACTATATAAATATATACATACAGATACATGTATATATATATATTTTTTTTTTTAAAGTTCAAATTAATGTATTCTATTTAACTTTATTTCCTATGAGGTTTAAGCCCCTTATTTCCTATGGGAGGGTGTTGCAGTACCTGTTGGTGGCCATGTGTGGTGCTGGACGTACTCCAGGTCTGAGTTGGAGTTAATTTACTACTGTTTTGTGACCTTTTAACATTAGTAGATTTAGCAGTAGAGTTTGTGAATAGCAATGGGCTTACTCTTGTGGATGCGTGTCTGACCCTTTCTAAAACTTCTCATTAACCCTTCCTTAACCCCTCCTTGAATTCTTCTTATTTTGTGGTAATTATGCCCTATTTTCCAACCACTTCCAGTGGTCTCTCTCACATTTACTATAAAGGTTCTGATTCCCAGTGAAGGTGCTATATATCTCTCCTGATAAAGAACAATACCGTGGGGTACATGATTAATTGGGTGCAATAAATAACACCTAGCAAGAGTTTTTTGAAATAACATATGGATTTTGGTACACCAAAATCTGCAATGGTACGGTAATTACTGAACACTTTTCCCTGGCTAAATTCCAGCAGGTTTGACCTGCCAAAATGTAAAGAATGGTGAGATATTTTCACACACCCGGTCATTACTGGATGCAGTAAATACCACCCAACTCAGATTTCCCATCCCTTCACAAACAAGGGTTTACACAGGGGTTGGGAATATTCTGACCAACTTGTATTCAGTGCCTAAGGAGTAAACTTACATTTGTGGAGGTCTCCACATAGAAAAGATGGGAGAGCTGGAGGAGGAGATCTCCACTGATAAGTTTCTGAATAGCTTTTGATAGTACTTTAGTAGTTCTATTGTAGCGCTGCCACATCTACTAAATCTGCTATACAATGCAGTTTTTGAATAGGGTCCTGTGTTGTTTCATATGCAGAACTCCTCAAATCCCTGGCAGGGTATGTCAAGGGTCATCAGTGTGCTTAAATACCTGCTTAGCCCCCTTTTATGGGATCTTCATCAGCCTTAACGCTGGCTATCATGTATCAATTATACAGTAGACTCCCAAACAATCCAGAACAAACCAGTAACATGCTAGACTGGGTTAATAGCATTAGAAAATGGAAGACAGATATCTGGCTCTGCATGGACAATGCAACATCCGGGATTCTTGTGATTGCCATTGAAGCACCTGAGACTTTTGCTTCAATCTGGCCTCTCTTCCTGGGCTCCCCTCTTAACACTTATAACTCATTCTGAAACCAGCTCTGGGGCTATTCTTTGACAAGAACATCAAATCACTCTTGTTTAGATGGTAGCCTTATTATGCATGCTTCTCTGTAATGGTATACATGGGGACTCTGAGTCAAATAACTATGCAAGCTACAATGAGTGCAAAAGTTCCACACATGATTCATTTATGGATTGAACGATTCCAAGGTTTCCAATCTAAAACATTATCGGCCTGATTCACAAACTGCATTCTGTAGTATGTAAAGTAGTACTACAGTAGTACTATTTAATTATATAAATCTATAAGTATAATTTGTGTCCAAAGGAGTAAAGATTTCCCTTTGATAAACTGTAGGGAAAAGTAAAACAGATTATTAAATTGCAAAAAGTCAGTCAAAATATTTTTATGCCAAATATGAAGGTAAATTAATGGTATATATTTATTTTAAATGTAGAACACAATCAACAAATGTTACATCACTATTAACCTAATTTTAAATCAAATTAATTATATTTTTTCCAGATTTATCAAAAAGTCATATCTCACCTAAAGTATGTATTTATTAATGTATTTATTGTGTCAGCTGCCAAAGACAGGCCATATAATATACATAGCAAGATATGCACACTTTTAAGATTTATTAACATACTTCAATAGTTAAAACATAACATTTATGGTAAAACATGCTAATACATAGCAAACAAGGCTGATCAAAGTGGCAAGAATTATAGAGCCACATAGATAATTAAAAGATCACCAAATCAGATCAAGTCATTGGTAAAGTGCTTCTCAAGATGGCACTACTACTATGAGAGTACTGGTGCCTGGCCATTAGCTAGTTTTATAGTGTTCATTCCTGTAAGGACACATGAAAACAACTGACCAGAAGGACATCAATTGCTGGGCCTCATAGATGATTTTAAAACCAATTGAAACATTTTGGCTCACTAATAAAGTACATCTCAAAGTGGCCCTGATACTATAAAGAAAGTGCACGTGCATAGCCATCATCCTGTTCCAGATTGTTAATACTTATAAAAATGCAGTGAGGTGTGGTACAGCGGCCAGGGCAGCTCACTTTGGACACAGGGCTCACGGTTCGATCCCCGGCTCTGGCAGCAGCTCAGCTCAGCACCTTGTGACTCTGGGCAATAGCTCACTTAATTTCCACGACGGCCCCCAGCGCCTTGAGACCTGTAAGGGTGAGTAGTTTGCGCTTTACAAATACGGATTTACATATATATAAAAATAAATCACAGATGGCCAGAGCAACATCTGGTTAGAACCAAACACAGGTGGCTAAAGGACAGTCAGTAGAATATTCAATAAAAATAATGAAGTAAAAACTGCTTTAAAAGCTCCTAAACAGCATGGTTAATGCAGTTGTCTAGTTATGCTCCAAGCCATATATATGTATGAAGAGACTTGAATAATGAATGGCGTCAGTACACATACACAGTATCAAAGCATCTTTACAGTTTCTCATAGCATGAGGAATAAAAAGCGTGCAGAGGTATTTTCTTCTGACTTTCAACGTAAAAGTGCAAAACAACATAAAGTGCATTATAGACTCCTCTACCCCCAAATTCACATCCACAATTAGATAAACTGCTCCCACCCTTTTTTCATGAGCTGGTATACTGCTTCACTGGCAGAGTCCCTAGCCTACAATTAATAAACAATGATCTTTAAAAAGAGAGGTTCAACTTGTTAGGTATGTTTCGAAGATGGGAGTGGGCTTGAGTGTCCGAAGTTGTTCTATCTTCTGCCCTGACAGATTAATAGAAATATATTGCCAGAGCCTTTCCTTTACAGCCTGACCGGTATCCTTCATCATTTTTTCTGGTTCAAGCCAGCAATCAGCACATCCTATGGTTTGCAGGATGTTAACCACATGACTAAACCAGGGTAATTTGACTTGTTTGGCTTGCACCCAAACCTCTTGAATAATAGCTAGATATGTTTTCAACTTGGGCTTTGTCCAGATTCTTATCCAATATTGGATGGGACGCAGTGCTGCATATTGCTTAGAGGATTTGACACCCAGCGCATGCCTCAATGAATCCATAGGAGTCCCAGGACCGAGCAGAAGTAGGTGATGTAAAAAGCGTTTTTCTGTCTTAGCCAACCCTTTCACATTTTTATAGCCTCATATTTCTGCACACTATAGGCCTGCAGCAAAGACTTGTGTTCTGTAGGCTTCAAGGGCAGAGCCAATCAGTCTGTTCCCCCAACTTTTAGCAAAGCTGAGCATCCCACCAGCATATTGACTCAATCTCGCTTCTCCTTTAAGTAGCTGGACAGACCAGGTCAACTTGGAGTCATAACCTTGCTCCTAGGTAATCATAGTGGTCGAAGCGGTCCAGCGGGGTTCCATAGGATTTAATGGAACTCCTCAGTTTCCTTTAAGATCGCGCATTTTATTTTCGCAGTATTGATCTGCAGTTTCTTTTTATTGCAATAATGTTTTAATGCATTCAAGAGCTTGCACATGACAGAAGCACTGCGTCATCAGCAAAAAGCAAAATCACCTCTTTTTGGCTTCCTCAAACTGGTACATCAACATTTAGGGCCCCCAGATAGCCTACGCCATCGTTGATGAAGATGATGAAGAAGACTGATGCCAAGAATCATCCCTGTATGACCCCAATGTTTATGCTAATGCTTTCAGTAATTTCACCTTTTGGGCCATGCTTGACCGATTAAGGATTATTGCTCTATAATTGCTTGATGGCTTACACTAGTTTAGTTGGGCAGTGCAGGGCTAGTAGTGTTTGCCAAAGTAGATCGCGGTTTACAGTGTGCCAAAGTAGATCGCAGTTTACAGTGTCAAAAGCCATTTTTAAATCTTAACAAGTCAGCTTTAATTTTGACTTTTTGATGCTGGTATATTGCCGTCAGATGTTGAATAGCCGCATTGCTTGGTCGATTGTTCCTCGCCCCTTCTGAAATCCTGCCAGTGAAGCATTGATGATCCCATTGTCCCTTAGCCAATCATCTAGGTGGGTGAGCAAGATCTTAGCATAAATTGTTCCTACTGCACCGAGTAGGGAGATTGGTCGATAATTAGAGGGCTCATCCCGAGGACCTTTCTTGTGTAGGGGGACAATTATTGCAGATTTCCATGATGTCAGTCCCTTGCCCTGGAACCGGATCGCGTTGTAGACTGCGGTTCAAATAGGTACCCATGAAGTAAGCTCTGATCTATACCTGTCCACTGAGATCCTGTCAGGACCTGGGCCTTGTTTTGCTCCTGGCTTAGAATTGCCAGAAGAACTTCGATTTGAACGAATTTCTTTTTTATTAGTTCACTTTCTAATGCCCTAAATGATATAATGCTTTGAGTATCCTCCATATGGCATTCTGTGATCCTTCAAGCCGCAGTATTATTCCCCTGGGACTAGAGTTTTGTTGGCTGGGAGACTACATAGTGTAGAAAAATAGTTAAACCAGGAAACCAGGAAGCAGGCATAATAGTATTCTCCAGCTGTCTTGGGGTACCTTGTGATCCCCACCTTACTAACTCCCAGAAATGCTTAGTGTTCTTGGTTCTGAGTGCTTCCATGAGTGTCTGCCAGGCCTTTACTTGTACTTCACTTTTTTTTATATTTAACGAGACGCTTGTACTTATGTCTTAGAACTTTTAAAAAGTTTTCCCCATCTGGAGTGTCGTGCCTTGTTTTCAGTGGCAGTGAAAGTGAAGATTTTAGCTTACTGCATTCCTGATTGAACTATACTATGTACAGGTGGTAACAGTTACTAGCTTGCCTATTTCCAGGGTCTGGTTGCTGACATCCATACCTCTGAGAAAAGGTAATTGTAGTTTCAAATCTAGGAATGATCTCTGGGTCATTGAAGTCGCTTGACCCCTTGCAGTCCCTGAGTACTTTTTGCTGAAAGCTTGTGGCTCTATCGGGGCCAGGTTTTGGCCTACTGTACTTGTGCCAAGTGATGGACTTCCTGTTTGTTGTGAGTTGTAATGTGTTTTTCATCAACTCAGGGATGTGAGTAGTG
This sequence comes from Calotriton arnoldi, assembly GCA_963921515.1. NCBI lineage: Eukaryota > Metazoa > Chordata > Amphibia > Caudata > Salamandridae > Calotriton > Calotriton arnoldi. The sequence continues at coordinate 235,849 of CAWUFW010015714.1, forward strand.
TTCAAATTATTCCTTGCTGGCACACTTAGGCATGCTATCAGTGGATCATGATCACTCTCGATTCTTTGCTCGATTTTGAAGTCTTCAACCAGCTGCCATGATTCCAGATTGATTGGAATATAGTCTATCAGACTTACATAATGCCCTGACCGACAGGTGTGACAAGCTGGGGAATCTGAAGGCATGGATCCATTTAGGAGGCGAAGATCATTATTAAGCACCGTTGGAGAGGCCCCTCTCCTTGAGCGGTGAGCTAACTTAGGGGCATATTATCAAGAACGGCGTTAAAATTATCGCAGCTGGGGGCGTGGCCAAGATGGCGGCGGAGTAACACCGACTTCTCGGGGCTCCACTCGCCGAGGCCGGTTACTGGCATTAATCGGCGAAATTCTGGACCCGTGACCGAGACCTGGGGGTCCCGCAGCCACCGCGGATCGGCGAAAGTGGCAGAGGCAGCTTGCGATCCCCGTATCAGCGCGGCAGGCGGCCGCGCCGTTTGCGGCAGTCGGAGACGGCGGTGTTGGAGGCCGCAGCGGGTCGTCCGGGGGTGAATCCGGCCTGCCTATCAATCACTGCGGCAGCGGCCGGCTGTTGGTGGCCGCGTAGAGGGACCGCCTTGCTACCGGAGCAGCCTGAGGAGCTTCGGGGGCCCGCTGCCCCGTGGAGGGCCGCCGATGGTGACACGGCCCGGTGGGGCCTAGCTGGAAGGAGGAGCGGCCCGGCGGTCGGGAGCGGACGCAAGGTAAGCGGCGCTTCTGCGTCGGCTCCCGCCTGGGAGCTGATCTCCCTGCAACTGCCCGTGGTGCTGTACGGGGCGTTCTAGGCCCCCGACTGACTGTGGTGGACGCCGGTGGAGGCCCTAGGAGCGGTGAGAGCGCGGAGGCCCCTTCACCACGCGGAGGCCGAGTGAGGTCAGGCGGCGAGGGAGGTGACTGGAGCGAGAGGGCCTCGTGGGGGCCCGAGCGTGGAGGAGACCGAGAGCTGGCAGACAGGACCGAGTGCAGACGGATCACGTGGGGCTCCGGTGAGAGGAGCGGAGAGGCGGTGCCGGGGGCTGCGTCGGTACGTGATTGTCCCAAGACGGGGAGCAGATTGGTGCAGGGACTGGTTCCTCCTGGGATGAATCGACGGAGGGCCGGGAGTGAGGGACTCGTCTGAGGCTTGGCTGACAACTTGTCGGGTGACACACATTGGACTGCTCAGCTGCCGATTGTTGGGGTGGTCTTCTTGGGGTGCTCTGCTGGGGTGGGCCCCCGCTTCTCTGGACAAAGCAGGGCACCGGCCTGAGGCCCGTAACGGCGACGTCCCCCGAAGGCGCCAAGTGGCACTAGCGGTGGGGGGGCGGAGGGGTGCCGACCCCAGCGCGGCCTGCACCCGCGGAGCCATCGAGATGGCCGCCCAGAAGTCCAGGAAGGATACCGCGCACAAGGACCCATCTATCAAAGACCTACTCCAGAAACCAGGGGGAGAAAGGTAGGCGAGACGGGAGCCGACCCGGACGGCGGACGTCCTGCAGATCCGATCACCAAGGACTTCCTTGAGCATCTCTTCGGCACACTTAGGGAGGACTTCGCGAGCTTGAGACAGGAGCTGGCCTCAGACATCAAACAGCTCCGGTCAGATCTCACCGAGGTGGGGGACAGAGTAGACACTCTGGAACGCAATGGTGATCGCCGCGAAGAGGAACTGACCACACAGGCTCGGGAGCTCATTGACTTGCGAGAACGTAATGAGGAGATATGCCTAAAACTGGAGGATCTTGAGAACCGCTCGAGGCGCTCTAATGTCCGGCTCAAGGGCGTACCACTTCAGGCAGATGGAGGCAAGTTGGAGGAGTGGGTCACCCGTTTCTTTCGACACCTGGTTCCGGCCTTCCGAGACAACGAAATAGAGCTGGATCGCACTCACCGCGCTGGGCGCCCAGCCGCGGGCCCAGGTCAGCCACAGGATATCCTGACCTGCCTCCACTCCTACCGCCAGAAGGAGCTTATCATGGCGGCCACGAGAGACCGCACCACGGTGGAGTTTGAGGGTCTCCAGGTGGGGGTCTTTCAGGATCTTTCCCCTCTTACCCTGCAACGGCGTAGGGACATGAGACCAGTAACTTCCTTCCTCCGTGAACAGGGCATCCGCTATCGGTGGGGCCACCCGTTCCGCCTCTCCTTTGTCTGGCACAACGAAACCAGAGAGGTCCGCAACCTACAGGAAGCGAAGGAGGTGCTGGGTGCCGCTCTGGCCGGCACGGAAGACCCCGAGGGGGCAGAGGGGGGTCGCCCGACGGGGAGGCCCCGGCGCCCCAGCAGGAGACGAGGCCCCGCGCGGGGAGGACAGCTGAAACCGACGGAGGAAGAGCGACAACAGGAGAGGGAGGCCGTGTTGCGGCAGCTGCAGAGCCGGGACGAATCAGAAGTGGGCGGAGAGTGAGGGATCCCCGGGGTCACAAACCCTAGACATACTGGCAGGCGATCTGGTCCAAATTCAAGAGACAGAGGGCCGGCCCTGGTGGGGGGAGCCCCACCCCTGGAGAGTCGATGCCAGACCGTCGGGTTCATGGACCCTTGCACTTTTGTGCTTACAAGTTTCATCGGAAATTGTTCTTTGAATTTCTCTCATGTTGGTCTCTTCATATATTCGATCTTTCTTCCTTTCTTTCGTTTTTCTTCTTTCCTCCACCCCAGGGGCATTTATCACTGGGCTGCAGACAGGTAGGGAGTGACAACGTCTTGGTGAGCGGGGGTTGGGCGAGGGGGGGTTGGCTCTTGGAGGGGACACTCTTGGACGGCGGGCAGGGTCACCAGGTTCGAGGGGGTAGAGCGATATGAGGGCACTGCGGGCAATTCTCGGCGGAGGCTGGGAGGAGCACTGGGTTGGAGCTTGGAACCTACTCTCACACACAGCTGCGGGGTTGGCGGACCTAACTTACCCGGACCCTACAAGCTGCGTATTTGGGGAGTGGGGGTGTTGGGGGGGAGGGGGCCTGCGGGCGGGCTGGGGGTGGAAGTGGGAGCTGCCCCACGTTTGCTGGTTACCCGAAGGGCTTTAGATCTGCATCTGTCGGCGATACTCTCAATATACAATGCCCAGACTTAAAGTGAAGATTATGAGCTTCAATGTGCGAGGCCTCAATTCGCCTGTTAAACGACGCGCCCTTCTTGCCCTGTTGAAGGAGGCTGGTTGTGATATTTGCCTATTACAAGAGACTCACCTGGTGCGGGCGGATTGGAGACGACTCAGATCCCCATGGTTTGACAGGCAATATTTTTCCTCGGGGTCCGGGAAAACAGCCGGCGTGGCAATACTTCTGGCCACTCACTTTCAGGGGAAGGTGGTGGGTACACACGCGGAGGTGGCGGGCCGCTTCCTGGCCTTACGGGTACTGATGGGGGAGCGTACGCATACGATAGTCTCAGTCTACAGTCCTAATGCACGCCAGGAAATCTTCTTGCGGGATGCGATTACCTCCATTTTGACATCCCCAGATGAGGATCTTATCATAGGGGGCGACTTTAACCTAGTTCCCACAGCGGACCTTGACAGGTCAACACTTCGGGTTGGACACTCTGGATCGATTTCTGAAGCTATGCTCAAGAGGCTAGGGGAGGCGGGACTGGTAGATGCGTGGCGTCATCGCTTTCCGACAGCCCGGGAGTATACCTTTTTTTCGGCAGCCCACCAGACGTATGCCCGCATCGACCTATTTTGGACCTCTCCCAGGGTCACAGCCTCTACTGTGGAGGTGACTATAGGGGCGGCGGCATTCTCGGATCACTCGCCGGTGATCCTGAAGCTGCAACTTCCGGGGGCCCTCCGGGGCAGGGCTCCTGGAGGCTGAACCGTAGATTGCTCACCTATGACGCTAATGTCACCGCGCTCAGAGAGGCTATTAACGCCTACTTGGAGCTTAATGATAACGGATCAGTGGGGATCGACACTCTATGGGACGCTTTGAAGGCAGTCCTCCGCGGCAAAAGTATAGCGATAGCAGCGGGCCTGAATAAAGATCGCAAAGCAAAGAGGGCAGAATTGGAGGACCAAATCAAAGAACTGGAAGGGGTTCACCGGCGCACGGGGCGGTCCAAACGCGGCGGCTCCTCACACAGGCTAGGAAGGAATTACGAGCACTGGACCTCGACCGGGCCGAATACGCCCTACTTCGCACCAAACAACGCTACTATGAGGGGGTAATAAAGCGGGGAGGCTTCTGGCCCATGCTTTGCGGGCGGAGACGGCTGCGCGCCGTGTGGCGGAACTGCGAAACGCACGGGGGGAAAACTTAAGGCAGGATGAGGACATAACGCGTGAGTTCGAGTCTTTTTATCACGACCTGTACTCAGCGGAGTACCGGGACCCCGTGGGGGTGGGAGACTACGTGCGGGCGGCGCTGGTGACTCCAATCGGGGCTCATGCTGCGACGGCATTGGAGGCGGACATCGGCCCAGATGAAGTCCAGAGAGCCATTCAGAGGCTTGCGGTGGGTAAGGCCCCGGGAGATGATGGCTTCCCGGTGGAGTTTTATAAGGTTTTTGCGTCAGAGCTGGCTCCCCTTTTGGCGCGACTTTTTAACTCCTTCAGCGCTACTGGGAAGCTGACCCCCACCATGGACATGGCGGAAGTGGTGGTTATTCCCAAACCTGGGAAGGACCCCAGGGACTGTGCCTCGTACCGCCCTATATCTTTACTTAATGTTGACCTGAAAATTTTCACGAGTGTTCTGGCATCGCGTCTTGCTCCCCACATGCCGGGCATGGTGGACCCGGATCAATCGGGTTTTATCCCGGAACGCAACTGCGGAGACGGGACGCGGCGATTGTGCCACTTGCTGGACAAGACGCAAAGGACACAGATCCCGACAATGCTCCTCTCGGTGGACGCCGAGAGGGCGTTTGATCGGGTCCACTGGCCCTATCTGTGCCAGGTTCTTTGCCACTTTGGGCTGGGCGAGCGGTTCCGGCAATGGATAGATTGCATCTACCACTGCCCGCAGGCCCGTATCCGAGTCAACGGAGTGGCTTCCCGGCCGTTTCGGGTGGAGCGCGGCACGAGGCAGGGGTGCCCTCTCTCTCCCCTCCTCTTCGCGCTCTATATGGAGCCGTTTGCGGAGAGGGTGCGTCAATTGACTACGGTGACTGGGATCCGTATGGGGGGCAGGGAACATAAGATCTCCCTATACGCAGACGATGTACTTCTCTTTTAACCCACCCGGAGGGGTCCCTTCCACCTCTGCTGGCGGAGGTGGAGGCTTTAGTGAGGCGTCGGGGTTTAAGATCAATCTGAATAAAACCCAGGCCCTGAGTCTTACAATACCAGCAGCGGTGCGTCGGCAGCTTTCGACTCAGTTTCCGTTCTCCTGGGCAGACTCAGATATCACCTACTTGGGGATCAGGGTTTTCTCCACCACCATCAAAACAGCACAGGTAAACTATGTAGAGGCGCTTGATATGGTCCGCAGAGACCTGAATACCTGGAAGAAATATGCCTTCTCATGGTTGGGTAAAATAGCAGCCGTCAAAATGACGATTTTGCCTCGCCTGCTCTATATTATGCAGACGCTCCCTCTCTGCCCGCCCCCTGGTGTGATGGTTCAATTGCAGCAGCTGGTCAATGGTTTTATTTGGGGGGAAGCGGCCAAGGATGGCTTGCCATCTCACTTATTTGCCACAGGAGGAGGGGGACTTGGAGTGCCCCATCTTGGGCGCTATTACGAGGCGGCGCAATTGCGTTGGATGGTGGAGTGGTACCAACTGGAAACTGAAAAACATTGGTGCTTTATAGATAGGGGAGTGGCGGGGATGCATATTTGGAACGTCCCCTGGCTACCTCGCCGCCACCGTCCGCTGGGGGCATATCTTTCCCCGGTTCTCCGTGCCACCATGAAGGTATGGGACAAAGTGCAGGAGAGGTGCCAGTTGTCCTCTGTCGTCTCTCCCTGACCCCTTTTATCGGGAATCCGGATTTCCCCCCGCTTTGAGGGGTGACGCCTATCTGCCGTGGCAGGAGGCCCAATGCAAACGTATTGGGGATCTCTTCGATGCGCAAGGGATTTTGGACTTCCCTGGCTGGTGGAACACTACGGCATCCCTAAGACTGCATATTGGCAATATCTGGCGTTGCGCCATTGGGTTACACAACCACAGATACGCCCGCACGCAGGTCGATTCCTCACCAAATTTGAGGTCTGGTATATTACCCGCACCTCCAACAAGTGCCTTTTGTCAGATATATACGGGTTTCTCAACAGGGCAAGCAGCCAAACAAAGACAACAGCGCAGCGTCGATGGGAGGCAGAACTGGGCCGAGAGTTCTCACCTAAGGAATGGGCGGATATTGTACATAGGGCCCGGGCATCCTCTTGCAGCACTTCGGGGAAGGAGATGCTCCTAAAGATTGCACACTATTGGTATTACACCCCGGAGAGGGTTGCGAAATAGAAACCCCGAGGTAGCAGTTTCTGTTGGCGTAAGTGCGGACAGGAAGGTACCCTTTCCCATATTCTCTAGCAGTGCCCCAAGATCCAGGCATTCTGGGAGACCATCTTACCTATTATTGATCAAATATATAGCACAGAACTCCCCAGGTTCCCCAGTTATATTCTGCTGGGTTTGCCCAACCCACTCACATACCCCTTCGGTCCTGTAGGGGAAGGGCGATTACGTTAGCACTGGGGGCGGCTAAACAGGTTCTCCTGGCCAGATGGGGCACAGTGGATGTTCCCACTCAATTAGATTGGCTACATAAAATGTGGGACATAGTGGGTATGGAACGAATCACAGCGGGGATCCACCACACATTGCCTAAGTTTGACAAAACCTGGGGGTCCACAGTGGCATACCTCTCTTCCGAGTTTGTGGAGCTCACCTGCCCCCGATATCTTAGAATTTTGCGCTTCCCTGCTACCTCAGGGCTGGACCCAAAGGCCCCTGTGCCGGCCCCTTCACCCTAGATCCCTACCAATCCTGTCACACTCTCTGGGTGGAACTTCTTTCTCTTTTCTTCTCTTCTTTTCTCCCTGCTCTCTATGGGAGTGCTCTTGTCCTCCCCCTTTTTTTTTTTTTTCTCTCTTTTTCTCTTCTTCTTTCTATCCATAAAGTTTGAATTTGCCTGAAGGTTCCCCACCGGCCGGTGTTTGTAGGTGGGTGTACTGTTATACATTTAAGGCAAACTCAATAAAAATTACTTAAACCATAAAATTATCGCAGCTTTAGCGGCAGAAAACTGCCGCTAAAGCGACGATAATGGGCTTGATAATATGCCCTTGAGAATTCCAATAGAAGCCCATGTTGACACCAGAACATGGGCTACTATTGGAATTCTCAAGGGGATATTATCAAGCCCATTATCGCCGCTTTGGCGGCAGTTTTCTGCCGCTAAAGGTGCGATAATTTTAACGCCGTTTCTTGATAATATGCCCCAAAGTTCGTGGACAGGCTGGTCTGCGGATAACATAACAGTGCAGCACATCCAAGTTGGCCATTGTGCCCTCGGGTTTGGTGTTAAAATCCCCGCAAAGCAAGATGACATGCTGCTTTGCTTAAGAGTGGAAGGAACATGAGGATGTCGAAAAATGTTGTTGGGCAATATCAATATGCTTCTCCAGCTCCTTCAGTTGCCTATGAATGTCTGATTGTAGACCTGGCATAAAATAAACATTCATTATAGTTAACTCCCATAGATTGCCAGAAATCACCTAAAGTAAAATGTTTATATTTATTTATGTTTTAAAAATTACTAAAAAGTTAATTAAATGGATCATTTTTTACATATTTTTAATTGAAAGTTACATTTATGTTTAAATTAAAAAACATAAATGTACAGATATTAAATATTTATCATAAAGTAGATGTATTTTTTAAATATGTTTAGATTTTTAAACCGGAAATAGATAGATAGATAGATAGATAGATAAAAAGTGAACATAAATTCATTTATTTTAACATTATCTCCTATGAAGTTCTATTTAAAGTCCATGCCTCCATTCATTTTTTTCCATGAGAGGGTGTTTCAGTTTCGGTGGTTGGTCTTGTGTGGTGCTGGACTTACCACTTCTCCGTTTAAACAGTAGTAACTTACACTTGTAAATTTAGCGACACCCATATACTTTTGACTAACTCTACACTCATAAATTATAAATACCCAAAAATAGTAAAGCTACTCAAAAGTGTAAGTTACCTTTATGAATAGCAATGTATGTTTGCTGCACAAGTCATTAAACAGAACAGAACTATTCCGGTCCACCTTTCCCCTAAGGTCGGCCTGCCTCAACCATCTTGTACTATGCCCATCTAAACTGATAAAGTTTGGAAGAAAGTCTCTGCAGCCATCAAGGCTTCTCTCTGTGGAAGTCTCTTTCACTGCATCGCAGCTATGTTCCCATATCAGCTCTGTTCTAATGTAACTGAAGGCAAACCTGTTCCCCTGAACATTTAATCCCATATTGCTGTATCCTAAGCATTACATTTTGTAGACTTGATTATTAGGTTGTTAGGTGTTAGAAAATGAATGTTTTTTCTTGGAAAAAAAACCTTTATACTGTAGTGTCATTTTGCCTCTGGCGAGTGCCCATGCTAACTTTTAGTATATCTAAGCCAGAATATTTCACACCCAAGGTTTCTAATGCAGGCAACGCTCTTCTTACTAACAATGAATGCCACACGTGACATGGGTGTTAATGATATCTCGACCTTTCTATCATTGTACGTTACCCTTACTTCTATGTAACACAGTGGATTCACTCGTACTTCAGTGAAAGGATTTCTAAAAAAAAATCTACAATTTGAAATATACCTAGGTCCGCTTACCATGGTTTGTTGCTTCCAACCTGATATACTTTCTACAAGAACATAGGCCACCTTAGCCTTGGGAGATATTGAGACTGATTGCACCTTTTCTGATGTTAGCAATTATATTGCAATAATTGGAAGAAAGTGAAAAGCGTGGTAGAGGACAGATTCCGGGGCAGAATAGCGCCTAGAAGCATAAAGCACGAGTGGAATATAGGTGAAGAGAGAGGAACTATTGGTTCTTATAACAATAACTTTAAAATTGTGGCAGAAAAGTATTTTTTAAATGATGATTGAGTAATAATTTAGTTGGTATGGCAGTCAGGTCCAATCACAAGTGGAGCTGAGCAGTGGGCACCTGTGTCGTATGTCTCTGTGAGGAAGCTTCCTAGTTGCACTTACACCAAGTCCAAGTTCTCTCCGCCTATCCCGTATAAATGAATGCTGTACACATTTGAGTGCTTCTAGGAAGATAGACATGCAAGAGGGGGCTAAGTCAGAGTTTGGGAGGGTATCAAGACCCTGGCCTCAGGAGAGAGACAGGCACATAATATTTGTGGGTAATCAGAACAGGCTTTGGGCTTTATTATGACTTTGGGGGTCCTACAGTAGACGGTGCAATGCGCCATCCGCTGTAGGACCACCAAAGCTGTGGTGCTGCTGCCTGCCAGATTAGGACTTTAAACCTGGTCTGGCGGGTGGTCCTGAGGTGCTGCCAGAGCGCCAACTGCATCTTTCTGCATGGTGTGACATACATGTCACACTGTGCAGGAACTGGGGGTGCAAATCCAGGGGGGCACTACATGTTCCCCCCTGCATGCACCCCTAGGCCCAGAGGCAGCAGGGGGCCCTGTTAGGTCCCCCCTCAGTTGTCGCACTGCCACCCTTTTCATGGTGGGCTCACCGGCATGGAAAGCGTGGTGGTTTGGCACCTCATAAAATGCGTGGTGGTACCGCTTCATCACCGCCAGCATATTACTAAGCCTGACTGCCACTGCCATGCCACGGGATCCTGTGACAGTCTGACCAGCACACCCCTAATGCGGCACACGGTGCGCAGTGTGGTGGTGGTAAGACCGCCACCATGAGTATGGCGGCTCTATGGACCGCCGTAATTTTAAACAGGCCCTTTGATTTTACGACACTCAAAGGACAATTTAGGAGAAATACTTTTTAGTGGAACAGAGATACCACATTTTTCTGTTAGCTTGCATTCTAAAATCCAGGGATCTTGACACTATCTACGAAGAGTGAGTCTAGTGAGTTTAGTATAGTTTATTTTTGCCATTAAATTGAGAAACATTAATATACATTTTTACATTTGATTCTGCAGCTTTCCCTACAAATTTTAACATTTTCCCAACTTAAATTTGCACAGATATTTTGAACTTCCTTTACTCATGACCCCAACCAATGTAGAGAGTGATCACAAATAGTCCCAAAAGATGAGCCTTTTATATGAAAAAGGACGTCACAAACTAATATACATTTTTACATTTGATTCTGCAGCTTTCCCTACAAATTTTAACATTTTCCCAACATAAATTTGCAGATATTTTGAACTTCCTTTACTGATGACCCCATCCTATGTAGAGAGTGATCACAAATAGTTCCAAAAGATTAGCCTTTTATATGAAAAAGGACGTCACAAACTGCAAAGCTGTATAAACAAATGCTTGAAAACTAAATGAAATCTAGCAAACCCCATAGAGCTGCTCAAAATTATTTTATATATATTACCCAGGGTTGGCACTTTCATACAGTGAGATAAAGCCACCTAGCGGTGCAATAACTTACTGCATAATGTGACACAACTGCATTTTTTCTGTGCATTGAAAGTTTCCCATTTAGCAAAGTGCTATATTGCACTCTAAGGGCTAGATGCAAGAAGCATTTTTGCATTTGCAAATGGCCCGATTCACAGAATCAGTAACTTGTAACTGAATCGCAATTTAGGTTTTGCGAATTGGTATTTTTGAAGGGGCGTGTTGAGGGCATCCCTTCCTAATACCGAATCGCAGTGTTATGTGTAAATGTTTTTTGACCGAAATGCACTCGCAAAACATTGGCAATTTACCTCCAACACAAAGTTGGTGGTAACCCTTTTGCAAATGGGAAGGGGTTTCCAAGGGAACCACTCCCTTTGAGAATAGCTAGAATTTTTTTAAGAGCAGGCAATGGCCCAAGGGACCACTGCCTGCTCTTAAAAAATGAAACTTCAGAGTTTAATTTTTTTCTTTTTAAACGTATTCCATTTTCCTTTAAAGAAAATAGGCTGCATTTTTAAAAAAAAGATTGCTTTATTTAAAAATAATCAGAGACGTGGTGGTCTACTGAGCCCAGCATACCACCATCTCTGTGATGGCAGTGAATCCCAGTGGATCATAAACTGCGGCCTACCTCATTAATATCCATGTGCTAGGTCTATTTGCGGGTGGGCAGTCAAAATATCGAAAATCAAATTTCGATATACCATAATATCGAAGTTTAAATATCGAAGGGACAGAATATCGATGGGACAGAATATCGATGGACAGAATATCGACCCTAAGGTAAGTAATATCGAATTACTTAATATCGATGTCAATAATATCGAAGCTAGTAATATCGAAATCAAATATATCGATGTTACTAATATCGATGTTACTAATATCGATATTTGTATTATTGTTATGTATTTTGTTATGTTTTTAATATGTATGTGTTATTTGTGTTTTTGTTACGTGTTTTAATTGTTTAAAAATATATGTATACAATTTTTATATGTTAATAAATTTATTTTTTTAAGTTATTTCTTTTTTTTTTTGTACTGTAGCGGGTTGTGGGTTTATAGGGGAATAGGGTGGGAAGTAATTTAATTGTAATTAAGTTATCATTTATTTTAATTAATTGGTATTGATAATTATATTATTGTTAATTAATTAATAATTGGTAATTTATTTTTATTAATTGGTTATTAATTTTTATTAATTGATTAATTGATTATCATGTAATTTAAATGTAATTAAGTCATAATTTATTTTAATTAATTGTTATTGATAATTATATAGTTGTTAATTAATCAATAATTGGTAATTAATTGTAATTAATTGGTGATTAATTTGTATTAATTGATTAATTAATCATCATGTAATTTAAATGCAATTAATTTATAATTTATTTTAATTAATTGGTATTGATAATTATATTATTGTTAATTAATTGATAATTGGTAATCAATTATTAATTGGTAATACATTTTTATTAATTAGTTATTAATTTTTATTAATTGATTAAGTGTGTTGTGCGTTTATAGGGGAATACTTTTGGAAGTAATTGAAATCTAATTAAGTAATTATTAAATTTATTTTTGGGTATTGATAATTAATTTATTGGATATTAATTATTAATAGGTAATTTTTTTAAATGACAAATTTTTGGTTCTAAAAATTAATTTCTTGTTGTTTTATCATTAATTGGTAATTAAATATTATTAAATATTATTTATTGATAAATGTAATTAATATATTAAGAATTATTTATTAGTTGATAATTAATGTTTAATTATTATTATTATTGTTATAAAAAAGCATTTAATTGTTCAATATTAGTTAATTGGTAATTAAGTTTTAATAATTTATATGTTTTTTGTTATTAAAAATATTTTATTGTTCAATATTTCATATTTAGTAATTAATATTGATTAATTATTATTTATTGGTATTTATTATTAATTTATTGTTAATACATTTTCTATTGGTAATTATGTTTTTAATAAATATTTATTGGTATTGGTAAATAGTTTAGAGTTATTTAATAATTCATTAATTATTTAAAAAATTAATTTATTTATAAGTATGTTATTTGTCACTTCTACGCTATCCAACACTTTCCCTACTGTTGCACTCTCTGGAGTGGGAATAGTAATTTTTACCCACACGCTATCCAACACTTTCCCTACTGTTGCACTCCCTGGAGTGGGAATAGTAATTTCTACCCCTACGCTATCCAACACTTTCCCTACTGTTGCACTCCCTGGAGTGGGAATAGTAATTTTTACCCCTACGGTATCCAACACTTTCCCTACTGTTGCACTCCCTGGAGTGGGAATAGTAATTTCTACCCCTACGCTATCCAACACTTTCCCTACTGTTGCACTCTCTGGAGTGGGAATAGTAATTTTTACCCCTACGCTATCCAACACTTTCCCTACTGTTGCACTCCCTGGAGTGGGAATAGTAATTTCTACCCCTATGCTATCCAACACTTTCCCTACTGTTGCACTCTCTGGAGTGGGAATAGTAATTTTTACCCTTACGCTATCCAACACTTTCCCTACTGTTGCACTCACTGGAGTTAGAATAGTAATTTTTACCCCTACGCTATCCAACACTTTCCCTACTGTTGCACTCTCGGGAGTGGGAATATAAATTTTTACCCTTACGCTATCCAACACTTTCCCTACTGTTGCACTCACTGGAGTTAGAATAGTAATTTTTACCCCTACGCTATCCAACACTTTCCCTACTGTTACACTCTCTGGAGTGGGAATAGTAATTTTTACCCCTACGCTATCCAACATTTTTCTTAGTGTTGTTTTTTTGGGAGTTGTAATAGTAGTTTTATTCCCTACGCTATTTAATATTTTTTGTATTATGTTAGTTAATATAGTATATAATTAATTTTAAAAATATTAAAAGTGAATTTATTTTTTTTAATTTGTTATACATAATTATTTAATTTTTATTTATGTTATTGTTTTATGAGTATAGATGTATTTGCAATTTATAATATTTTTAATAATTTAAAATTTATTACAATAATTATTCAAAATTATTATTAAGGGGCTCATTACGATGGCGGGCGGAAGCACAACCGCCGTGCTGGCGGATGCAAAAACCACCAGTTACCGCCGGCACGCAGCAGTCCACACGCCCGCCCAATTACGATGCGAAAAGCAGGCCAAACACCGCCGGCAAGCCAGCAACACCGTCCGCCATCAAAGTGCGCCCGCACACGTAGCGGCGCAGCACAACTGACACACACCGTCCGACGAAACACGTCCCACCCGGCGCATAAATTACGATGCCGCAAACAAACGGCTCCCACGGCAAAGAGACACTGCACGTGAAAGAGAGGCGGAAACACGGACGCAGAGCACGGACAACGAAGAAGCGGCACCCCGGGCATGAATCCAGCACTGCAGGCCCTTCCCATGCTTCTGCTGATGCACCACCAAGGACGCAACGTACCGCGGAGACGCAGGTAGGCACACACACAACAAGTGCACGCAAACAGCGCACACAGTGCAAGGGCGGAAAAAGCGGACAACCCCCCACCAGCGCGTGCACACTACACATCCACCATTGCATCCACATATGACACACAGGCCAAATCCTAACATCGCGGAACACATGTGTACACACCACCTGGGACTACAAATTTTAACATTTTCCCAACATAAATTTGCAGATATTTTGAACTTCCTTTACTGATGACCCCATCCTATGTAGAGAGTGATCACAAATAGTTCCAAAAGATTAGCCTTTTATATGAAAAAGGACGTCACAAACTGCAAAGCTGTATAAACAAATGCTTGAAAACTAAATGAAATCTAGCAAACCCCATAGAGCTGCTCAAAATTATTTTATATATATTACCCAGGGTTGGCACTTTCATACAGTGAGATAAAGCCACCTAGCGGTGCAATAACTTACTGCATAATGTGACACAACTGCATTTTTTCTGTGCATTGAAAGTTTCCCATTTAGCAAAGTGCTATATTGCACTCTAAGGGCTAGATGCAAGAAGCATTTTTGCATTTGCAAATGGCCCGATTCACAGAATCAGTAACTTGTAACTGAATCGCAATTTAGGTTTTGCAAATTGGTATTTTTGAAGGGGCGTGTTGAGGGCATCCCTTCCTAATACCGAATCGCAGTGTTATGTGTAAATGTTTTTTTGACCGAAATGCACTCGCAAAACATTGGCAATTTACCTCCAACACAAAGTTGGTGGTAACCCTTTTGCAAATGGGAAGGGGTTTCCAAGGGAACCACTCCCCTTTGAGAATAGCTAGAATTTTTTTTTTTAAGAGCAGGCAATGGCCCAAGGGACCACTGCCTGCTCTTAAAAAATGAAACTTCAGAGTTTAATTTTTTTCTTTTTAAACGTATTCCATTTTCCTTTAAAGAAAATAGGCTGCATTTTTAAAAAAAGATTGCTTTATTTAAAAATAATCAGAGACGTGGTGGTCTACTGAGCCCAGCAGACCACCATCTCTGTGATGGCAGTGAATCCCAGTGGATCATAAACTGCGGCCTACCTCATTAATATCCATGTGCTAGGTCTATTTGCGGGTGGGCAGTCAAAATATCGAAAATCAAATTTCGATATACCATAATATCGAAGTTTAAATATCGAAGGGACAGAATATCGATGGGACAGAATATCGATGGACAGAATATCGACCCTAAGGTAAGTAATATCGAATTACTTAATATCGATGTCAATAATATCGAAGCTAGTAATATCGAAATCAAATATATCGATGTTACTAATATCGATGTTACTAATATCGATATTTGTATTATTGTTATGTATTTTGTTATGTTTTTAATATGTATGTGTTATTTGTGTTTTTGTTACGTGTTTTAATTGTTTAAAAATATATGTATACAATTTTTATATGTTAATAAATTAATTTTTTTAAGTTATTTCTTTTTTTTTTTTGTACTGTAGCGGGTTGTGGGTTTATAGGGGAATAGGGTGGGAAGTAATTTAATTGTAATTAAGTTATCATTTATTTTAATTAATTGGTATTGATAATTATATTATTGTTAATTAATTAATAATTGGTAATTTATTTTTATTAATTGGTTATTAATTTTTATTAATTGATTAATTGATTATCATGTAATTTAAATGTAATTAAGTCATAATTTATTTTAATTAATTGTTATTGATAATTATATAATTGTTAATTAATCAATAATTGGTAATTAATTGTAATTAATTGGTGATTAATTTGTATTAATTGATTAATTAATCATCATGTAATTTAAATGCAATTAATTTATAATTTATTTTAATTAATTGGTATTGATAATTATATTATTGTTAATTAATTGATAATTGGTAATCAATTATTAATTGGTAATTAATTTTTATTAATTAGTTATTAATTTTTATTAATTGATTAAGTGTGTTGTGCGTTTATAGGGGAATACTTTTGGAAGTAATTGAAATCTAATTAAGTAATTATTAAATTTATTTTTGGGTATTGATAATTAATTTATTGGATATTAATTATTAATAGGTAATTTTTTTAAATGACAAATTTTTGGTTCTAAAAATTAATTTCTTGTTGTTTTATCATTAATTGGTAATTAAATATTATTAAATATTATTTATTGATAAATGTAATTAATATATTAAGAATTATTTATTAGTTGATAATTAATGTTTAATTATTATTATTATTGTTATAAAAAAGCATTTAATTGTTCAATATTAGTTAATTGGTAATTAAGTTTTAATAATTTATATGTTTTTTGTTATTAAAAATATTTTATTGTTCAATATTTCATATTTAGTAATTAATATTGATTAATTATTATTTATTGGTATTTATTATTAATTTATTGTTAATAAATTTTCTATTGGTAATTATGTTTTTAATAAATATTTATTGGTATTGGTAAATAGTTTAGAGTTATTTAATAATTCATTAATTATTTAAAAAAATTAATTTATTTATAAGTATGTTATTTGTCACTTCTACGCTATCCAACACTTTCCCTACTGTTGCACTCTCTGGAGTGGGAATAGTAATTTTTACCCACACGCTATCCAACACTTTCCCTACTGTTGCACTCCCTGGAGTGGGAATAGTAATTTCTACCCCTACGCTATCCAACACTTTCCCTACTGTTGCACTCCCTGGAGTGGGAATAGTAATTTTTACCCCTACGGTATCCAACACTTTCCCTACTGTTGCACTCCCTGGAGTGGGAATAGTAATTTCTACCCCTACGCTATCCAACACTTTCCCTACTGTTGCACTCTCTGGAGTGGGAATAGTAATTTTTACCCCTACGCTATCCAACACTTTCCCTACTGTTGCACTCCCTTGAGTGGGAATAGTAATTTCTACCCCTATGCTATCCAACACTTTCCCTACTGTTGCACTCTCTGGAGTGGGAATAGTAATTTTTACCCTTACGCTATCCAACACTTTCCCTACTGTTGCACTCACTGGAGTTAGAATAGTAATTTTTACCCCTACGCTATCCAACACTTTCCCTACTGTTGCACTCTCGGGAGTGGGAATATAAATTTTTACCCTTACGCTATCCAACACTTTCCCTACTGTTGCACTCACTGGAGTTAGAATAGTAATTTTTACCCCTACGCTATCCAACACTTTCCCTACTGTTACACTCTCTGGAGTGGGAATAGTAATTTTTACCCCTACGCTATCCAACATTTTTCTTAGTGTTGTTTTTTTGGGAGTTGTAATAGTAGTTTTATTCCCTACGCTATTTAATATTTTTTGTATTATGTTAGTTAATATAGTATATAATTAATTTTAAAAATATTAAAACTAAATTTAATTTTTTTAATTTGTTATACATAATTATTTAATTTTTATTTATGTTATTGTTTTATGAGTATAGATGTATTTGCAATTTATAATATTTTTTAATAATTTAAAATTTATTACAATAATTATTCAAAATTATTATTAAGGGGCTCATTACGATGGCGGGCGGAAGCACAACCGCCGTGCTGGCGGATGCAAAAACCACCAGTTACCGCCGGCACGCAGCAGTCCACACGCCCGCCCAATTACGATGCGAAAAGCAGGCCAAACACCGCCGGCAAGCCAGCAACACCGTCCGCCATCAAAGTGCGCCCGCACACGTAGCGGCGCAGCACAACTGACACACACCGTCCGACGAAACACGTCCCGCCCGGCGCATAAATTACGATGCCGCAAACAAACGGCTCCCACGGCAAAGAGACACCGCACGTGAAAGAGAGGCGGAAACACAGACGCAGAGCACGGACAACGAAGAAGCGGCACCCCGGGCATGAATCCAGCACTGCAGGCCCTTCCCATGCTTCTGCTGATGCACCACCAAGGACGCAACGTACCGCGGAGACGCAGGTAGGCACACACACAACAAGTGCACGCAAACAGCGCACACAGTGCAAGGGCGGAAAAAGCGGACAACCCCCACCAGCGCGTGCACACTACACATCCACCATTGCATCCACATATGACACACAGGCCAAATCCTAACATCGCGGAACACATGTGTACACACCACCTGGGACTAGGAACCAACCACCCCGTCACGGCCACAAAGCGCCGATGACGCCGCCACACATGCGCACAACGCAGAGGCCAACCGCAGCGCCATGCATGCGTCGCACACAGACACAGGGACACAACCAAGCAGCACACACATCAGCCCCACCCCGAACGCACATGACACGTGACAGGCCGGCCACAGACATGTCCCCAACGCCCAATTCACGGACAACACCCAACGCCACACAACCGACGCACACATGTCAGTGAAGTCACGCAACAGCAGGACACACCCCAGTGCAACAAACATGGCGAAGCACACAGCGGCGGCAACACCAACTAGGAGAAGCAGGGCCCCTTCGGGAAGAGGAACACCAGTACCACACTGAAAAACCCATACCACCCTGCACATATGAACAAGACACATGAAACGGAACACCAAAGAGCCCGGGGACCGACAACAGGTGGCCCAAGAATAACATCCACACACAAGGCCCAACGCAGAGCGGAAAGGCAGCCTGCCGCCCACACAAGGGAGAGCAGACAGCACTGAATGACCTTCCATTCCAACACCGAAACCACAGCCCTACGACAGAAGCCGGTGAATACAGCCATTGTCCAAGAATAGACCAACACAGGCATGCCGAGGAGACCGACCACAGGGCAGATAGCGCATATCACAGAAGCACACAACGGACGGGGAAGAAAGAAGAAAACACTCCCCCATGTCGGCCACATGCAAGTTAATTGGAAGGAGTCACACAGCACTGACCTTGAACTGTCTGAGAAGCATGTGGGAAGAGGGCCCGTGTCCTCCAAACAAGCCAACAGAACACAAGTCCTGTCTCCCCACGACTACACAGAGCTCACAGCAACCCCGGAGCGTGCACATTGCAGACTGCACACACAGCCGGAGCACGCCACCTCTACGAACCGCTGCAAAATGGCAACCGCAACACACCTACCCAACTACGCCGAACAGCTCAAGCTGTACCAAACCAACACGATACATACATTGGGATGCGATCTCCTGTCCCTGCTGAACGTAAGTTACCGACTGACTTACCGCATCACATTGTTCAGCTGCGTCATGCCCGTCTTCTACTGTCGGAGGTGTCCCTACCAGCATCCCGTCGAGATATGCCTCTCCAACCCGGCATGTCTGAAGGCGGACCTGCTACCACTACTCCTCCCTCTGGACGCACACGACAGGGCCTGCTCTGCCTATGGGGGCATGGCGTATGTGGCCAACATCGCACGCGCACTGAAATGGAACCACTGTGCCTCCACACGACGGATCATCGAGAACAGCTACATCGAATGTCACCCAGCATGCCCCATCATGGTCCTCCAAGGGACAACCTACGAACAACACCTTGACAGCCACCATCCGCTTCATTGGCTGGCAAACATGTACACCACCAATGACATGGAAGCCCTGCTGGACGGCATCGCATACCTGACAACCTGTAAATACGTCGGACCACAACGCAGGTTCCCCGAGTGACCTATGAAGTCCAACCCCGCACCCATGCTCAGCTTCCGCACGGACTGGCCAGTCACCACCACAACAGCCATACCAAACGACCGGCAACTGTAACCACACCATCAACGACATCGCCATGACATCGGATATGACCGGGACATGCACACTGTTCCCCATCACATCCAGGAACACCGCATGCATCGTGGGAGGCAGTGGCATGGGCTCTGTGCATCGCACCCACATGGACGGAACTGCACGAACAACCAGGACACGACATGGATCCAGCGCACATGGACACACACACCGCTCAGTGGACATGAATAGGTCGCCTGGAGTCTGTGGGTGCTGCACCCCTCCCACCCCCGCCCGGGAATCCCATACCAGGACCTTTGCATGGACGACAAGTGCATACAACAACAACACGACCCCAGTGACTGTGACATGTCCAGTAACCACCACAGTGCAACAACAAGTGGCACGCCGCTGCATGCACGCAAGCACATGCCCTGATGTCAACTCACATGCACGCGTGCATGAGGAACAACCGCAGCAAACCTGTCACATGGAACTGAGATGGACTGTGCCCATGATGCCGAGCGGTCTGGTAGGCTACATGTATACCGTCTGTGTCAAAGTCCGCAGCTCCGCAGCTATACGTACATGTACATTAGCACAGCCTTGGCCAAGCAGATGTAACCCCACACCCTATCCCATTTGTAATCATGCTCAGTATATCCTCAACATGTATTCCGCTGCCAGTAGTGTCCACTATACTGCATCACAGAGGACAGAAGACTCAATATAATGTTTGAAACCAGAACTGTCTCCGCTGACTCATTTCACAAGTACGAATGAGAGAGGATGAGAGTATGTGAAGTACACGGCAGTCGTGACATGACCATGTAGTCCACTGGTATTGGATGTCAACGCAAATGAGTAGCACTACTGTGGAAGACACACATGTGTCGTGTGAAGTCGTATGGACGCAGTGCTCAGGTGGGTGGGTGCGACGGGTAGATGCGCACATGCCAAGTTGGAGCACGCCGTGTTGGGAGGGGTCATGAACAGTACACCACCGCTTCCCTGGGCATTGTGAGAGGACACCTGTCGGGGGGAGTGAACACGTGTGTGCACAGCAGCCGGCCACACGTACAAAGTGGTACCAGGCGCACCTCAGCCCACCCTCTGTGGACAAGCTGGATCCTGTTGTGCGCCCGCCATGCCCCTTGACAAGGCACACACAGCCCCAGTCGACCAGGTGTAACCCCAACATAGTCAATCCGCACAGGCGATACAGGGCACGGGATGGCAGTGGAGCATGGTGTGTGAGAGGTCTCCTCGCGCTCCTCCTGGTCATATCACGCAGGCAATAGAACCTCAACGTCTAGCATGGCACAAGTCAAATGGAAGTGTAGGGGGACGCACCACAGCACGAGCAGCACTGACGTCACGGGAGGTGGCTCGCACCATCCCATCCATTGCCCATCATACCAACCACGACACATGCCATTGCGACTAAGTGCAAGCGCGTGCGCCACCACCCCCGAGCCCTCCCCAGAGAGGCCAAAGAGTGAATGTGTGGGCCAACAGCCACAGACGGACGCGGCCTGGCCGCAAGGGCAGCCACAGCCACTGGGTGTCGCAGGTGGCGGATCCGGAAGGCGAAGACTGTGATGCATAGTCCATGCAGGCCGGGTCTCCATTTGGGGCACCACGCAGGTGGACGGCGTCCCGCCACACATCATACCCTGAGACAGCCCACTCGTGCAACTGGACCCACACATACACTCCTTGCCCTCTCTGGTGCGAGCTTGGGGCTGCCTGTGCAAGCGCTAGCCTCGCAGGTGAGCATGCATATTGGGGGGCGAGGGGAGGACATGAGGGCTGGGGCGAAGATGACTGTATCACTGTCAGTTAGTACAAGGGATGACCCAGATGTGGAAAGGAAGAGACGTGTCCCGTGTGTACTGCAACTAGTCGCCAATCCAACTACCCCCCATGTCCGGAATGTAAGCCCGCACCTAGGCCCGCCCATCCGCCACATCGAACATACCACCAGCACGACAACCTTCCCATTCGAAACACTGACTGGGGGTGGCGACCAGTGAACAATCATGTGTAGCCTACCCACGCATACATGTGGGCCCTCCATGATCCATGTCACCTGCGGCAAAGACATGACATGCGCAATGAGGGAAGTGAGGAGAGCTGCCCGCCCCACGCGCAGAAGGTGCATCAGCTCCACAGACCCAGCAGCGAGTCCAGCAGGGGTCACATGTGCAGGGGCAGCTGTGCCTGGTGTGAAGGCACATGCATATAGACAGCACATCGACCAATGTGTAGTCTGCCCACATCCACAGTCCATCATCATGCGGACATAGGAATTGAACACAGGGCAACACATCTTAGTTGGTGCACCCACCGTGACCAACAATGCGCAATCATCGACGTACCCGCCCTGTGCATGGCCCCCCACCCAACGGAGGCACATCCAGTGCCACCATCCCACACACACAAGCCTTCCACGGAACATGCTGTGTCCAATGGTCAGTACAGAGTCAGCGCCCATCTGGTGGATCCTGAACAGGAGACACATGCACACACATGCCAGCTCCCACTATGTACGTCTGCCACCTGGCACGTGCAATGTAACCTCTCACCTGTGACGTGTGACTGCAAGCACACAGCCGTCTTGGCATGGGGCTGTCAATGTGGACACCAGTCAATGTTTCGGGAGCTGTGATCCGTACAGTGCTGTACATAGGGTGCAGTGCTGACACCTACTACTGTCTCATATCCCCTCGTGCCACAGGTCCCACTTGTATTGGCCGCTCAGCCCGTGCCCACATCGTCGTCGTCGTGTGCCATACTCATCCAGCCTCGGAAGCAGTTCCATGCTCAGCAGACACTCATGTTGCCGTGGCGTTGCCGCTTGACGAATATGCAGTCAGTCCCCATCAGCACGCCCCGCAAGTCATTGGGGCCTAGATCCCCATGTGCATGCACATGGCAGTGGTATGTCTCACTTGCCATTGCCATTGTTGGGAGACCTGTGTAAGTGTATTGTGGCCGTGCCGTCCCAGCTTGACAGCTGGGCTGTGGCTCATGTGCTTGCTCAGTCATGTCAGTGATGTGTATGCGAAATTGCTATGTGCCGTGTTACTTTGACATGTGTCCTCTGCCATTTAACCCAGGCGGAGACCGAACATTGACCGCCCATACCAATTGCTGGCGGACATGGACGATACAGAGGTAATCAGGAAGTTTCGGCTGGACAGGCCAACTCTGCATCGACTGTGTGCCATGTTAGAGCCCCATCTCCGTCCCCGCAGGGTGTATCCGACTGCTGTCACCCCCACGGCTAAGGTGATGGCCGCCATGCATTTCTTCGCCACTGGGTCATTCCAGCACACAGTGGGCAGTGGAGGAGGGATGTCCCAGCCCATGTTCAGCAAGGTGCTGAGGGATGTACTGGCAGCCATGATGCTGTACCGGAACAGGTACATCCGCTTCCCCAGGGCTCGTGAATTGGCGGCAGTGAAGGGTGCATTCTATGCCCTTGGCAGAATCCCACACGTCGTGGGAGCCATTGACTGCACTCATGTTGGCCTTGTTCCACCACAGGCCACTGAGCACCTGTACCGCAACAGGAAGCACACGCACTCCCTGAATGTGCAAGTGGTGTGCCTTGCGGACATGGTGATCACCCACGTGTGTGCCAAGTTTCCAGGCTCGGCCCATTACGCACACATAATGCGCAACAGCATCTTGCCACGACTGATGGCCAATCTGCAACAGGATCGTGCCTGTATTGTCGGTGAGTATGTGGAGTGGTGTAGCGTGCTGGTTGTGCGATGCTGTCCCCTGTCCAGTTGGAATTGCAACGGTTCTCTGTGTCCCTCACACCCAGGTGACTCTGCGTATCCGAATGGGGCATGGCTGCTCAGTCCATTGAGGAATCCTCGCACCCCAGCAGACGATCGATACAATGAGGCACATGGGAGGACCAGACGTGTGGTCGAGCATACCTTTGGCCTCCTCAAGTCCAGGTTCAGGTGCCTGGACCGCACCGGGGTGCGCTGGCGTACTCCCCACAGAAGGTGTGCCAGATAGTGGTGGCGTGCTGCATGCTGCACAATCTGGCCATTCGGAAGCAGATCCCCTCATTGTGGATGACGGAGATCAACCAGGGCCCCAGCCCGCAGACCAGGACAGCTCGAGTGAGGTGGACAGCGGAGAGGAGGAAGCTGGGAATGTGCGCCAGCAGCTCATCGCCCGCTACTTCACTTGACGGTGAGTGTCCATGTACGACGGATGATGTGTCTGTATCTGTGCAGGTGTGTGTGTGCTGTGTCAGGGTGGCCGTATGTTCACTGCGTGCAGTGTGTCAACGCTCCATGGCCAGGGTAGTATGCCACTGTTGGTGACTGTGGCATTGTGCCCTATTGCTCTGTGCGATGTGTGTACATTGCTTGTAGTTGTTGACATGTACTGTGTGATGGGTGTGTGACACACTCATTGAATGTGCTCCTGTTCTGTCTCCCACCCCTAGGTCCCTACAGGCCCTCCGGATTCCATTGCCATGCCACGCATCAGGTGCCTTTCCGCCCAAGGTGGCCGTTGTATTCCGTACAAATAAAACACAGGGCACAAACAGCAGTTAGTGAAAAAGGTGCATTTATTACAAACTGTGACATGTGATTGTGTGTAAGGTGATGACAAAAGTGGTGCGTGCAGTGACAATGAGCTGTCGGTCATGGCTGCGTGATGATCAGGGTGTACCCACTGGTTCTATGTCCATAGTCCAACACACACATGCCATCCAGCTGTCTGTGTGGAGTGGGATCGTAGAGCAAGTCAATGCAGTGGCTGGTCAAGGAAGGCTGGCGGAAGGCTGGCTGGCTGGCTGCCTCACTTGCGACTGGAGCGTGCGAAGTCCTCCCGGGAGATCTGTTTCCTCTTCGGACGGCCCCTTCCACGTTTGGGAGGGGGGTGTGTGGTGGCGACCTGCTGGTGGTGGGTGAGGTGTGCTCACTGGCTGTGGACGCAGGGGAAGTGGACACTGCTGCCCGAGCCTGCGCCCTAGCAGGTGGTGGCGGAGGTGGTGTTGCTGGCCTTGCCTGTGACCCCACCGCCACCACCAGCTGGCCCATGAGGTCCACGAGTTGGTCCATACGGGACACGAATTGGCCCATATGGGCGTCCATGGACCTCAGCACCCCCAGCACCTCCCGCGTGTCAGTAGCAGACCTGGCCCATTGTCCTTGGGCCTCTTCATAGGCCCCAAGGACTCTGGCCATTTGAGGCAGGGCATGGCTCCCAGGGAGGCTGGCGTTTCCCTGACCCTGCTCCTCCTACCAGTCCTGCTGCCACCGGCCTGCCCACTAGCCACATTGCACACCACGGTCCTCGCTGTGGCTCCCAGGGTGGATCCAGTCGTCCGGGCCACCACCTGCGCTGGGGCTGGTGCCAGCGAAGACGTGGTGGTGGTGGAGGCGGTGGTGGTCGGTGCGGCGATGGTGGCGGTTGCGGCAGTGGTAGTGGCCGCAATGACCGTGGGTGTGGCCGCAACGACAGTGGCAGCAGGGGACTGGGACTGTTCAGCATCCCTGGATGATGGGTTGGTGGGTAGGAGGGGTCCTGGGGAGCGGCTGGGCCCTGCCACGCCAGATGGGCCAGCTTGGTGGTCCGTGTCCGAAGAGGAGGACAGATCCTCCAGATCCGTGTGTCCTCGTTGGGGGCTTGTGGGCTGGCTGTGCTGGCTGCTGTCTCCATCCCCAGCATCCAGCAGTTCGCCACCTGTGGAGAGAATGAGATTTGTTATTGTGTTGCACCTGGCGAAGTATGTATTAGTCGTCTGACATTGGCAGTTCGTGCAATCTCGTACATGGGTTTCCCGGAGGCGAGTGTGTGGCTGTGGCATCTGTAGTTGTGTGTGCTAGGCAATGGGACTGTGTGCTGTGCACATGTGGCATGGGACGGATTGGCCATGCCGATGGGTGTGTTGCTGTGCCCCTACTCATTGTGACTCTGGTGTATGCGGGCTCCTGGCCCATCCTGGGTCTGGTTTGTACTTTGCTTTTGGGGTTCAAATGGAACGCTTAGGAACGCATATGGCAACATGGGGGCCATGCCCCAGATTCGCATTTGGGAGGGGATATGCTTTTGGGGTTCAAATGGAACGCTTAGGAACGCATATGGCAACATGGGGGCCATGCCCCAGATTCGCATTTGGGAGGGGATATGCTTTTGGGGTTCAAATGGAACGCTTAGGAACGCATATGGCAACATGGGGGCCATGCCCCAGATTCGCATTTGGGAGGGGATATGCTTTTGGGGTTCAAATGGAACGCTTAGGAACGCATATGGCAACATGGGGGCCATGCCCCAGATTCGCATTTGGGAGGGGATATGCTTTTGGGGTTCAAATGGAATGCTTAGGAACGCATATGGCAACATGGGGGCCATGCCCCAGATTCGCATTTGGGAGGGGATATGCTTTTGGGGTTCAAATGGAACGCTTAGGAACGCATATGGCAACATGGGGGCCATGCCCCAGATTCGCATTTGGGAGGGGATATGCTTTTGGGGTTCAAATGGAACGCTTAGGAACGCATATGGCAACATGGGGGCCATACCCCAGATTCGCGTTTGGGAGGGGATATGCTTTTGGGGTACATGCTGTGAGCCATGGGTGCCGAACGTGACATGTGTTGTGGCAGCATGACAGTGCATGGTCTGAGGTGTCTGCATGCCTGACATGCCCTGCATATTTGCTGTCTGTTGTGGTTACTGGACATGGCATTGGACGCATCGTTATGAGTGAGTGATAGTTGTGTGCCAGCCAACGTATTGCAGTTGTCCCATCTCCTTGGTGTGCGTGCTGCCCTGTGCCATGTGCATCACTGCAGTGCTCGGGGGGGTGGCCCATGTTGTGTGTTGTTGCTCACAGTGTGTCGTGCGCTTAATTGACTTCTGGCACATGGTTGGTCATGGGCATGTGTCTTAGCGTGACTGCTGTATGTGTGGCAGCTGTGCGGATGACATGCCTTTCATGAGACTGGGGCTGACGGATGGGATGGATGGTATGTTGTATGTGCATGGTGTGTCTGTGAGTTTGATGGGTTCAGTGGTGTTCGTGTGCATTTCTGTTGTTCCGCTCTGTTGCGTCTAGTGTTGTTTGTCTTACATAGGCGTAGTTGTGGGGTGTGGGGTTGACAGGCAGTGGGGGCTACATGGACAGGACTTCAATGGTGTTTCGGTTGTGTGTGATGAGTTGCACAGTGGCTGCCGTGTGGGACTATATTCAGTGTGGCTTGTGCATGCAGACGTGGCTCCTTGGGTGTTGATGGGTCATGTGGGGTGTGAGTCTGTTGTTCATGTCCGTGTGCACATTGTTCACTTGTTCGTGACGGTGGGCGGTGCTGCGTGTTCGTCTGCTACGTGACATGTCCCATGTGTTGGTGGTGTTATGGTCCTCATGCCTCCAGTAATCCAGCCCTGTCCA
Source organism: Calotriton arnoldi (assembly GCA_963921515.1). Classification (NCBI taxonomy): domain Eukaryota; kingdom Metazoa; phylum Chordata; class Amphibia; order Caudata; family Salamandridae; genus Calotriton; species Calotriton arnoldi. Next base: position 262,917 of record CAWUFW010015714.1, read on the forward strand.
GTTTCCCACCTGCAAGTTGTTCGTGCGTGCACTGTACTGGATGCCACATGGCTCTAAGCGGGGGTGCTCCATGTTGCAGGTCTGTGGGGGTGGGGGGTGTAGTGGGTCGTGGGGGTGGCTGTACACCCACTGACACCGATTGCTGTGGACCGTGATGTCTGCCTTTTGGCTGTGGTTGTGCACTGCGGTGGCTGACACGTGGCTGTGGGGTGTGGGGGATGCTCCTCCTTGTTGTGCTGTGGGACTGGGGCCTGGTGTGTGTTGTACTTGGGCTGTCCACCGTCCCACCCACTGCACTTTGTGTTCCTGCCACTTACCTGTTACTTGTCGGTTAGTGCAGCTGTGGCGGACACATGGGTGTGGTGGGTGCTCGTTGTGGCGCTTCTGGCATATTTGGGGACCTGTTGGTGGTTACGTGGCTGGCTTAGTGTACACATGTCCCCACGCATCTTACAGTTGTTCGGTTTGGGCTGTGTGTGGTAGTGTCTGTTGCATGTGTGTGTGATGTGTTGTGTATTGTGTGCTGGGCATGGGGGTGTTTGTCCCTGGGAGCTGTGGCATGGTAGTTGCGCATGTGAGTACATAGCGGGTTGCTGGTATACATTAGTTTGTACTTACCAGCCTCCACTCCCCTGCTAATCCGGCGAGGATCTCCGGATGGATTACGACTCGCACCTTCTCCTCCCACGCTTTGAAGGTCTTAAAGAGCGCGGGATTCCCTCCGCCAGTGACGGCAGCCAGCTCTCTGTTTTTGCCCTCCTTCTTCTTGACCAGGCTCTTTACGTCATTCCAACGTTTGTTTATCTCGACTCTGTTCCTGGGCAGGGTCCCGACTGCATTGACCTGGTCTACGATCCGGTTCCACATTCTGTTTCTGGTGGCTAGTGGTGTGTGCTGGACCATGTTCCCATAGATTTGTGGGTACACCTTGATGATCTCGTCGACCATGACCGTCAGCTCCATGGGCGTGAACTTGGGCATCCTTTGTGGTGCCATGGTGTTTGTGGTGCTGGTGCGGTGTGTGTTGTGTAATGTGCAGGGGGTTTGTGGTGCCGGTGTTTGGTGGTGGTGGTGGTGGTTGTGATGTGTGCGTTTCTGTGGTGTGCTGCTGTCCTTGCTGTGTCACTGTGTCCTCTCCTCTCCTCTCTGGTTTGCAATGTAGCAAGGGGTTGTGGTCTGTGGGAGTGCTGCTTTTGTACTCACCTATGTTGGTGTGTCCTCATGGTCTGTTGTTTTCAGGTGTGTTGTGTCTGGGGTTCTGGCCTTTGTATTTTTTGTTTGTCCGGGGGTGTTTTCGGGATGTGTACTGTGCTTGTGTATTTGTGTGTGCCTTGCTGTGTGGACTTGTTGGCCATGTTGTGTGCTATTGGTTTTGTGTGCGGATGGTTTCTGTGCAGGTACGTTGGCGCCATGGCTTCTGCCGTGTCGATTCTCATCGGCGTTGTTTGCGCTGGCGGGCGGTATATTTGTTGTTTTTCCGCGCTCATGGCGGTGCGATCGTAATTTCACGTGCGGTGTGTCGGCTGTGTGGGCGGGCGGTTTTGTGTTGTCGTGCGTGTTTCCGTCCGTGGCGGGCGGTTTGACTCCGACTCGGACGATGGCGGGCGGTATTTTGTGTGTTTTTCGCCGATGGCGGTTTTCGGTTTGTGTACTCATAATGGCGTGGTCGGTGTTCAGGCGGTGTGTGCGGGCGGATTTTTGCCGCTTCCATGCCTGGCGGATTTATTTACGCCGGGTATCGTAATGGGCCCCCAAGTAAGTATATATATTATATCTTATATGTATATGTTTAATTAATGTTTTATTTAATTATATATGTTACTTATTAATTTTAAATATTATCAAATATTTTTAACTATGTTTATTTTAATTATAAGTATTATTTAGTTTATTTTACATATTATTTTTAACAAAAAAAAAAACGATATTTTTGATAACGATATTTTTGACATCGATATTTTTTTTTCGATATTTTTGTACTTACCATGTTGTAGATAGGATGTCGATATTATTGACATCGATATTTTTGTTGCGATATTTTTGTAGGTCGATTTTTTGACCTTCGATATTTTGTCAGTGATTCCTATTTGCGACCCACTTCGAATCTAAATTGCAATTAGGTAATCGTTATTCCTATTTTTGTACATCTGGCCCTAAATCCTCACACCCTTCCTGACATTAGCTCATATAATCAATAATCAGTGGATATAAACGATGACATATTTACAAGTAATTGATCGTGAGAGCATTGTGAAACCCCACATAAAACCAATTCGACTACTGAGGAGAACATTGCTTGATTTTGTCAGATAATCATTTTTGCACAGACTTAGGAAATCTGCAAAATCAGTTACCATTTATGCTCCACTATATCAGGGGAGCAATTCAGAACAGCCATTGTCAGTGCTTGAAGTGGCAAACGTGTACTCTGGATGCAATAAATGGGGGTCAATAGGTGGCAGCAGAAAGGGCATTACTCAAAAGGAGGAAATCTGACAGCCAACCTACACATTCATTTTTAAAAAATGAGTCCCAAAGATATTGGCAAAAAAGACAAATGTGATAGTAAATCTGTCCTGGATTAATTCATTTGTCATTTTTTATGAGTTAAGGCATCTGCTGCTGAGATCTTTGTGTACCCAGCAATTTCCAGGGTTTAATAACAATAAGATAACGCTGGTGGTTAATGCACTTGATGAAGAAGACTGTGTGCAGTTCAGTCACTGGTTTGATTGATAAAATAACTCAATTTGTCTCAGCAATGACAAATTGCACTGGGACAAAGTCAGCACATTTAACTGAGGCTGGCTGAGTAATAGGTGCCGGATCCACGATCCAGATGGATCTCCCTCATTTTCAATGCAGGGTTTTGTGTCGGACTCTAAGGCCATCATTCTGAAGGATTATGCAGGACTTCTGATGCAATAATCCCTTACTCTGAATCCCCATTTCAAATAATTGTTCTGATTTGTACCCTAAAAAATGGGGATTAACTGGAAATCCATTTTCCACACACCAATATCCACCAGAAATGACTGATTTCTTGGTCATTTTGTGGTGACTATTTATGTCAAATTATATCTGCTGAATATGTCCTTGGAAAACAGTGAGAGTGGTGTAATGTCACATGTGGACTTGATCCACATCTCAGAATTCCGATCCGACCACTAAGTCCTGTCATCAGCCAATTCAGGAATTCTGAGAAACTCAGAATGACTGACTAAATCAGAGCTGTAGAGCAATGTATAGCCATAGACTGAAAGAAACCTAGGGACATATTTGCAAGCCCAATTCACCACCTGAGCTTCCATTTTTTTGACACTTAACGGCACCTTGTAAATATGCCCCTTTCCGACACAGTCCTCTGCGGCAAAGAGGAGTGCAATTGGTACTGCAGTGGGCGTTCCACCAGTGCACCCATTGCCTTTTGACGCTGCCCCAGATTTACAAGGCTGAGGCAGTGCCAAAAACGAACGCCAGGAAATACCTGGTCTTAGAATGGCGATACGAGGAGAAATTATTCATTTCTTATCATTCATTATTCAAAGAGCACACCCTGGAGATGTACTTACTAATATCTTTTGCAGGATTAGTGTAAAATACTTTGTCATGTTTGCAACTGCCATGCAAAATCTTTGTGAAAATCCACAATTTAAGGATATTGTGGATGCTCCAAGCATTTGCCAAGGCCTCTGCTCAAACATAGCCCCAGTCCAACACTTACCACGATTTGTTTTACTATGGAAACCATGCATACTAGTCCATAGTCTGCAGTGCTAAATTCCATCTATGGACAGATCCTGTCTTTGTGACTCAGAATCTTGGAATTTCTGCAGTAGATTAATTTGTTTCTATTTTGTTCACCTAAATTTAACATCAGTGCACAAAATGTATGTTCATGAAGCCCTTCATGATGCCCTAAACAGTGCTTATTTTAGGCAGGTGTTGCATGTTTCAACAACATTTTTTGGGGATGGTACTTATTTTTGATCACCATGGTTTGACTCAGTGCATGAGAGAGAAAGGCATAACGCGGTCAAAGGAGGAGGTCACTTGTTTGTATTCTTTATTGTGATGCCCTAAGTGTGACCGGTATGCCCAGACATGGCTCACTGTGCCACTAGAACCCAGTTGCACCTGACTAGGCCAAACCCAGTCTTGGGTTGCTCGTGTTGTGGTTTGGAAAGGACATGCCTTGAAAGTTTGAGCTGGATTGTTTCAAATGGAGCAGGATAAAGGCTGATTTGCACACAACTGGGTTTCATTTCACTTGGCATGGTGGGAAAAAAGCAATTTAATGGGATGGGGCCAGAGTTATCACCAGTGGCTGCAATTAATTTAAGTATTCTATCAACCACTTTTTTGTAATCCTCAAAGAGAGAAAGCAAGCATGAAAAAAATTGAAATATTAAGTGTAGGGTGATGGACGATAGAGGCATGCAGTGGAGTCAAGAGCAGGTTGCCTTGGTATTCAGCAACCCCGACTTTCAGTGGAGCCAGTACTGGGCTCCTAGGAAAGATTTTGGTTTCGTGCACTTAGGGGATGATTGCGATGGAGGTCAGACCGCCACCGACAGTCCGTTGGTGGTGGTCTGACCACCTACAGCCCTTCAGTCCGACCATAGCATTATGATGCTGGTGGTCGGACCACAGCGTGCGGAGTCCACACCGCCCTGCATAGTGGCGGTGCCGAGCAAGGCACAGCCGTCGGGATTTGAATACACATTTCCGACAGCCTTTTCATGGCTGGAACACCACCATGAAAAGGTTGTCAGAAAGTGATATGAGGGACCCCAAACAGGGCCCCCTGGCATCGTAGGCCACTGAGAAGTGGCCATGGGGACACATGGCACCACTCACCTCCCTGCACTGCGTGCCATGCACTGCATGGTACATGGCACATGGTGCATGAACTTGCTGGTTGTGCTGCAAGGCAGTGGCATGCCACCGCCATGGTTCCGACAACTTTGTGAAAGCTCAAAATGCAGTGGTCGGACTGCCGCCTGCTTGTCTGGCTGTCTCCTGACTGCCGCAATAGCAGTCGGCCGTCCGACTGAGCGCATTCGTAATCAGGGCCTTCATTTTTTAATACAAATTAAGTACTACCTATGATTAGTGATATGTAAAACTATATTGCTGAAGCATTGCATTTGTTTTACAGTCCCTATCAAAAATCACGTACCGCACTCCTTATATCCTATATGTGAGTAATCTACATCTCGAAATCCCTGTAAATGATTTTACAACTTATAAAACCATTTCAGTATGTGCGAGCATAGTTTTCATCTTTATCGAAATCTTTATCACAATTCATACAAAGGTTTCACAAATCTGCCTTTATTGATGTAGCCCAGTTGGAGGGATTCTCAGAATCATCTATACAATAGAACACAATGTTTTGATTGAATTACAGTTGCTTTGGCAGTCGCTGTGCTCTAGACAGAATTAATTTTGGTAGACAATCTAAAGGAAATGTTATTGACATTGAAGCCCAATAAAGCTGTCACACGTTTTAATTAAATCCCATTTTCAGCTCGACTTTCTTTGTGTTTGCTGACTGAATTGTTTCAGATGAATTTGTGTGAAAGGTGGCAAAATTGGAAACCTCGCCGAGCGATGTACAATTTCTACTGTTGATAATTCATTGTGAAGAGACATTGTCTTGTCAAATGATGCGGTTTTGTATGTTCTTAGGGGCAGATTTACAAGAACTGACGCATCTCTGCATATCAGCAGAGATGCGTCAGTTAATTTCCGTCACGTAAAAAAACCCTTGCGCCACCATGGATGCGTCGCATTTACAATGCGGCGCACCGTGGCGCAAGGATTGACAGATGCGTGACGCATCTGTCGGCGTTAAGGTAACGCAGTGCTGGAGTCGTGTCGCAAGCGCGACGCAACTCCAGCACTGCTCAGGGGCGGCCTATACTTGCTGTCCTGCGTCACACCTTACGCCTGCTTCAAGCAGGCGTAAGGTTTTTACGCAGCGGTGTCGTAAAAGTGACTCAGTGAAATCTTATAGATTTTACTGAGTCACTTTTACGAGGCTTTCTTGCGTGGGAACGCCCACCCTTCATACATTATACCTGACGCAGGTATAATGTGACGCAGGGCTTTACAACGGGACGCATCTTCCTAGATGCGTCACGTTGTAAATTTGACGCAACGTGGCGCATTGTTTACGATGCCGCTGCATCACAGAAGTGACGCAACGGCGGCGTAAATGTGTCGCAAGGGGCTTGTAAATCTGCCCCTCAGTGTGTAAGACTGAAAGGCAGAAGCAAGTTTGATCGTATGTCACATAAACGTTCAGATAATTTTATTTTTTTACTAAATATGTATGCTTTTTCTTGCACATAGATATGTCACTGTCATTGCTCCAAGGCATTCACTTCGGTAATTATTTGGAAAACTACCAACTTCAGTTATTACCATGCAAAGTATTACATGCCAGTGACATAAAATGACATGCAACAACGTATGCATTGATCAATGTGATGGCAAGGATGAAGCAGATTTGGTGGTGATGAACACCTCTTTATTTCTGTGAGATATGCTTAATCTGAAAGAAAAACCACCAGTGAAATTTCCTTATCCATACATAGATCTAGCGTGGTGGTGAAAATCATTTACGAGATGTTTCTTTATCACTCAGAATCTAGTGGAAATTTGTGCGGAAACACTGGCTACCATGGTTATTCCCCATTCTACTTGTGCATTATCAGGATTTTAGGGTTCAGTATTGCTGCTTCGGGATCCTGCAACTCTCATAATGAGGGACTCAAGGCCTTAAGGATAGATACATGTCAGGACATCACTTGGCATTGTCGTGAGTCAGGTTAGATCCAGAGCTCAGGGACGGCTCGTCCTTAGAGGTGATTGAGCATTGCATTACACCTGGGTACTTCCACACTTTTTACTTTTTAATTATTAATACCCATAAGCAGTATGAAAAATATGTACGAACCGTTATGCGGACCATATTGCAATTTTGTAGTTACAGTATTGTGTTGTAGGAAGTGTGGTCCTCTTCTGGTGAAGACTAGATAGGTGACAGAGCTGACATGAATTAAAATGCACATGCCATTTTGGACAAGAGGTGTGGCAAGCTCGATCTGACATGCGCACTTTAAAGTCTTCTGAACCCATGCCTTAAGAGAGAAACAGGGGAACAGAGGCGACAGGCCCCAGCCTCTGATGAAGCGTTGTGTTGTTCATACACTTTTAATTAAAGTCTAATGCTCTTTGCTTTTAATAGCAGCACTGGGATTGGCTGGGCTTGCTGACAGAAAGCAACCTGGCCCATACATAATGACGCGCATGCCAGTGCTGGCAGAACAGCCTTCTGGCATGGGGCACTGAGAAGGAGCAGTTCCTAGCCATGCCAGATTGGGAGCAATACAGAGTGGGCATCGCAGAAGGACCTGCGTGAGTAGCAGTGCAGTGGACAACTGAACATACACAGAGTCCTTCGCAAATCTAACTAGATGAATGGGCTGCGCAGTGCAGCCTCTGTCCCAGAAACAATAATTTAGTTGACTGACATATATTGTACTGTGTTTGTATCCGTCCACACATACATTAAGTACAGCTGCATGTCTGTGGCCATGAGGACTAATTTAACACTGAATCTATCCAGGTTTGTGCAGCACTCCATCGTAAATGGGAGGTAGCAAAAAACCCTGCTTCATTTTGGAGTTCTTTTTATTTACACAAAAGCTTGATTACATTCTATTTTTTGGGGGGGAAGTTAAATAGAGCTTTATTGAAATTAATAAGAAACAAAGGTACATCTTACAACAACAAATTGATGAAAACAATGACAAATATTACAAAATATATATAACAAATAAGACTAGCGCATAATATGATGGCACTACTAACCAAGGAATTCAGAAGAAAAAAAAAGAAAAAGTACCTTAATGAAACATCATTTTATATTTTATAAGTAAGGAAGAGGAAAAAAGAAAAGAAAGAAAAGCAAGGAAAGAAAAAAAGAAAAACCAGCAACATTCTTTTTTTCAGAGAGTGTTTCCGAAGGTCTCCCACTGAGCGCTGACTCTGTCCTATGGGATACTCATCTCTCTCTCAGATGGCTGGAGTTATACTAAGCAAGGATGGTATCTGATAATCTATTTTGTGCCACACAACAAAATCTTTTGAAGGTTGAAATCTGTATTTTAAGCTGCCCGTCACTCTTATTGGCTTATTGAGGATGATTCAAAGACACAATATCGTGGTAAGCAATATCGTTACAAAACTATTGTGTCAAAAATATTGCTTACCACAACATTGCCTATACTTCTAAAGGTAATGACAAAAATATTGTGCCAAAAATATCATTGACATTAAAAACTTTAAAAAAACATGCAAGAATATTGTTTTTCTGCTATAGTTACACTTTAAAGTAGTAAATCTTAAACACTTTAATATTTAACATTAATATAATGTAAAATAAATAAATTACACTAATTTTTTAATGCTATATATAATGTATTTATATAACCACACATACATATGTATGTGTGTTTATATTTTTTTATATATATTATTATCTACTGGCGGTCGCCAGTAGATAGTTATAGTTAGGACCTATTATCCATAGGAAATCCGCGACATTCTATTTGAAATAACGTTGGCGCCGGTTGACGAATCTTCGCGAAAGTTTCCAACTTGTTGGGGCGCTCCGTTCCGCTCCTACCCTGAAAGTCTCGGGTTGATTCGTCAAGCGGGGGCCGAGAAAAAAGGGGGGTCCCAAAACGCGTTTCCCCCATTCATTTTTCCATAGGAACCTTTAGTCGCAGCTACAGCCCGAACTGCTGAACGGAATTACACCAAATTTGGCAAAGAGGTAGCCCTTGGTTCAGTGTCGTGCCTTTTGCTTAAATGGTGTAAATCCGTTCAGTAGTTCCTGAGAAAATCAAAAGTAAAGTCACATATATATCTATGGGCGCGTAGGGTCCGCGTACCCTCCCGATCACGAGCTGTATGCTAATTGGCTGTCAAGTGGCTGTCAACACTCCAAATCAGGAAGTGTTGGCAGCCATTTTGTCCCTCGGTAGAACCGAGGGACAGAAACAAGTGCGCAAAGCGCAAAAGGGAGCAGGGTAGAAACACCCTGACCCCTAGGTCTGCTCAGGGGTCCCACAAGGACCCCCTGGGCAGAAAAAAGCATTTTTTTTTTTTTTAATCGGCGGGATGCGCTTAGGGTGCGCGGATCCTGCCGAGAAAAAAAAAGAAACAAGTGCGCAAAACGCACAAAGGGGCAGGGTAGAAACACCCTGACCCCTAGGTCTGCTCAGGGGTCCCACAAGGACCCCCTGGGCAGAAAAAGCATTTACAAAAAAAAAATCGGCGGGATGCGCTTAGGTTGCGCGAATCCCGCCGGAAACTCAAAACGAAGCGCAGTCTCCCGCGCTTCGTTGTTAATTGGCCCCGGGTGGGCCAAGTCCCGGGGGCATGGGGGGGTATTTATAATATGTGGGGGCCTCTAAGGCTCCCCAAGCCCAGGGACCACCTTCCCCTGGGGCTTTAAAAATAAATGGTGCGGGAGGGCTCTCGGCCTTCCCGCAGCCCCGGGACCGCCACCTCCCGGGGCTTCTTTAATTATTTTATTATAAATTTACCTGTGTGGGGGGCTCGAGCCCCCACACGCCCGAGGACCGCCACCTCCCGGGGCACTAAAAATTTCAATATGGGGGTCCATTACGGACCCCCAGAGCCCGGGGACCACCACCTCCCCGGGGCTTTGTCAATGGAGGGAGGGGGGCCACGCGGCCCCCCTCCTGGAGCCTGTAATGGCCCTGGGGACCACCACCCCCCAGGGCCAGCTCCTGCAGTGTCCCGGGGTGCTTACCCCGGGACACTGTAGTTTGCTATGACAGGACGGGAGCCTCACGGCTCCCATCCTGTCATAGCAAACTGCTTTGGATATTGGAGCGAGAGCAGGAAACCTGCTCTCGCTTCCAATATCCAAAGCAAATTGCTTTCCACACGGGGAGCTGCATGTTAGCAGCTCCCCATGTGGAAAAGCAATGCCGGCTCCCAAGGGACGCGGGGAGCCGGCGGGACTGTGGGGGGATTGGGGACCCCCACAGTCCCCAACGAAGAGGCCAGCCCCGGGGGATGGGGTCCCCGGGGCAAGTAGTGGCCCGGGAGGGGGCCACGCGGCCCCCTCGCCACAAATAATAATAAAAAAAATATAAAAAAAAAATAAAGGCCTGCCCGGGGGATGGGGTCCCCGGGGCAAAAGGAGGCCTGAGGAGGGGGGCCACGCAGCCCCCCTCCTTAAAAATGTATTTAAAAGTGTGGCCATGCCCCGGGGGATGGGGTCCCTGGGCCGGATTCGGCCATGGGAGGGGCCACGCGGCCCCCTTCCCGTTTAATAAAAAAAAAAAAAAAAGGGATAAGGCCCTGGGGGATGGGGTCCCCAGGGCCCAAAAATAGGAAAAAGTAAGGGGGGCCACACAGCCCCCCTTGGGAAAAAAAAAAAAAAATAAGTGATCAGGCCGCAGGCCCCGCCCCCTTCCTTTACCACTCTGCAAACGCGCCCCCTGGCGCGTTTGCAGATGGGGAACGAATTCCCCTTCAATACTGGGGGTCCCTGGGGGCCAACTAGCCCACCAGGAACCTCCAGTATGCGCCAGAGGCTGCGTTGCAGAGAGGTGTACAGAGGCCACGCCCCTTTTACACCTCTCTGCAACGCAGCTCTGTGGCACTTTTGGAGGTACATGGTGAGCTAGTTGGCCCCCAGGGACCCTCAGTATTCAAGGGGACTTAATCCCCCATCTTAAAACGCGCCACGGGGCGCGTTTGCACAGTGGTGAAGGGAGGGGCGGGGCTTCAGGTGACATGTGTGCAAACAGGCCCCGTGGCGCGTTTTAAGATGGGGAATTAAATCCCCTTCAATCCTGAGGGTCCCTGGGGGCCAACTAGCCCACCAGGTACCTCCAGTAAGCGCCACGGAGCTGCGTTGCAGAGTGTTGTAAAAAGGGGCATGGCCTCTGAACACCTCTCTGCAATGCAGCTGTCTGGGGCATACTAGAGGTTTCTGGTGGGCTAGTTGGCCCCTAGGGACCCTCGGGATTGAGAAGGAATTAATTCTCCAACTTAAAACGCGCCACTGGGTGTGTTTGCAGACATGTCACCTCAGGCCCCACCCCCTTCCTTCACCATTGTGCAAATATTCCTCTAAAATCAGCCGAACTACGAATTCCGATTTACTCACCTGTTATCAGGAGAGACCTCAGTGCTGCATCTTTGAGCCCAGTACTGATCCTGAAAAGTAATTTTAACCGTACTTACCAGTAACTTGAATTTCCTTCCATAGGATATCATTGCCTGCTTTTGCTGAAAAAGTTTCTAAGTGTCGATTTTTGAAACATACAAATATTCCTCTAAAATCAGCTGAAATACGAATTCCGATTTACTCACCTGTTATCAGGAGAGACCTCAGTGCTGCATCTTTCAGCCCAGTACTGATCCTGAAAAGTAATTCTAACCGTACTTACCAGTAACTTGAATTTCCTTCCATAGGCTAACATTGACTGGTTTCACTTGGAAATTCTTCTAAGTGTGCAGTTTTGGAACTTTATAATATTCCTCTAAAATCAGCCGAACTACGAATTCCGATTTACTCACCTGTTATCAGGAGAGACCTCAGTGCTGCATCTTTCAGCCCAGTACTGATCCTGAAAAGTAATTTTAACCGTACTTACCAGTAACTTGAATTTCCTTCCATAGGATATCATTGCCTGCTTTTTGCTGAAAAAGTTTCTAAGTGTCGATTTTTGAAACATACAAATATTCCTCTAAAATCAGCCGAAATACGAATTCCGATTTACTCACCTGTTATCAGGAGAGACCTCAGTGCTGCATCTTTCAGCCCAGTACTGATCCTGAAAATCTGTACTGGGCTCAAAGATGCAGCACTGAGGTCTCTCCTGATAACAGGTGAGTAAATTGGAATTCGTAGTTCAGCTGATTTTAGAGGAATATTATAAAGTTCAAAAATCGACAGAAATTTTTTCAGCAAAAAGCAGGCAATGATATCCTATGGAAGGAAATTCAAGTTACTGGTAAGTACGGTTAAAATTACTTTTCAGGATCAGTACTGGGCTCAAAGATGCAGCACTGAGGTCTCTCCTGATAACAGGTGAGTAAATCGGAATTCGTAGTTCGGATGATTTTAGAGGAATATTTGCACAATGGTGAAGGAAGGGGGTGGGGCCTGAGGTGACATGTCTGCAAAGACGCCCTGTGGCGCGTTTTAAGTTGGAGAATTAATTCCTCCTCAATCCCGAGGGTCCCTAGGGGCCAACTAGCCCACCAGGTACCTCCAGTATGCGCCAGAGAGCTACGTTGCAGAGAGGTGTTCAGAGGCCACGCACCTTTTTACAACACTCTGCAACACAGCTCCGTGGCGCTTACTGGAGGTACCTGGTGGGCTAGTTGGCCCCCAGGGACCCTCAGGATTGAAGGGGATTTAAATCCCCATCTTAAAACGCGCCATGGGGCCTGTTTGCACACATGTCACCTGAAGCCCCGCCCCCTCCCTTCACCACTGTGCAAACGCGCCCCGTGGCGCGTTTTAAGTTGGGGGATTAAGTCCCCTTGAATGCTGAGGGTCCCTGGAGTCCAACTAGCCCACCATGTACCTCCAAAAAGCGCCACAGAGCTGCGTTGCAGAGAGGTGTAAAAAGGGGCGTGGCCTCTGTACACCTCTCTGCAACGCAGCCCCCTGGCGCATACTGGAGGTTCCTGGTGGGCTAGTTGGCCCCCAGGGACCCCCAGTATTCAAGGGGAATTCGTTCCCCATCTGCAAACGTGCCAGGGGGTGCGTTTGCATAGTGCTGCAAGGAGGGGGCGTGGCCTCCGGCGCGATGCCGGTCTTTTTTTTTGTTTTGTTTTAAGAAGGGGAGCTGTGTGGCCCCCCTTCTTTTTCTAATTTATTGGCCCTGGGGACCCCATCCCCCAGGGCCTGCCCCCTCTTTTTTTTTTTTTTTTTTTGGAGGGGGGCCGCGTGGCCCCCCTCCCGAGGCCTTAATTGGCCCCGGGGACCCCATCCCCCGGGGCATGGCCTTCTTTTTTTTTTTTAAATAACTTATGGCGGGGGGCTGCGTTGCAACCCTCCTCAGGCCACTTATGGCCCCGGGGACCCCATCCCCCAGGGCCGGCCTTTGTTTTATTTATTTTTTTTAATTAAATTTTGGAGAGGGGGGCCGCGTGGCCCCCCTCCCGGGCCACTTGTATCCCCGGGGACCCCATCCCCTGGGGCTGGCCCTCTCCGTTGGGGGTCCCCAATCCCCCCACGGTCCCGCCGGCTTCCGCGTCCTGCGGGAGCCGTCATTGCTTTTCCACATGGGGAGCTGCTAAGATGCAGCTCCCCGTGTGGAAAAGCATTTGTCTTTGGTTTTGGAAGAGAGAGCAGGTTTCCTGCTCTCTCTTCCAAAACCAAAGCAGTTTGCTATGACAGGACGGGAGCCGCGAGGCTCCCGTCCTGTCATAGCAAACTACAGTGTCCCGGGGTAGGCACCCCGGGACACTGCAGGAGCTGGCCCTGGGGAGTGGCGGTCCCCAGGGCCATCAAGGGCTCCAGGAGGGGGGCCGTGTGGCCCCCTCCCACCATCTTGAAAGCCCCGGGAGGTGGTGGTCCCGGGGCTCTGGGGTCCGTAACGGACCCCCATATTTAAATCTTTAGTGCCCCGGGGAGGTGGCGGTCTCGGGCGTGTGGGGGCTGGAGCCCCCACACAGGTACTTAGAAAATAAAAAAAAGAAACCCCGGGGGGTGGTGGTCCTCGGGCTGCGGGAGGGCCGAGAGCCCTCCCGCACCATTTGTTTTTAAATCCCCGGGGGGTGGTGGTCCCCAGGGCTTGGGGGGGCCTTAGAGGCCCCCATTCATTAATTTCATAACCCCCCGCATGCCCCCGGGATTTGGCCCACCCGGGGGCCAATTAACAACGAAGCGCGGGAGACCGCGCTCGTTTTTTTTTTTCGGCGGGATCCGTGCACCCTAAGCGCATCCAGCCGATTTTTTTTTTTTTTAAATGCTTTTTTCTGCCCATGGGGTCCTTGTGGGACCCCTGAGCAGACCTAGGGGTCAGGGTGTTTCTACCCTGCTCCCTTTGTGCGTTTTGCGCACTTGTTTCTGTGCCTCGGTTCTACCGAGGCATAAATGGCTGCCAACACTTCCTGATTTGGAGTGTTGACAGCCACTTGACAGCCAATTAGCATGCAGCTCGTGATCGGGACGGTGCGCGCAGGGTGCGCTCAGGGTGCGCGAATCCGACGCGGCCATAGATATATATGTGATTTTCCTTTTGATTTTCTCAGGAACTACTTAACGGATTTACACCATTTAACAAAAAGGGTTCTTTCTGAACCAAGAACTACCTCTTTGCCAAATTTGGTGTAATTCCGTTCAGCAGTTCGGGCTGTAGCCGTGGCTAAAGTTTCCTATGGGAAAATGAATGGGGAAAACACGTTTTGGGACCCCCTTTTTTCTTGTCCCCTGCTTGACGAATCACCCCGAGACTTTTAGGATAGGAGCGGACCTGAGCGGGCCACAAAGTTTGAAAATTTCGCGAAGGTTCGTCAACCGACGCAAGAGTTATTTCAAATAGAATGTTGCGGATTTCCTATGGAAAATAGGTCCTAACTATAACTATCTACTGGCCCGCACCATTTTGAAATAAAAGCCCCGGGGGGTGGCGGTCCCTGGGGCTTGGGGGGGCCTTCCCGCGCCACGGGGCCTGTTTGCACACATGTCACCTGAAGCCCCGCCCCCTCCCTTCACCACTGTGCAAACGTACCCCGTGGCGCGTTTTAAGTTGGGGTATTAAGTCCCCTTGAATCATGAGGGTCCCTGGGGTCCAATTAGCCCACCCTGTACCTCCAGTATGCGCCAGGGAGCTGCGTTGCAGAGAGGTGTTCAGAGGCCACGCCCCTTTTTACACCTCTCTGCAACGCAGCTCTGTGGCGCTTTCTGGATGTACCTGGTGGGCTAGTTGTCCCCCAGGGACCCTCAGGATTGAAGGGGATTTAATTCCCCATCTTAAAACGTGCCACGGGGCCTGTTTGCACACATGTCACCTTTAGCCCCGCCCCCTCCCTTCACCACTATGCAGCCCCGGGGACCGCCACCCCCCGGGGCTTATTTTTAAAAAAATTAAAAGACCTGTGTGGGGGGGCTAGAACCCCCCACACGCCCCGGGGACTGCCACTTTCCCGGGGCACTAAGATTTTTAAAGTGGGGGTCCGTTTTGGACCCCCGAAGCCCCGGGGACCACCACCTCCCCGGGGCTTTGAACATGTAGGGAGGGGGGCCGCACGGCCCCCCTCCTGGAGCCCGTGATGGCCCTGGGGACCACCACCCCACAGGGCCGGCTCCTGCAGTGTCCCGGGGTGCCTACCCCCAGGACACTGTAGTTTGCTATGACAGGACGGGAGCCTCGCGGCTCCTGTCCTGTCATAGCAAACTTGCTTTGAATTTTGGAAGAGAGAGCAGGAAACCTGCTCTCTCTTCCAAAATTCAAAGCAAATTGCTTTCCACACGGGGGCTGCATGTCAGCAGCTCCCCATGTGGAAAAGCAATGCCGGCTCCCCGAAGGACGCGGGAGCCGGCGGGACCGTGGGGGCATTGGGACTCCCTCACGGTCTCCATCATTATGTATAGGCCCCGGGGGATGGGGTCCCCGGGGAAAATATACATTAGTGGTAGGAGCTAAAAAAAAAATTACGGTAAAATTAGGAGTCGCGCACCCAGCGCGGCGCTCAGCGCGGCCCCTAGTGTGAACGCGTTGGGTGTGCGACTCCCAGCGCACCCCCTGGTGTGAACGCGTTGGGTGCGCGACTCCAGTGTAAACGCGTTGGGTGCGCGAATCCCCAAAATTAATTAAAAAAAAAAGTAAATATACATCAAGCATATATGTTTATATCTTGGGTGGCTCTAAAAAGAGCCCTTGTGTTTATTGACAGATTTTGGTACCTACAAGTAAGTACCTATGCAGAGTCTAAAGTTGTTGAGAAAGACTCTGTTACCCTCATCTGTAAAATGTACACCATCTCTCCTATAGATGCCATCCATATTAAAACGCAGATTGTTGTTGAAAATGGACCCCATCCTATAATCTCTGAGATAAGCAGAAACAGCTTTATTGACATGTATCCTAACTTTCTCAATCTGTGGACAAAAATGATTGGACCACTTCCATTTCTGTCTTTGGCATATGTTAGAATAGACAAAGGCAGTTTGGGGAAAAAGTGACATGAATTCTCCAAAGGTGTCCTTCATAAACATTTCCAGACCTACCCCAGTGAAAGTGCCTAGGTCATTGCCACCACAGTGCACAATTATGAGGTCAGGGTGTTGGAGATGCAAAAAGGATTTAACCAATGGCATCAATTGGTGCCACTTTAATCCTCTCTGTCCAATCCATTTAATGTCTACATTTGGCAAAGCTAAATCTTTGTCAATACCTCTGCTTTCAGCATACCTTTTGCACCAGAAAACATAGCTGTGTCCCACAATCCACACTGAAAGCATCTTGAAGGGATCTCTGTAGGTAATAAGAAGATGTCTGTAGCTGAGGTAGGCAGGAGGGACAATGAAATCTATCTAAAATGGTGGACAACATGCTGTTTTTAAGAAAGTAGAGATTTGATTGGCTGTTTAAGAACACTCTACATTCTAATATAGGGTGCATTTTACTTTGTTTAGAAAGCATGTTTCTTATTGGTTATAAAGAAAAGTTTGAAAGGTACAGCAGAAAGGATAAGGGCATGCTTTGCAAAGCCAGCCACACCTGCTGTTGTCATTTGCAACATTGTGTGGTGAACTTGTGACCTGGCAGCTAAATTGAATGTTGCATGACCTGTTGCTATGGAAACTGAGATTAAGGAGAAGGGTGAAGATGTCAGTTGAAAAGTATTATTCTCTATGACCAATGGAAATTCGTTTTTCAATTTGAAAAACACTGGGAAGCAATGTTATTTGTGGGTTATGTGTATATGTATGAAAAATTAGAGGGAAAATTTGTCATTACTGGTTTTACATTGGAGAGTGTGCTTATCTACATTCTCTGTGTGAAAAGAAAATCCTGACTGAGTGTGAGATTTTTAATTCAACAGATTTATTTAATAGGTGAGTTATATATTTTGGACGTTTATTTAAAAAATATTTGATATTTTTATGAAACTGTGTCGTTTGAAATATATTATTAAATGTACTGATGTATATTTTGATTATTTTTATTGTATTTGATGTTTGTTTTAAAAACAGTATGTATAGTAATATATATATTTTAAACTGAGTTGAAAGGTATAGTTGAATGATGGTTCTTATTCTATCCTGTTGTCAAGTTTCAGTAGTATTAGAACTCAGTCACTGCTTATGGATTCGCAGAATGATTCAGGCATTCACACTAGCAATGCTGTAGTGAAATGTGTAGAATGTATGCAGTCACCTAACCTCTTCCAGACTAGTGCGTCTCTTTTGCTAAAGCCCAGGGAATAGTTTTGGTTCTCTAAAATCACATTGTGACTCTGTGTGCACTTGTGCAACTATTGTGACAAAAGCATGTGGTTTCTTTATGTCTTTGCTGACACATAACTGCTTAAAAACCTAACCTGTTGTCAAGTTTCAGTAGAAGTAGAACTTAGTTACTGATTATGGATTCCCAGAATGAGTCAGGCATTCACACTAGCAGTGCTGTAGTGAAATCTGTAGAATGTATGCAGTCACCTAACTGCTTCCAGCCTAGTGAGTCTCTTCTGATAAAGTCCAGGGAATAGTTTTGCTTATCTAGAATCACACTGTGAGTATGTGTGCACTTGTGCAACCATTGTGACAGAAGCATGTGGTTACTTTATGTCTCTGCTAACACATAACTGCTTAAAAACCTATCCTATTGTCAAGTTTCACTAGTATTAGAACCCAGTCACTGCTTATGGATTCGCAGAATGATTCAGGCAATCACACTAGCAATGCTGTAGTGAAATGTGTAGAATGTATGCAGTCACCTAACCTCTTCCAGACTAGTGAGTCTCATTTGCTAAAGCCCAGGGAATAGTTTTAGTTCTCTAGAATCACACTGTGAGTATGTGTGCACTTGTGCAACCATTGTGACAGAAGCATGTGGTTACTTTATGTCTCTGCTAACACATAACTGCTTAAAAACCTATCCTATTGTCAAGTTTCACTAGTATTAGAACCCAGTCACTGCTTATGGATTCGCAGAATGATTCAGGCATTCACACTAGCAATGCTGTAGTGAAATGTGTAGAATGTATGCAGTAACATAACCCGTTCCAGACTAGTGAGTCTTTGTAATTGCACTTCTCCAATCAGACATCCAGCACCATGTACTAATCCATTCGCTGCGCCAAAACCCAACCACTTATACATTCACCCAGGCACTCTCCTTGCAGTACTCTAATCGTTCAGTCAGTACCCAAGTACTCATTCAGTGACCCAGGCCTTAGCACATAGACTGCTTCAAACCGCTATCCACTATGCATGCAGTTCTCTAACCACCTACACACTTGTCTTTCACACCTTCAATTCCCCAGTCACTATCCATACACTCCAGCAAACATCCTGTCACTCCCCTTGCAGTCCTCTGTTGACTCATTCAGCAACACGTACAAATCCATTCGCTGCGCCAAAACCAACCACTTATACATTCACCCAGGCACTCTCCTTGCAGTACTCTAATCGTTCTGTCAGTACCCAAGTACTCATTCACTGACCCAGGCCTTAGCACATACGCTGCTTCAAACCCCTATCCACTATGCATGCAGTTCTCTAACCACCTACACACTTGTCTTTCACACCTTCAATTCCCCAGTCACTATCCATACACTCCAGCAAACATCCTGTCACTCCCCTTGCAGTCCTCTGTTGACTCATGCAGCAACACGTACAAATCCATTCGCTGCGCCAAAACCCAACCACTTATACATTCACCCAGGCACTCTCCTTGCAGTACTCTAATCGTTCAGTCAGTACCCACGTTCTCATTCAGTGACCCAGGCCTTAGCACATAGACTGCTTCAAACCCCTATCCACTATGCATGCAGTTCTCTAACCACCTACACACTTGTCTTTCACACCTTCAATTCCCCAGTCACTATCCATACACTCCAGCAAACATCCTGTCACTCCCCTTGCAGTCCTCTGTTGACTCATTCAGCAACACTTACAAATCCATTCGCTGCACCAAAACCCAACCACTTATACATTCACCCAGGCAGTCTCCTTGCAGTACTCTAATCGTTCAGTCAGTACCCAAGTACTCATTCAGTGACCCAGGACTTAGCACATAGATTGCTTCAAACCCCTATCCACTATGCATGCAGTTCTCTAACCACCTACACACTTGTCTTTCACACCTTCAATTCCCCAGTCACTATCTATACACTCCAGCAAACATCCTGTCACTCCCCTTGCAGTCCTCGGTTGACTCATTCAGCAACACGTACAAATCCATTCGCTGCGCCAAAACCCAACCACTTATACATTCACCCAGGCACTCTCCTTGCAGTACTCTAATCGTTCAGTCAGTACCCAAGTACTCATTCAGTGACCCAGGACTTAGCACATAGACTGCTTCAAACCCCTATCCACTATGCATGCAGTTCTCTAACCACCTACACACTTGTCTTTCACACCTTCAATTCCCCAGTCACTATCCATACACTCCAGCAAACATCCTGTCACTCCCCTTGCAGTCCTCTGTTGACTCATTCAGCAACACGTACAAATCCATTCGCTGCGCCAAAACCCAACCACTTATACATTCACCCAGGCACTCTCCTTGCAGTACTCTAATCGTTCAGTCAGAACCCAAGTACTCATTCAGTGACCCAGGCCTTAGCACATACACTGCTTCAAACCCCTATCCACTATGCATGCAGTTCTCTAACCACCTACACACTTGTCTTTCACACCTTCAATTCCCCAGTCACTATCCATACACTCCAGCAAACATCCTGTCACTCCCCTTGCAGTCCTCTGTTGACTCATGCAGCAACACGTACAAATCCATTCGCTGCGCCAAAACCCAACCACTTATACATTCACCCAGGCACTCTCCTTGCAGTACTCTAATCGTTCAGTCAGTACCCAAGTACTCATTCAGTGACCCAGGCCTTAGCACATAGACTGCTTCAAACCGCTATCCACTATGCATGCAGTTCTCTAACCACCTACACACTTGTCTTTCACACCTTCAATTCCCCAGTCACTATCCATACACTCCAGCAAACATCCTGTCACTCCCCTTCCAGTCCTCTGTTGACTCATTCAGCAACACGTACAAATCCATTCGCTGCGCCAAAACCCAACCACTTATACATTCACCCAGGCACTCTCCTTGCAGTACTCTAATCGTTCAGTCAGTACCCAAGTACTCATTCAGTGACCCAGGCCTTAGCAACATAGACTGCTTCAAACCCCTATCCACTATGCATGCAGTTCTCTAACCACCTACACACTTGTCTTTCACACCTTCAATTCCCCAGTCACTATCCATACACTCCAGCAAACATCCTGTCACTCCCCTTGCAGTCCTCTGTTGACTCATTCAGCAACACGTACAAATCCATTCGCTGCGCCAAAACCCAACCACTTATACATTCACCCAGGCACTCTCCTTGCAGTACTGTAATCGTTCAGTCAGTACCCAAGTACTCATTCAGTGACCCAGGCCTTAGCACATAGACTGCTTCAAACCCCTATCCACTATGCATGCAGTTCTCTAACCACCTACACACTTGTCTTTCACACCTTCAATTCCCCAGTCACTATCCATACACTCCAGCAAACATCCTGTCACTCCCCTTGCAGTCCTCTGTTGACTCATTCAGCAACACGTACAAATCCATTCGCTGCGCCAAAACCCAACCACTTATACATTCACCCAGGCACTCTCCTTGCAGTACTCTAATCATTCAGTCAGTACCCAAGTACTCATTCAGTGACCCAGGCCTTAGCACATAGACTGCTTCAAACCCCTATCCACTATGCATGCAGTTCTCTAACCACCTACACACTTGTCTTTCACACCTTCAATTCCCCAGTCACTATCCATACACTCCAGCAAACATCCTGTCACTCCCCTTGCAGTCCTCTGTTGACTCATTCAGCAACACGTACAAATCCATTCGCTGCGCCAAAACCCAACCACTTATACATTCACCCAGGCACTCTCCTTGCAGTACTCTAATCGTTCAGTCAGTACCCAAGTACTCATTCAGTGACCCAGGCCTTAGCACATAGACTGCTTCAAACCCCTATCCACTATGCATGCAGTTCTCTAACCACCTACACACTTGTCTTTCACACCTTCAATTCCCCAGTCACTATCCATACACTCCAGCAAACATCCTGTCACTCCCCTTGCAGTCCTCTGTTGACTCATTCAGCAACACGTACAAATCCATTCGCTGCGCCAAAACCCAACCACTTATACATTCACCCAGGCACTCTCCTTGCAGTACTCTAATCGTTCAGTCAGTACCCAAGTACTCATTCAGTGACCCAGGCCTTAGCACATACACTGCTTCAAACCCCTATCCACTATGCATGCAGTTCTCTAACCACCTACACACTTGTCTTTCACACCTTCAATTCCCCAGTCACTATCCATACACTCCAGCAAACATCCTGTCACTCCCCTTGCAGTCCTCTGTTGACTCATTCAGCAACACGTACAAATCCATTCGCTGCGCCAAAACCCAACCACTTATACATTCACCCAGGCACTCTCCTTGCAGTACTCTAATCGTTCAGTCAGTACCCAAGTACTCATTCAGTGACCCAGGCCTTAGCACATAGACTGCTTCAAACCCCTATCCACTATGCATGCAGTTCTCTAACCACCTACACACTTGTCTTTCACACCTTCAATTCCCCAGTCACTATCCATACACTCCAGCAAACATCCTGTCACTCCCCTTGCAGTCCTCTGTTGACTCATTCAGCAACACGTACAAATCCATTCGCTGCGCCAAAACCCAACCACTTATACATTCACCCAGGCACTCTCCTTGCAGTACTCTAATCGTTCAGTCAGTACCCAAGTACTCATTCAGTGACCCAGGCCTTAGCACATAGACTGCTTCAAACCCCTATCCACTATGCATGCAGTTCTCTAACCACCTACACACTTGTCTTTCACACCTTCAATTCCCCAGTCACTATCCATACACTCCAGCAAACATCCTGTCACTCCCCTTGCAGTCCTCTGTTGACTCATTCAGCAACACGTACAAATCCATTCGCTGCGCCAAAACCCAACCACTTATACATTCACCCAGGCACTCTCCTTGCAGTACTCTAATCGTTCAGTCAGTACCCAAGTACTCATTCAGTGACCCAGGCCTTAGCACATAGACTGCTTCAAACCCCTATCCACTATGCATGCAGTTCTCTAACCACCTACACACTTGTCTTTCACACCTTCAATTCCCCAGTCACTATCCATACACTCCAGCAAACATCCTGTCACTCCCCTTGCAGTCCTCTGTTGACTCATTCAGCAACACGTACAAATCCATTCGCTGCGCCAAAACCCAACCACTTATACATTCACCCAGGCACTCTCCTTGCAGTACTCTAATCGTTCAGTCAGTACCCAAGTACTCATTCAGTGACCCAGGCCTTAGCACATAGACTGCTTCAAACCGCTATCCACTATGCATGCAGTTCTCTAACCACCTACACACTTGTCTTTCACACCTTCAATTCCCCAGTCACTATCCATACACTCCAGCAAACATCCTGTCACTCCCCTTGCAGTCCTCTGTTGACTCATTCAGCAACACGTACAAATCCATTCGCTGCGCCAAAACCCAACCACTTATACATTCACCCAGGCACTCTCCTTGCAGTACTCTAATCGTTCAGTCAGTACCCAAGTACTCATTCAGTGACCCAGGCCTTAGCACATAGACTGCTTCAAACCCCTATCCACTATGCATGCAGTTCTCTAACCACCTACACACTTGTCTTTCACACCTTCAATTCCCCAGTCACTATCCATACACTCCAGCAAACATCCTGTCACTCCCCTTGCAGTCCTCTGTTGACTCATTCAGCAACACGTACAAATCCATTCGCTGCGCCAAAACCCAACCACTTATACATTCACCCAGGCACTCTCCTTGCAGTACTCTAATCGTTCAGTCAGTACCCAAGTACTCATTCAGTGACCCAGGCCTTAGCACATAGACTGCTTCAAACCCCTATCCACTATGCATGCAGTTCTCTAACCACCTACACACTTGTCTTTCACACCTTCAATTCCCCAGTCACTATCCATACACTCCAGCAAACATCCTGTCACTCCCCTTGCAGTCCTCTGTTGACTCATTCAGCAACACGTACAAATCCATTCGCTGCGCCAAAACCCAACCACTTATACATTCACCCAGGCACTCTCCTTGCAGTACTCTAATCGTTCAGTCAGTACCCAAGTACTCATTCAGTGACCCAGGCCTTAGCACATAGACTGCTTCAAACCCCTATCCACTATGCATGCAGTTCTCTAACCACCTACACACTTGTCTTTCACACCTTCAATTCCCCAGTCACTATCCATACACTCCAGCAAACATCCTGTCACTCCCCTTGCAGTCCTCTGTTGACTCATTCAGCAACACGTACAAATCCATTCGCTGCGCCAAAACCCAACCACTTATACATTCACCCAGGCACTCTCCTTGCAGTACTCTAATCGTTCAGTCAGTACCCAAGTACTCATTCAGTGACCCAGGCCTTAGCACATACGACTGCTTCAAACCCCTATCCACTATGCATGCAGTTCTCTAACCACCTACACACTTGTCTTTCACACCTTCAATTCCCCAGTCACTATCCATACACTCCAGCAAACATCCTGTCACTCCCCTTGCAGTCCTCTGTTGACTCATTCAGCAACACGTACAAATCCATTCGCTGCGCCAAAACCCAACCACTTATACATTCACCCAGGCACTCTCCTTGCAGTACTCTAATCGTTCAGTCAGTACCCAAGTACTCATTCAGTGACCCAGGCCTTAGCACATAGACTGCTTCAAACCCCTATCCACTATGCATGCAGTTCTCTAACCACCTACACACTTGTCTTTCACACCTTCAATTCCCCAGTCACTATCCATACACTCCAGCAAACATCCTGTCACTCCCCTTGCAGTCCTCTGTTGACTCATTCAGCAACACGTACAAATCCATTCGCTGCGCCAAAACCCAACCACTTATACATTCACCCAGGCACTCTCCTTGCAGTACTCTAATCGTTCAGTCAGTACCCAAGTACTCATTCAGTGACCCAGGCCTTAGCACATAGACTGCTTCAAACCGCTATCCACTATGCATGCAGTTCTCTAACCACCTACACACTTGTCTTTCACACCTTCAATTCCCCAGTCACTATCCATACACTCCAGCAAACATCCTGTCACTCCCCTTGCAGTCCTCTGTTGACTCATTCAGCAACACGTACAAATCCATTCGCTGCGCCAAAACCCAACCACTTATACATTCACCCAGGCACTCTCCTTGCAGTACTCTAATCGTTCAGTCAGTACCCAAGTACTCATTCAGTGACCCAGGCCTTAGCACATAGACTGCTTCAAACCCCTATCCACTATGCATGCAGTTCTCTAACCACCTACACACTTGTCTTTCACACCTTCAATTCCCCAGTCACTATCCATACACTCCAGCAAACATCCTGTCACTCCCCTTGCAGTCCTCTGTTGACTCATTCAGCAACACGTACAAATCCATTCGCTGCGCCAAAACCCAACCACTTATACATTCACCCAGGCACTCTCCTTGCAGTACTCTAATCGTTCAGTCAGTACCCAAGTACTCATTCAGTGACCCAGGCCTTAGCACATAGACTGCTTCAAACCCCTATCCACTATGCATGCAGTTCTCTAACCACCTACACACTTGTCTTTCACACCTTCAATTCCCCAGTCACTATCCATACACTCCAGCAAACATCCTGTCACTCCCCTTGCAGTCCTCTGTTGACTCATTCAGCAACACGTACAAATCCATTCGCTGCGCCAAAACCCAACCACTTATACATTCACCCAGGCACTCTCCTTGCAGTACTCTAATCGTTCAGTCAGTACCCAAGTACTCATTCAGTGACCCAGGCCTTAGCACATAGACTGCTTCAAACCCCTATCCACTATGCATGCAGTTCTCTAACCACCTACACACTTGTCTTTCACACCTTCAATTCCCCAGTCACTATCCATACACTCCAGCAAACATCCTGTCACTCCCCTTGCAGTCCTCTGTTGACTCATTCAGCAACACGTACAAATCCATTCGCTGCGCCAAAACCCAACCACTTATACATTCACCCAGGCACTCTCCTTGCAGTACTCTAATCGTTCAGTCAGTACCCAAGTACTCATTCAGTGACCCAGGCCTTAGCACATAGACTGCTTCAAACCCCTATCCACTATGCATGCAGTTCTCTAACCACCTACACACTTGTCTTTCACACCTTCAATTCCCCAGTCACTATCCATACACTCCAGCAAACATCCTGTCACTCCCCTTGCAGTCCTCTGTTGACTCATTCAGCAACACGTACAAATCCATTCGCTGCGCCAAAACCCAACCACTTATACATTCACCCAGGCACTCTCCTTGCAGTACTCTAATCGTTCAGTCAGTACCCAAGTACTCATTCAGTGACCCAGGCCTTAGCACATAGACTGCTTCAAACCCCTATCCACTATGCATGCAGTTCTCTAACCACCTACACACTTGTCTTTCACACCTTCAATTCCCCAGTCACTATCCATACACTCCAGCAAACATCCTGTCACTCCCCTTGCAGTCCTCTGTTGACTCATTCAGCAACACGTACAAATCCATTCGCTGCGCCAAAACCCAACCACTTATACATTCACCCAGGCACTCTCCTTGCAGTACTCTAATCGTTCAGTCAGTACCCAAGTACTCATTCAGTGACCCAGGCCTTAGCACATAGACTGCTTCAAACCGCTATCCACTATGCATGCAGTTCTCTAACCACCTACACACTTGTCTTTCACACCTTCAATTCCCCAGTCACTATCCATACACTCCAGCAAACATCCTGTCACTCCCCTTGCAGTCCTCTGTTGACTCATTCAGCAACACGTACAAATCCATTCGCTGCGCCAAAACCCAACCACTTATACATTCACCCAGGCACTCTCCTTGCAGTACTCTAATCGTTCAGTCAGTACCCAAGTACTCATTCAGTGACCCAGGCCTTAGCACATAGACTGCTTCAAACCCCTATCCACTATGCATGCAGTTCTCTAACCACCTACACACTTGTCTTTCACACCTTCAATTCCCCAGTCACTATCCATACACTCCAGCAAACATCCTGTCACTCCCCTTGCAGTCCTCTGTTGACTCATTCAGCAACACGTACAAATCCATTCGCTGCGCCAAAACCCAACCACTTATACATTCACCCAGGCACTCTCCTTGCAGTACTCTAATCGTTCAGTCAGTACCCAAGTACTCATTCAGTGACCCAGGCCTTAGCACATAGACTGCTTCAAACCCCTATCCACTATGCATGCAGTTCTCTAACCACCTACACACTTGTCTTTCACACCTTCAATTCCCCAGTCACTATCCATACACTCCAGCAAACATCCTGTCACTCCCCTTGCAGTCCTCTGTTGACTCATTCAGCAACACGTACAAATCCATTCGCTGCGCCAAAACCCAACCACTTATACATTCACCCAGGCACTCTCCTTGCAGTACTCTAATCGTTCAGTCAGTACCCAAGTACTCATTCAGTGACCCAGGCCTTAGCACATAGACTGCTTCAAACCCCTATCCACTATGCATGCAGTTCTCTAACCACCTACACACTTGTCTTTCACACCTTCAATTCCCCAGTCACTATCCATACACTCCAGCAAACATCCTGTCACTCCCCTTGCAGTCCTCTGTTGACTCATTCAGCAACACGTACAAATCCATTCGCTGCGCCAAAACCCAACCACTTATACATTCACCCAGGCACTCTCCTTGCAGTACTCTAATCGTTCAGTCAGTACCCAAGTACTCATTCAGTGACCCAGGCCTTAGCACATAGACTGCTTCAAACCCCTATCCACTATGCATGCAGTTCTCTAACCACCTACACACTTGTCTTTCACACCTTCAATTCCCCAGTCACTATCCATACACTCCAGCAAACATCCTGTCACTCCCCTTGCAGTCCTCTGTTGACTCATTCAGCAACACGTACAAATCCATTCGCTGCGCCAAAACCCAACCACTTATACATTCACCCAGGCACTCTCCTTGCAGTACTCTAATCGTTCAGTCAGTACCCAAGTACTCATTCAGTGACCCAGGCCTTAGCACATAGACTGCTTCAAACCCCTATCCACTATGCATGCAGTTCTCTAACCACCTACACACTTGTCTTTCACACCTTCAATTCCCCAGTCACTATCCATACACTCCAGCAAACATCCTGTCACTCCCCTTGCAGTCCTCTGTTGACTCATTCAGCAACACGTACAAATCCATTCGCTGCGCCAAAACCCAACCACTTATACATTCACCCAGGCACTCTCCTTGCAGTACTCTAATCGTTCAGTCAGTACCCAAGTACTCATTCAGTGACCCAGGCCTTAGCACATAGACTGCTTCAAACCCCTATCCACTATGCATGCAGTTCTCTAACCACCTACACACTTGTCTTTCACACCTTCAATTCCCCAGTCACTATCCATACACTCCAGCAAACATCCTGTCACTCCCCTTGCAGTCCTCTGTTGACTCATTCAGCAACACGTACAAATCCATTCGCTGCGCCAAAACCCAACCACTTATACATTCACCCAGGCACTCTCCTTGCAGTACTCTAATCGTTCAGTCAGTACCCAAGTACTCATTCAGTGACCCAGGCCTTAGCACATAGACTGCTTCAAACCCCTATCCACTATGCATGCAGTTCTCTAACCACCTACACACTTGTCTTTCACACCTTCAATTCCCCAGTCACTATCCATACACTCCAGCAAACATCCTGTCACTCCCCTTGCAGTCCTCTGTTGACTCATTCAGCAACACGTACAAATCCATTCGCTGCGCCAAAACCCAACCACTTATACATTCACCCAGGCACTCTCCTTGCAGTACTCTAATCGTTCAGTCAGTACCCAAGTACTCATTCAGTGACCCAGGCCTTAGCACATAGACTGCTTCAAACCCCTATCCACTATGCATGCAGTTCTCTAACCACCTACACACTTGTCTTTCACACCTTCAATTCCCCAGTCACTATCCATACACTCCAGCAAACATCCTGTCACTCCCCTTGCAGTCCTCTGTTGACTCATTCAGCAACACGTACAAATCCATTCGCTGCGCCAAAACCCAACCACTTATACATTCACCCAGGCACTCTCCTTGCAGTACTCTAATCGTTCAGTCAGTACCCAAGTACTCATTCAGTGACCCAGGCCTTAGCACATAGACTGCTTCAAACCCCTATCCACTATGCATGCAGTTCTCTAACCACCTACACACTTGTCTTTCACACCTTCAATTCCCCAGTCACTATCCATACACTCCAGCAAACATCCTGTCACTCCCCTTGCAGTCCTCTGTTGACTCATTCAGCAACACGTACAAATCCATTCGCTGCGCCAAAACCCAACCACTTATACATTCACCCAGGCACTCTCCTTGCAGTACTCTAATCGTTCAGTCAGTACCCAAGTACTCATTCAGTGACCCAGGCCTTAGCACATAGACTGCTTCAAACCCCTATCCACTATGCATGCAGTTCTCTAACCACCTACACACTTGTCTTTCACACCTTCAATTCCCCAGTCACTATCCATACACTCCAGCAAACATCCTGTCACTCCCCTTGCAGTCCTCTGTTGACTCATTCAGCAACACGTACAAATCCATTCGCTGCGCCAAAACCCAACCACTTATACATTCACCCAGGCACTCTCCTTGCAGTACTCTAATCGTTCAGTCAGTACCCAAGTACTCATTCAGTGACCCAGGCCTTAGCACATAGACTGCTTCAAACCCCTATCCACTATGCATGCAGTTCTCTAACCACCTACACACTTGTCTTTCACACCTTCAATTCCCCAGTCACTATCCATACACTCCAGCAAACATCCTGTCACTCCCCTTGCAGTCCTCTGTTGACTCATTCAGCAACACGTACAAATCCATTCGCTGCGCCAAAACCCAACCACTTATACATTCACCCAGGCACTCTCCTTGCAGTACTCTAATCGTTCAGTCAGTACCCAAGTACTCATTCAGTGACCCAGGCCTTAGCACATAGACTGCTTCAAACCCCTATCCACTATGCATGCAGTTCTCTAACCACCTACACACTTGTCTTTCACACCTTCAATTCCCCAGTCACTATCCATACACTCCAGCAAACATCCTGTCACTCCCCTTGCAGTCCTCTGTTGACTCATTCAGCAACACGTACAAATCCATTCGCTGCGCCAAAACCCAACCACTTATACATTCACCCAGGCACTCTCCTTGCAGTACTCTAATCGTTCAGTCAGTACCCAAGTACTCATTCAGTGACCCAGGCCTTAGCACATAGACTGCTTCAAACCCCTATCCACTATGCATGCAGTTCTCTAACCACCTACACACTTGTCTTTCACACCTTCAATTCCCCAGTCACTATCCATACACTCCAGCAAACATCCTGTCACTCCCCTTGCAGTCCTCTGTTGACTCATTCAGCAACACGTACAAATCCATTCGCTGCGCCAAAACCCAACCACTTATACATTCACCCAGGCACTCTCCTTGCAGTACTCTAATCGTTCAGTCAGTACCCAAGTACTCATTCAGTGACCCAGGCCTTAGCACATAGACTGCTTCAAACCCCTATCCACTATGCATGCAGTTCTCTAACCACCTACACACTTGTCTTTCACACCTTCAATTCCCCAGTCACTATCCATACACTCCAGCAAACATCCTGTCACTCCCCTTGCAGTCCTCTGTTGACTCATTCAGCAACACGTACAAATCCATTCGCTGCGCCAAAACCCAACCACTTATACATTCACCCAGGCACTCTCCTTGCAGTACTCTAATCGTTCAGTCAGTACCCAAGTACTCATTCAGTGACCCAGGCCTTAGCACATACGACTGCTTCAAACCCCTATCCACTATGCATGCAGTTCTCTAACCACCTACACACTTGTCTTTCACACCTTCAATTCCCCAGTCACTATCCATACACTCCAGCAAACATCCTGTCACTCCCCTTGCAGTCCTCTGTTGACTCATTCAGCAACACGTACAAATCCATTCGCTGCGCCAAAACCCAACCACTTATACATTCACCCAGGCACTCTCCTTGCAGTACTCTAATCGTTCAGTCAGTACCCAAGTACTCATTCAGTGACCCAGGCCTTAGCACATAGACTGCTTCAAACCCCTATCCACTATGCATGCAGTTCTCTAACCACCTACACACTTGTCTTTCACACCTTCAATTCCCCAGTCACTATCCATACACTCCAGCAAACATCCTGTCACTCCCCTTGCAGTCCTCTGTTGACTCATTCAGCAACACGTACAAATCCATTCGCTGCGCCAAAACCCAACCACTTATACATTCACCCAGGCACTCTCCTTGCAGTACTCTAATCGTTCAGTCAGTACCCAAGTACTCATTCAGTGACCCAGGCCTTAGCACATAGACTGCTTCAAACCCCTATCCACTATGCATGCAGTTCTCTAACCACCTACACACTTGTCTTTCACACCTTCAATTCCCCAGTCACTATCCATACACTCCAGCAAACATCCTGTCACTCCCCTTGCAGTCCTCTGTTGACTCATTCAGCAACACGTACAAATCCATTCGCTGCGCCAAAACCCAACCACTTATACATTCACCCAGGCACTCTCCTTGCAGTACTCTAATCGTTCAGTCAGTACCCAAGTACTCATTCAGTGACCCAGGCCTTAGCACATAGACTGCTTCAAACCCCTATCCACTATGCATGCAGTTCTCTAACCACCTACACACTTGTCTTTCACACCTTCAATTCCCCAGTCACTATCCATACACTCCAGCAAACATCCTGTCACTCCCCTTGCAGTCCTCTGTTGACTCATTCAGCAACACGTACAAATCCATTCGCTGCGCCAAAACCCAACCACTTATACATTCACCCAGGCACTCTCCTTGCAGTACTCTAATCGTTCAGTCAGTACCCAAGTACTCATTCAGTGACCCAGGCCTTAGCACATAGACTGCTTCAAACCCCTATCCACTATGCATGCAGTTCTCTAACCACCTACACACTTGTCTTTCACACCTTCAATTCCCCAGTCACTATCCATACACTCCAGCAAACATCCTGTCACTCCCCTTGCAGTCCTCTGTTGACTCATTCAGCAACACGTACAAATCCATTCGCTGCGCCAAAACCCAACCACTTATACATTCACCCAGGCACTCTCCTTGCAGTACTCTAATCGTTCAGTCAGTACCCAAGTACTCATTCAGTGACCCAGGCCTTAGCACATAGACTGCTTCAAACCCCTATCCACTATGCATGCAGTTCTCTAACCACCTACACACTTGTCTTTCACACCTTCAATTCCCCAGTCACTATCCATACACTCCAGCAAACATCCTGTCACTCCCCTTGCAGTCCTCTGTTGACTCATTCAGCAACACGTACAAATCCATTCGCTGCGCCAAAACCCAACCACTTATACATTCACCCAGGCACTCTCCTTGCAGTACTCTAATCGTTCAGTCAGTACCCAAGTACTCATTCAGTGACCCAGGCCTTAGCACATAGACTGCTTCAAACCCCTATCCACTATGCATGCAGTTCTCTAACCACCTACACACTTGTCTTTCACACCTTCAATTCCCCAGTCACTATCCATACACTCCAGCAAACATCCTGTCACTCCCCTTGCAGTCCTCTGTTGACTCATTCAGCAACACGTACAAATCCATTCGCTGCGCCAAAACCCAACCACTTATACATTCACCCAGGCACTCTCCTTGCAGTACTCTAATCGTTCAGTCAGTACCCAAGTACTCATTCAGTGACCCAGGCCTTAGCACATAGACTGCTTCAAACCGCTATCCACTATGCATGCAGTTCTCTAACCACCTACACACTTGTCTTTCACACCTTCAATTCCCCAGTCACTATCCATACACTCCAGCAAACATCCTGTCACTCCCCTTGCAGTCCTCTGTTGACTCATTCAGCAACACGTACAAATCCATTCGCTGCGCCAAAACCCAACCACTTATACATTCACCCAGGCACTCTCCTTGCAGTACTCTAATCGTTCAGTCAGTACCCAAGTACTCATTCAGTGACCCAGGCCTTAGCACATAGACTGCTTCAAACCCCTATCCACTATGCATGCAGTTCTCTAACCACCTACACACTTGTCTTTCACACCTTCAATTCCCCAGTCACTATCCATACACTCCAGCAAACATCCTGTCACTCCCCTTGCAGTCCTCTGTTGACTCATTCAGCAACACGTACAAATCCATTCGCTGCGCCAAAACCCAACCACTTATACATTCACCCAGGCACTCTCCTTGCAGTACTCTAATCGTTCAGTCAGTACCCAAGTACTCATTCAGTGACCCAGGCCTTAGCACATAGACTGCTTCAAACCGCTATCCACTATGCATGCAGTTCTCTAACCACCTACACACTTGTCTTTCACACCTTCAATTCCCCAGTCACTATCCATACACTCCAGCAAACATCCTGTCACTCCCCTTGCAGTCCTCTGTTGACTCATTCAGCAACACGTACAAATCCATTCGCTGCGCCAAAACCCAACCACTTATACATTCACCCAGGCACTCTCCTTGCAGTACTCTAATCGTTCAGTCAGTACCCAAGTACTCATTCAGTGACCCAGGCCTTAGCACATAGACTGCTTCAAACCCCTATCCACTATGCATGCAGTTCTCTAACCACCTACACACTTGTCTTTCACACCTTCAATTCCCCAGTCACTATCCATACACTCCAGCAAACATCCTGTCACTCCCCTTGCAGTCCTCTGTTGACTCATTCAGCAACACGTACAAATCCATTCGCTGCGCCAAAACCCAACCACTTATACATTCACCCAGGCACTCTCCTTGCAGTACTCTAATCGTTCAGTCAGTACCCAAGTACTCATTCAGTGACCCAGGCCTTAGCACATAGACTGCTTCAAACCCCTATCCACTATGCATGCAGTTCTCTAACCACCTACACACTTGTCTTTCACACCTTCAATTCCCCAGTCACTATCCATACACTCCAGCAAACATCCTGTCACTCCCCTTGCAGTCCTCTGTTGACTCATTCAGCAACACGTACAAATCCATTCGCTGCGCCAAAACCCAACCACTTATACATTCACCCAGGCACTCTCCTTGCAGTACTCTAATCGTTCAGTCAGTACCCAAGTACTCATTCAGTGACCCAGGCCTTAGCACATAGACTGCTTCAAACCCCTATCCACTATGCATGCAGTTCTCTAACCACCTACACACTTGTCTTTCACACCTTCAATTCCCCAGTCACTATCCATACACTCCAGCAAACATCCTGTCACTCCCCTTGCAGTCCTCTGTTGACTCATTCAGCAACACGTACAAATCCATTCGCTGCGCCAAAACCCAACCACTTATACATTCACCCAGGCACTCTCCTTGCAGTACTCTAATCGTTCAGTCAGTACCCAAGTACTCATTCAGTGACCCAGGCCTTAGCACATAGACTGCTTCAAACCCCTATCCACTATGCATGCAGTTCTCTAACCACCTACACACTTGTCTTTCACACCTTCAATTCCCCAGTCACTATCCATACACTCCAGCAAACATCCTGTCACTCCCCTTGCAGTCCTCTGTTGACTCATTCAGCAACACGTACAAATCCATTCGCTGCGCCAAAACCCAACCACTTATACATTCACCCAGGCACTCTCCTTGCAGTACTCTAATCGTTCAGTCAGTACCCAAGTACTCATTCAGTGACCCAGGCCTTAGCACATAGACTGCTTCAAACCCCTATCCACTATGCATGCAGTTCTCTAACCACCTACACACTTGTCTTTCACACCTTCAATTCCCCAGTCACTATCCATACACTCCAGCAAACATCCTGTCACTCCCCTTGCAGTCCTCTGTTGACTCATTCAGCAACACGTACAAATCCATTCGCTGCGCCAAAACCCAACCACTTATACATTCACCCAGGCACTCTCCTTGCAGTACTCTAATCGTTCAGTCAGTACCCAAGTACTCATTCAGTGACCCAGGCCTTAGCACATAGACTGCTTCAAACCCCTATCCACTATGCATGCAGTTCTCTAACCACCTACACACTTGTCTTTCACACCTTCAATTCCCCAGTCACTATCCATACACTCCAGCAAACATCCTGTCACTCCCCTTGCAGTCCTCTGTTGACTCATTCAGCAACACGTACAAATCCATTCGCTGCGCCAAAACCCAACCACTTATACATTCACCCAGGCACTCTCCTTGCAGTACTCTAATCGTTCAGTCAGTACCCAAGTACTCATTCAGTGACCCAGGCCTTAGCACATAGACTGCTTCAAACCCCTATCCACTATGCATGCAGTTCTCTAACCACCTACACACTTGTCTTTCACACCTTCAATTCCCCAGTCACTATCCATACACTCCAGCAAACATCCTGTCACTCCCCTTGCAGTCCTCTGTTGACTCATTCAGCAACACGTACAAATCCATTCGCTGCGCCAAAACCCAACCACTTATACATTCACCCAGGCACTCTCCTTGCAGTACTCTAATCGTTCAGTCAGTACCCAAGTACTCATTCAGTGACCCAGGCCTTAGCACATAGACTGCTTCAAACCCCTATCCACTATGCATGCAGTTCTCTAACCACCTACACACTTGTCTTTCACACCTTCAATTCCCCAGTCACTATCCATACACTCCAGCAAACATCCTGTCACTCCCCTTGCAGTCCTCTGTTGACTCATTCAGCAACACGTACAAATCCATTCGCTGCGCCAAAACCCAACCACTTATACATTCACCCAGGCACTCTCCTTGCAGTACTCTAATCGTTCAGTCAGTACCCAAGTACTCATTCAGTGACCCAGGCCTTAGCACATAGACTGCTTCAAACCGCTATCCACTATGCATGCAGTTCTCTAACCACCTACACACTTGTCTTTCACACCTTCAATTCCCCAGTCACTATCCATACACTCCAGCAAACATCCTGTCACTCCCCTTGCAGTCCTCTGTTGACTCATTCAGCAACACGTACAAATCCATTCGCTGCGCCAAAACCCAACCACTTATACATTCACCCAGGCACTCTCCTTGCAGTACTCTAATCGTTCAGTCAGTACCCAAGTACTCATTCAGTGACCCAGGCCTTAGCACATAGACTGCTTCAAACCCCTATCCACTATGCATGCAGTTCTCTAACCACCTACACACTTGTCTTTCACACCTTCAATTCCCCAGTCACTATCCATACACTCCAGCAAACATCCTGTCACTCCCCTTGCAGTCCTCTGTTGACTCATTCAGCAACACGTACAAATCCATTCGCTGCGCCAAAACCCAACCACTTATACATTCACCCAGGCACTCTCCTTGCAGTACTCTAATCGTTCAGTCAGTACCCAAGTACTCATTCAGTGACCCAGGCCTTAGCACATAGACTGCTTCAAACCCCTATCCACTATGCATGCAGTTCTCTAACCACCTACACACTTGTCTTTCACACCTTCAATTCCCCAGTCACTATCCATACACTCCAGCAAACATCCTGTCACTCCCCTTGCAGTCCTCTGTTGACTCATTCAGCAACACGTACAAATCCATTCGCTGCGCCAAAACCCAACCACTTATACATTCACCCAGGCACTCTCCTTGCAGTACTCTAATCGTTCAGTCAGTACCCAAGTACTCATTCAGTGACCCAGGCCTTAGCACATAGACTGCTTCAAACCCCTATCCACTATGCATGCAGTTCTCTAACCACCTACACACTTGTCTTTCACACCTTCAATTCCCCAGTCACTATCCATACACTCCAGCAAACATCCTGTCACTCCCCTTGCAGTCCTCTGTTGACTCATTCAGCAACACGTACAAATCCATTCGCTGCGCCAAAACCCAACCACTTATACATTCACCCAGGCACTCTCCTTGCAGTACTCTAATCGTTCAGTCAGTACCCAAGTACTCATTCAGTGACCCAGGCCTTAGCACATAGACTGCTTCAAACCCCTATCCACTATGCATGCAGTTCTCTAACCACCTACACACTTGTCTTTCACACCTTCAATTCCCCAGTCACTATCCATACACTCCAGCAAACATCCTGTCACTCCCCTTGCAGTCCTCTGTTGACTCATTCAGCAACACGTACAAATCCATTCGCTGCGCCAAAACCCAACCACTTATACATTCACCCAGGCACTCTCCTTGCAGTACTCTAATCGTTCAGTCAGTACCCAAGTACTCATTCAGTGACCCAGGCCTTAGCACATAGACTGCTTCAAACCCCTATCCACTATGCATGCAGTTCTCTAACCACCTACACACTTGTCTTTCACACCTTCAATTCCCCAGTCACTATCCATACACTCCAGCAAACATCCTGTCACTCCCCTTGCAGTCCTCTGTTGACTCATTCAGCAACACGTACAAATCCATTCGCTGCGCCAAAACCCAACCACTTATACATTCACCCAGGCACTCTCCTTGCAGTACTCTAATCGTTCAGTCAGTACCCAAGTACTCATTCAGTGACCCAGGCCTTAGCACATAGACTGCTTCAAACCCCTATCCACTATGCATGCAGTTCTCTAACCACCTACACACTTGTCTTTCACACCTTCAATTCCCCAGTCACTATCCATACACTCCAGCAAACATCCTGTCACTCCCCTTGCAGTCCTCTGTTGACTCATTCAGCAACACGTACAAATCCATTCGCTGCGCCAAAACCCAACCACTTATACATTCACCCAGGCACTCTCCTTGCAGTACTCTAATCGTTCAGTCAGTACCCAAGTACTCATTCAGTGACCCAGGCCTTAGCACATAGACTGCTTCAAACCCCTATCCACTATGCATGCAGTTCTCTAACCACCTACACACTTGTCTTTCACACCTTCAATTCCCCAGTCACTATCCATACACTCCAGCAAACATCCTGTCACTCCCCTTGCAGTCCTCTGTTGACTCATTCAGCAACACGTACAAATCCATTCGCTGCGCCAAAACCCAACCACTTATACATTCACCCAGGCACTCTCCTTGCAGTACTCTAATCGTTCAGTCAGTACCCAAGTACTCATTCAGTGACCCAGGCCTTAGCACATAGACTGCTTCAAACCCCTATCCACTATGCATGCAGTTCTCTAACCACCTACACACTTGTCTTTCACACCTTCAATTCCCCAGTCACTATCCATACACTCCAGCAAACATCCTGTCACTCCCCTTGCAGTCCTCTGTTGACTCATTCAGCAACACGTACAAATCCATTCGCTGCGCCAAAACCCAACCACTTATACATTCACCCAGGCACTCTCCTTGCAGTACTCTAATCGTTCAGTCAGTACCCAAGTACTCATTCAGTGACCCAGGCCTTAGCACATAGACTGCTTCAAACCCCTATCCACTATGCATGCAGTTCTCTAACCACCTACACACTTGTCTTTCACACCTTCAATTCCCCAGTCACTATCCATACACTCCAGCAAACATCCTGTCACTCCCCTTGCAGTCCTCTGTTGACTCATTCAGCAACACGTACAAATCCATTCGCTGCGCCAAAACCCAACCACTTATACATTCACCCAGGCACTCTCCTTGCAGTACTCTAATCGTTCAGTCAGTACCCAAGTACTCATTCAGTGACCCAGGCCTTAGCACATAGACTGCTTCAAACCCCTATCCACTATGCATGCAGTTCTCTAACCACCTACACACTTGTCTTTCACACCTTCAATTCCCCAGTCACTATCCATACACTCCAGCAAACATCCTGTCACTCCCCTTGCAGTCCTCTGTTGACTCATTCAGCAACACGTACAAATCCATTCGCTGCGCCAAAACCCAACCACTTATACATTCACCCAGGCACTCTCCTTGCAGTACTCTAATCGTTCAGTCAGTACCCAAGTACTCATTCAGTGACCCAGGCCTTAGCACATAGACTGCTTCAAACCCCTATCCACTATGCATGCAGTTCTCTAACCACCTACACACTTGTCTTTCACACCTTCAATTCCCCAGTCACTATCCATACACTCCAGCAAACATCCTGTCACTCCCCTTGCAGTCCTCTGTTGACTCATTCAGCAACACGTACAAATCCATTCGCTGCGCCAAAACCCAACCACTTATACAT
The DNA here is from genome assembly GCA_963921515.1 of Calotriton arnoldi. Taxonomy (NCBI): domain Eukaryota; kingdom Metazoa; phylum Chordata; class Amphibia; order Caudata; family Salamandridae; genus Calotriton; species Calotriton arnoldi. Next base: position 301,410 of record CAWUFW010015714.1, read on the forward strand.
TCACCCAGGCACTCTCCTTGCAGTACTCTAATCGTTCAGTCAGTACCCAAGTACTCATTCAGTGACCCAGGCCTTAGCACATAGACTGCTTCAAACCCCTATCCACTATGCATGCAGTTCTCTAACCACCTACACACTTGTCTTTCACACCTTCAATTCCCCAGTCACTATCCATACACTCCAGCAAACATCCTGTCACTCCCCTTGCAGTCCTCTGTTGACTCATTCAGCAACACGTACAAATCCATTCGCTGCGCCAAAACCCAACCACTTATACATTCACCCAGGCACTCTCCTTGCAGTACTCTAATCGTTCAGTCAGTACCCAAGTACTCATTCAGTGACCCAGGCCTTAGCACATAGACTGCTTCAAACCCCTATCCACTATGCATGCAGTTCTCTAACCACCTACACACTTGTCTTTCACACCTTCAATTCCCCAGTCACTATCCATACACTCCAGCAAACATCCTGTCACTCCCCTTGCAGTCCTCTGTTGACTCATTCAGCAACACGTACAAATCCATTCGCTGCGCCAAAACCCAACCACTTATACATTCACCCAGGCACTCTCCTTGCAGTACTCTAATCGTTCAGTCAGTACCCAAGTACTCATTCAGTGACCCAGGCCTTAGCACATAGACTGCTTCAAACCCCTATCCACTATGCATGCAGTTCTCTAACCACCTACACACTTGTCTTTCACACCTTCAATTCCCCAGTCACTATCCATACACTCCAGCAAACATCCTGTCACTCCCCTTGCAGTCCTCTGTTGACTCATTCAGCAACACGTACAAATCCATTCGCTGCGCCAAAACCCAACCACTTATACATTCACCCAGGCACTCTCCTTGCAGTACTCTAATCGTTCAGTCAGTACCCAAGTACTCATTCAGTGACCCAGGCCTTAGCACATAGACTGCTTCAAACCCCTATCCACTATGCATGCAGTTCTCTAACCACCTACACACTTGTCTTTCACACCTTCAATTCCCCAGTCACTATCCATACACTCCAGCAAACATCCTGTCACTCCCCTTGCAGTCCTCTGTTGACTCATTCAGCAACACGTACAAATCCATTCGCTGCGCCAAAACCCAACCACTTATACATTCACCCAGGCACTCTCCTTGCAGTACTCTAATCGTTCAGTCAGTACCCAAGTACTCATTCAGTGACCCAGGCCTTAGCACATAGACTGCTTCAAACCCCTATCCACTATGCATGCAGTTCTCTAACCACCTACACACTTGTCTTTCACACCTTCAATTCCCCAGTCACTATCCATACACTCCAGCAAACATCCTGTCACTCCCCTTGCAGTCCTCTGTTGACTCATTCAGCAACACGTACAAATCCATTCGCTGCGCCAAAACCCAACCACTTATACATTCACCCAGGCACTCTCCTTGCAGTACTCTAATCGTTCAGTCAGTACCCAAGTACTCATTCAGTGACCCAGGCCTTAGCACATAGACTGCTTCAAACCCCTATCCACTATGCATGCAGTTCTCTAACCACCTACACACTTGTCTTTCACACCTTCAATTCCCCAGTCACTATCCATACACTCCAGCAAACATCCTGTCACTCCCCTTGCAGTCCTCTGTTGACTCATTCAGCAACACGTACAAATCCATTCGCTGCGCCAAAACCCAACCACTTATACATTCACCCAGGCACTCTCCTTGCAGTACTCTAATCGTTCAGTCAGTACCCAAGTACTCATTCAGTGACCCAGGCCTTAGCACATAGACTGCTTCAAACCCCTATCCACTATGCATGCAGTTCTCTAACCACCTACACACTTGTCTTTCACACCTTCAATTCCCCAGTCACTATCCATACACTCCAGCAAACATCCTGTCACTCCCCTTGCAGTCCTCTGTTGACTCATTCAGCAACACGTACAAATCCATTCGCTGCGCCAAAACCCAACCACTTATACATTCACCCAGGCACTCTCCTTGCAGTACTCTAATCGTTCAGTCAGTACCCAAGTACTCATTCAGTGACCCAGGCCTTAGCACATAGACTGCTTCAAACCCCTATCCACTATGCATGCAGTTCTCTAACCACCTACACACTTGTCTTTCACACCTTCAATTCCCCAGTCACTATCCATACACTCCAGCAAACATCCTGTCACTCCCCTTGCAGTCCTCTGTTGACTCATTCAGCAACACGTACAAATCCATTCGCTGCGCCAAAACCCAACCACTTATACATTCACCCAGGCACTCTCCTTGCAGTACTCTAATCGTTCAGTCAGTACCCAAGTACTCATTCAGTGACCCAGGCCTTAGCACATAGACTGCTTCAAACCCCTATCCACTATGCATGCAGTTCTCTAACCACCTACACACTTGTCTTTCACACCTTCAATTCCCCAGTCACTATCCATACACTCCAGCAAACATCCTGTCACTCCCCTTGCAGTCCTCTGTTGACTCATTCAGCAACACGTACAAATCCATTCGCTGCGCCAAAACCCAACCACTTATACATTCACCCAGGCACTCTCCTTGCAGTACTCTAATCGTTCAGTCAGTACCCAAGTACTCATTCAGTGACCCAGGCCTTAGCACATAGACTGCTTCAAACCCCTATCCACTATGCATGCAGTTCTCTAACCACCTACACACTTGTCTTTCACACCTTCAATTCCCCAGTCACTATCCATACACTCCAGCAAACATCCTGTCACTCCCCTTGCAGTCCTCTGTTGACTCATTCAGCAACACGTACAAATCCATTCGCTGCGCCAAAACCCAACCACTTATACATTCACCCAGGCACTCTCCTTGCAGTACTCTAATCGTTCAGTCAGTACCCAAGTACTCATTCAGTGACCCAGGCCTTAGCACATAGACTGCTTCAAACCCCTATCCACTATGCATGCAGTTCTCTAACCACCTACACACTTGTCTTTCACACCTTCAATTCCCCAGTCACTATCCATACACTCCAGCAAACATCCTGTCACTCCCCTTGCAGTCCTCTGTTGACTCATTCAGCAACACGTACAAATCCATTCGCTGCGCCAAAACCCAACCACTTATACATTCACCCAGGCACTCTCCTTGCAGTACTCTAATCGTTCAGTCAGTACCCAAGTACTCATTCAGTGACCCAGGCCTTAGCACATAGACTGCTTCAAACCCCTATCCACTATGCATGCAGTTCTCTAACCACCTACACACTTGTCTTTCACACCTTCAATTCCCCAGTCACTATCCATACACTCCAGCAAACATCCTGTCACTCCCCTTGCAGTCCTCTGTTGACTCATTCAGCAACACGTACAAATCCATTCGCTGCGCCAAAACCCAACCACTTATACATTCACCCAGGCACTCTCCTTGCAGTACTCTAATCGTTCAGTCAGTACCCAAGTACTCATTCAGTGACCCAGGCCTTAGCACATAGACTGCTTCAAACCCCTATCCACTATGCATGCAGTTCTCTAACCACCTACACACTTGTCTTTCACACCTTCAATTCCCCAGTCACTATCCATACACTCCAGCAAACATCCTGTCACTCCCCTTGCAGTCCTCTGTTGACTCATTCAGCAACACGTACAAATCCATTCGCTGCGCCAAAACCCAACCACTTATACATTCACCCAGGCACTCTCCTTGCAGTACTCTAATCGTTCAGTCAGTACCCAAGTACTCATTCAGTGACCCAGGCCTTAGCACATAGACTGCTTCAAACCGCTATCCACTATGCATGCAGTTCTCTAACCACCTACACACTTGTCTTTCACACCTTCAATTCCCCAGTCACTATCCATACACTCCAGCAAACATCCTGTCACTCCCCTTGCAGTCCTCTGTTGACTCATTCAGCAACACGTACAAATCCATTCGCTGCGCCAAAACCCAACCACTTATACATTCACCCAGGCACTCTCCTTGCAGTACTCTAATCGTTCAGTCAGTACCCAAGTACTCATTCAGTGACCCAGGCCTTAGCACATAGACTGCTTCAAACCCCTATCCACTATGCATGCAGTTCTCTAACCACCTACACACTTGTCTTTCACACCTTCAATTCCCCAGTCACTATCCATACACTCCAGCAAACATCCTGTCACTCCCCTTGCAGTCCTCTGTTGACTCATTCAGCAACACGTACAAATCCATTCGCTGCGCCAAAACCCAACCACTTATACATTCACCCAGGCACTCTCCTTGCAGTACTCTAATCGTTCAGTCAGTACCCAAGTACTCATTCAGTGACCCAGGCCTTAGCACATAGACTGCTTCAAACCCCTATCCACTATGCATGCAGTTCTCTAACCACCTACACACTTGTCTTTCACACCTTCAATTCCCCAGTCACTATCCATACACTCCAGCAAACATCCTGTCACTCCCCTTGCAGTCCTCTGTTGACTCATTCAGCAACACGTACAAATCCATTCGCTGCGCCAAAACCCAACCACTTATACATTCACCCAGGCACTCTCCTTGCAGTACTCTAATCGTTCAGTCAGTACCCAAGTACTCATTCAGTGACCCAGGCCTTAGCACATAGACTGCTTCAAACCCCTATCCACTATGCATGCAGTTCTCTAACCACCTACACACTTGTCTTTCACACCTTCAATTCCCCAGTCACTATCCATACACTCCAGCAAACATCCTGTCACTCCCCTTGCAGTCCTCTGTTGACTCATTCAGCAACACGTACAAATCCATTCGCTGCGCCAAAACCCAACCACTTATACATTCACCCAGGCACTCTCCTTGCAGTACTCTAATCGTTCAGTCAGTACCCAAGTACTCATTCAGTGACCCAGGCCTTAGCACATAGACTGCTTCAAACCCCTATCCACTATGCATGCAGTTCTCTAACCACCTACACACTTGTCTTTCACACCTTCAATTCCCCAGTCACTATCCATACACTCCAGCAAACATCCTGTCACTCCCCTTGCAGTCCTCTGTTGACTCATTCAGCAACACGTACAAATCCATTCGCTGCGCCAAAACCCAACCACTTATACATTCACCCAGGCACTCTCCTTGCAGTACTCTAATCGTTCAGTCAGTACCCAAGTACTCATTCAGTGACCCAGGCCTTAGCACATAGACTGCTTCAAACCCCTATCCACTATGCATGCAGTTCTCTAACCACCTACACACTTGTCTTTCACACCTTCAATTCCCCAGTCACTATCCATACACTCCAGCAAACATCCTGTCACTCCCCTTGCAGTCCTCTGTTGACTCATTCAGCAACACGTACAAATCCATTCGCTGCGCCAAAACCCAACCACTTATACATTCACCCAGGCACTCTCCTTGCAGTACTCTAATCGTTCAGTCAGTACCCAAGTACTCATTCAGTGACCCAGGCCTTAGCACATAGACTGCTTCAAACCCCTATCCACTATGCATGCAGTTCTCTAACCACCTACACACTTGTCTTTCACACCTTCAATTCCCCAGTCACTATCCATACACTCCAGCAAACATCCTGTCACTCCCCTTGCAGTCCTCTGTTGACTCATTCAGCAACACGTACAAATCCATTCGCTGCGCCAAAACCCAACCACTTATACATTCACCCAGGCACTCTCCTTGCAGTACTCTAATCGTTCAGTCAGTACCCAAGTACTCATTCAGTGACCCAGGCCTTAGCACATACGACTGCTTCAAACCCCTATCCACTATGCATGCAGTTCTCTAACCACCTACACACTTGTCTTTCACACCTTCAATTCCCCAGTCACTATCCATACACTCCAGCAAACATCCTGTCACTCCCCTTGCAGTCCTCTGTTGACTCATTCAGCAACACGTACAAATCCATTCGCTGCGCCAAAACCCAACCACTTATACATTCACCCAGGCACTCTCCTTGCAGTACTCTAATCGTTCAGTCAGTACCCAAGTACTCATTCAGTGACCCAGGCCTTAGCACATAGACTGCTTCAAACCCCTATCCACTATGCATGCAGTTCTCTAACCACCTACACACTTGTCTTTCACACCTTCAATTCCCCAGTCACTATCCATACACTCCAGCAAACATCCTGTCACTCCCCTTGCAGTCCTCTGTTGACTCATTCAGCAACACGTACAAATCCATTCGCTGCGCCAAAACCCAACCACTTATACATTCACCCAGGCACTCTCCTTGCAGTACTCTAATCGTTCAGTCAGTACCCAAGTACTCATTCAGTGACCCAGGCCTTAGCACATAGACTGCTTCAAACCCCTATCCACTATGCATGCAGTTCTCTAACCACCTACACACTTGTCTTTCACACCTTCAATTCCCCAGTCACTATCCATACACTCCAGCAAACATCCTGTCACTCCCCTTGCAGTCCTCTGTTGACTCATTCAGCAACACGTACAAATCCATTCGCTGCGCCAAAACCCAACCACTTATACATTCACCCAGGCACTCTCCTTGCAGTACTCTAATCGTTCAGTCAGTACCCAAGTACTCATTCAGTGACCCAGGCCTTAGCACATAGACTGCTTCAAACCCCTATCCACTATGCATGCAGTTCTCTAACCACCTACACACTTGTCTTTCACACCTTCAATTCCCCAGTCACTATCCATACACTCCAGCAAACATCCTGTCACTCCCCTTGCAGTCCTCTGTTGACTCATTCAGCAACACGTACAAATCCATTCGCTGCGCCAAAACCCAACCACTTATACATTCACCCAGGCACTCTCCTTGCAGTACTCTAATCGTTCAGTCAGTACCCAAGTACTCATTCAGTGACCCAGGCCTTAGCACATAGACTGCTTCAAACCCCTATCCACTATGCATGCAGTTCTCTAACCACCTACACACTTGTCTTTCACACCTTCAATTCCCCAGTCACTATCCATACACTCCAGCAAACATCCTGTCACTCCCCTTGCAGTCCTCTGTTGACTCATTCAGCAACACGTACAAATCCATTCGCTGCGCCAAAACCCAACCACTTATACATTCACCCAGGCACTCTCCTTGCAGTACTCTAATCGTTCAGTCAGTACCCAAGTACTCATTCAGTGACCCAGGCCTTAGCACATAGACTGCTTCAAACCCCTATCCACTATGCATGCAGTTCTCTAACCACCTACACACTTGTCTTTCACACCTTCAATTCCCCAGTCACTATCCATACACTCCAGCAAACATCCTGTCACTCCCCTTGCAGTCCTCTGTTGACTCATTCAGCAACACGTACAAATCCATTCGCTGCGCCAAAACCCAACCACTTATACATTCACCCAGGCACTCTCCTTGCAGTACTCTAATCGTTCAGTCAGTACCCAAGTACTCATTCAGTGACCCAGGCCTTAGCACATAGACTGCTTCAAACCCCTATCCACTATGCATGCAGTTCTCTAACCACCTACACACTTGTCTTTCACACCTTCAATTCCCCAGTCACTATCCATACACTCCAGCAAACATCCTGTCACTCCCCTTGCAGTCCTCTGTTGACTCATTCAGCAACACGTACAAATCCATTCGCTGCGCCAAAACCCAACCACTTATACATTCACCCAGGCACTCTCCTTGCAGTACTCTAATCGTTCAGTCAGTACCCAAGTACTCATTCAGTGACCCAGGCCTTAGCACATAGACTGCTTCAAACCCCTATCCACTATGCATGCAGTTCTCTAACCACCTACACACTTGTCTTTCACACCTTCAATTCCCCAGTCACTATCCATACACTCCAGCAATCACCCTGCCACTCCGCATGCACTCCTCCAATCAGCCATCCAGCACCATGTACTAATCCAAACAATGCGCCAAAACCCAAACACTTATAAATTCACCCAGACACTCTCCTTGCAGTACTCTAATCGTTCAGTCAGTACCCAAGTACTCATGCAGTGACTCAGGTCTTAACACATGCACTATTACAAACTCCTCTCCAATACGCATGCAGTCCTCTAACCACCTACACACTTGTGTTTCACACCTTTAATTAGTCATTAGAAAAGAAAGTGCTTAAATGTTTTTTATATACAATGTGTTTGTTTAGTAATAGAAAAGTATAATTTATATATTTATTAAAATAAATTTATATAAATTTATTTTTTACAGATATTGTTTAGGATCATTAAAATAAACTTATCATGCCTAAAAAAACAGAAAAGAGAAAAGGACACAAAAAGGACTATTATTTGAAGAAAAATCAACAACAAGTATTGGATGACCAACAACATGTGGGGAAAAACAATAAGTATTCCGGTAAGAGAACAAAACAATTTATTAAAAAACTTTCAAAGCCTAGAAACAGTGTGCAGAATGTGGAAAATATGAAAAATGGTTCGACCAGAAAAAAGAATATGAATAAAAACAATACAAAAAATGGGAATTTACATTCAAAAGACACAATGTATGGTAAAAGAAGGCAGAGTCAGTATAAAGAAATCAGAAAAAAGATTTTTTATAATAGAGTTGTTCTTAATTTGTTGAAAGATGTGAGGAAATATAAAAAAAGAGCACTATTTTATCAAAAGAAGAAGCATATTGAAATTCTAGTTGAAAAGGCTTTTGAATTAAAAAGGAAATTATTCATTTTAGTTTTAAACAGAATTTGATCTCTAGATAAACCAATCCATTTAATGAAGGCTAAAAGTAAGAAGAAAAGAGTAATTAACAGAACTAATTTTTGTGAATTTTTTTTGGGTGAATGGAAACACAGTTCAAGTTCAGAGCCTTTCTTTAATGAAGAGAGTTATTTTCAGACCAATAATTTATTGCATGCAGTTGATACCAGTGGTCGAGCTTATGAGGTTAGAAATGGTTGTCCAATTGAGAAAGAGAAGATGGTTCCCAGAAATGTAGAAGAAGTGATAGCTGATGAAGTTGTAGGGAGACGACCTAAAGCCCCAGTGTATACTTGGGATTGCAGTAGTATTTGTAGTATACGACAAGAATCTATTGATATTTTACGCAATTTCTTACGAGTCTATAGTAAAAAAAGTGTTAAACAAAAGATTAAGATGTTGCAAGGACTAGATCTTTGCAGAGTGAGAAAAAATACTGGTTTGCAAGGACATTCTCTCGCTTGTCTTTCTAGAAAAGTATGTCAAAGTGTTTTTCATCATTTTAGGATGTTAGCAGTACATCATTCTCAAATGCGAAAGTTAGTCAGAAGATTGTATTATGCAAAAAGTCCAGCACTAATGTTAAATGAGTTGAACAGTGCTCTTTTGCGTGGGTCAGTATCAGATGTGAAAAAGGTTTGTGATGAAATTGAGTTTTGTTACTTTGGTCCTGGAGAAGAGAGTGCAGAAACTGACACATTAATACAGGAAAATGTTGAGGAGAATGTGCAACATACTACTACAAAAAAATTTGAAGAACAAATTACAAAGTTTAAGGTGATTTCATGTGAAAGGACAAATTATACTTGTATTTGTTGCCGGCGAACTCACTATAAAAATCAGACTAGGACTGTTGATCTGTATTTAAAAAGTGAAAGAGAAAATAATGATAAGTGGAAGGAATTTGCAACTTATTTGTTTGTAGAGGATTGCTTTGATTTGAGTTATGATCAGCGTATTTGTAAATACTGTTATAACAAATTAGACGAGAATAAAATGCCCGCTAGAGCTGTCCATAATAATTTAGAGTTGGTAACTATTCCTCCAGAACTGATAAATTTAAATACGTATGAGTCTATTCTGATTCAATGTGTGCACCCATTTCAAGCTATTGTTCGTATGGAGCCTAAAACAGGTAAATTGCCTCCTACAGATTTACAGAGAGGATTAAAAGGAAGAGTTGTATATTTACCTCTAGATTTAAAGAAAAATATTGAAACTATTGGTGGAGAGAATGTAGAAAGTGAGCCACTACTTATTCTAGTTAATGGTGTTCCTACTAAGAGTAAGAAAATCTGGCAAGAATTAGTGGATGTTAGGAAAGTGCAAAAGGCAACATTATATCTGATTCAAAACAATGATTACTACAAAAATGTATATGTGGAAGAAGAAGAAATACTTTTAGGAGATGATACTGAAACGTCAAATGGACAAATTGAAAAAGTGGACATGTCCAAAAGTGAAGAAATCTATGAACATTATAGTGTACATCCACTTCATTCGAAAGAAGTGATGGGGAATACTATTGAATTATTCCAAATGAAAAAAGCAAAGGGTACTCCCATGAGTGTATGGGAGAAAAGTTTGGAAGCTCGTTGTTTTCCGCAGCTGTTTCCAACTGGAAAAGGTGGACGATATGATGAACGACCAGTGCAGATTCCTGCATCTGAATATCGAACAACAAGATTATATGCAGAAGATTCAAGATTTCGACAATGTATCCCTTATATATTTCATCTTTTGTTTGAGAGTGACTTGTCTGGACTTTCATATGCAGTCAACCACATATTGAAAACAGGAGTAAATCTTCAAAATGTTTCAGCAAAGGAATTTATGGATAAAGTACATCAGAGAGATGATCATTTAGAATCTCAGCTGATTAATTTGATGGCATGTCAGCGTGGTACTAATGAATATTGGTATCGTCGTCATGGAGAACTTAAATGTATGCTAAGGAACTTAGGAACTCCTACGTGGTTTCTTACCCTAAGCTGTGCTGAATACGCTTGGGATGATTTACTTGAATTTCTTCGAGAGGCAAATTCAAATCTAAAAAATATTGAATACAAGACACCTGGAGAATTGTGCTCTTTGGATCCTGTTAATGTATGCAGGTATTTCAATCATAGGTTTGAAGCTATGATGTCTTTTATCTGCAATAAAAAGAATCCTCCTCTTGGAGAAGTTGTAGATTTTTTGGGAGAAAGGAGTATCAAGCTAGAGGTGCTCCTCATATACATATGCTGTTATGGATTAAGGATGCACCTAAATTCGGAACTGATTCGGATGACACCGTTTTGTCTTTTATTGAAGAATATGCGACATGTGCTATACCAAAAAGAACAGATGAGAACAGCTTAAGACAACAAGTGTTACGATTCCAAAGTCATCGATGTGGAAAATACTGTCGACGGAAGTACAAGTCTAAGGAAAAGTTTTACACCAAATGTCGTTTTGGATTTCCACGTCCTGTAATATCCAAAGGAAGAGTAAACAGTTTTATGTCAGCTATGAGACATACCATCACTAGAAAATCTCCCAAAAATACATACAATTTGAGAAGAAGTGAAGAATCAAAATATATCAATGATTATAATCCAGTTATTCTCTCAATGTGGAATGCTAATATGGATATTCAGTATGTTGCGGATAATTCCATTGCTGTTGCCCGGTATGTGACATCTTATATAACAAAATCTGAAAAGACAGAGTTAAAAGAAATGTGGGAAGAAATTTCTCATGAGAAGAGTCTTAGTAAGAAATTATACAGTTTCAGTTTGAAGATGTTATCCCATCGAGAAATTGGAGCATATGAATGCTCAGATCGGTTATCATCTGCAAGTTTATACTCAAAATCTAGAACAATCATTTGGGTGAGTCTAGGTCTTGCTGCAACACGAAATCGAGTACTTAAATCTGTACAAGAAATTGAATATTTAGCAGAAAAAGATCCAGAAAGTACAGATATTGTCAAAACAAACATGTTGGATACATATTATCCAAATAGAAGTCATCATCTTGAGAACATATGTCTCTATGAAGTGCTGCAATACTACAGTTTTAAACGGAATACTACAGAAAACATAAATGATGCAAAATATGCAGTGATTGGTTCTGAAGGATGTTTGGTGAAACAAAGGAAAGGAAATTTGATTAATCACAGAAAACTGAGTTGTGATACTGAACAGAAAAGGGAATTTTACTATTTAGCACTTTTGCAACTCGTCAAACCGTGGCGTACAGAATTGGAATTACTTGGGGATTTTCAGAGCTATGAAGATTCCTTTAATGCTTGTAAAGATACCATAGAATGTACAGTTTTTGCTAACTATCTGAAAATGTTGAACGATGAAATGGATCAAGAAGCTACTATTGCAGCTGAGATTGCTAGAGACAGTTCTCAAGACAGTCAAAGTTCTGCTCCACTGAGTGAAGATCCACTAGGACAACCAATTGTTCAAAATGAAGCAGCAATCGCAATGAATGAGGTGGAAACAGCAATGCATCAAGCTCAAGAAGATATTATGGACTTAGGAAACTTGGAAAAACAACAAAGGGGCCGATTCCGATCTCGGCCGGTAGGGCTCCGAATCGGATTCGGCTTAACCGGATCCGATTCAGAGCCCTATTTCCCGACCGATTCGTACGCGCGTCCGGGCGAGCGAGTACGATGCGAAATCGCCGACCGACTCGTCCGGGCGTCCCGACCGCTCCGACCGACTTGTTCTCGGGTCTAACCGCACCGACCGACTCGCTCGGACTCGACTCGCACCGTGCAATGGAGACGTTCCCCGGCCGGGTAAGTACGATGCGCGCTGCGAGCAGTCTGACCGAGCCGCGCACTCCGGCTCGAAAGAGCAGTCGGAGCCATACTTTGGGGGTCCGTGTCGGACCCCCCTGTATGCGTAGCCGTGCGAGTCGCACACAGGGGGCACCCATGGGTCCCTCCTACCTGTGCGTGTACGGCGCGAGTCGCTTCGCCGCGTACACGCTGTAGGGGGCGCCCTTGTCCGCCTCGCACCCATTGAGTTAATGGGAGCCCGCGTACGCGTTGTACGACAGGCTCCCATTGACTTCAATGGGAGCCCGACCGACTTGAGTACGATAGCATACGGACGCATCGTACTCGTTCGGTCGGGCTGCACGGGTCCGATTCGGTCGGAAATCTCTCCGGGTCCGGCTCGGTCGGAGAAATTTCCGGCCCGAATCGGAATCGGCCCCTAAATCTTGAACAGAAAGAAATATATCAGCAAGTGAGACAACAGATTGACCATGGATTTCTTCATGAAAACAAAGAATGCACATGCAGATCATTTCAACCTATCCGAATGTATGTCAGTGGTCAAGCTGGAACAGGAAAAAGTTTCTTAATTAAAGTTTTGACCAGTTAACTACAGAAAACAACTGACTCACATTTGTCTTGTGTTGTAACTGCTCCAACTGGGTTGGCAGCACACAATATTAAAGGAATTACATTGCATCGTTTACTTATGCTACCTGTAGAGCATGAAGACAAATTGGAATATCATAAGCTATCTGGAGAAGCTTGTTATGAAGTTTCAAGAGTGCTAAAGAAAATGAAACTTCTAATTATTGATGAGGTAAGCATGGTCTCAAACTTAATGCTTGCTTTTGTGCATTTAAGAATGCAGCAAATTCTTAAAACAGAATATGATGTCTTATTTGGAGGAAAACATGTCATAGTTTTTGGAGATCTTCTGCAACTTACTCCTGTAAAAGGACAACCAGTATTTAAAACACTTGTGCATGAAGACACCAGAAAGTCTTTGGGAAGTGTTGGCAACGTTAATATTTGGTCATATTTTGAATACAAAGAACTCATTACAAATATGCGACAGGCAAATGATGTTGATTATGGATCTATACTTCAAGATATAAGAATTGGAGTTCTCAGAGAACAAGGCAAACAAGCTTTGCTAAGTCGACTACTTAAGAATTTGTTTCCAAATGAAAATATAGTTCCAGAAAAAATGTATATGAAAATTGCTGAAAGTAAATCTATAATCTGTTTAATGCCAACACTGCGCGAGTGTTCTATATTCAATGAACAACTTTTGAAGCTAGAAAATGAAGAAATAATAAAAATGGAAGCCATTGATAAAATAGAGCATGAAGGAATCACTATTATTTTGACGGAAAAATTGAAAACAAAATTGGATTCTTTAGAAAAATTGATATCTAAAACTGCTGGTTTAGAAAAGAATTTATATCTATGTGTAAACTGTCGAGTAATTTTACGGCGTAATTTGGATGTGGAAAAAGGTTTAGTTAATGGAGCAATGGGGAAAGTTGTGAATTTTGTTAATTATCAAAAAAGAGATGGAATTGAATTTTTAAAAATTAAATTTGATCATATTGAAGAAGTAAAACAAATTAGTCGTTGTTCTGTTCGTTTTTTGCTTGTTAAAGATTTGTATGTCCGTAGGAAACAATTTCCACTTTCTCTGGCATATGCAGTCACTATTCATAAATCTCAAGGATTAGAGTGTAGACAGTGCTTTGGTGAACATTGGAAGTAGCGTGTTTAAAGAGGGTATGGCATATGTTGCTTTGTCCCGAGTCAGAACTTTATCTGGATTGTTTTTGATTGATTTTGATGAGTCAAAGATTACTGCAGATGCAAACTGTGTAAAAGAGTATAATAGGTTAAGAAGAGCGTATACTCCCAATTTAGGTGAATATCCTGTATTTGAAAAGCGTGTAGTAGGTCGAAAAAGAAGATATGAGAATATCTGTAGTGAAGTTATAGAGAAGGAAAAAAATCAAGATAATGTTCAGATTGCAAGCAAAAAGAAAAAGGATACTATTGAAGAGATTGTTGGGTATCAGTTAGAAAACAGTTCAGGTATCAACTGCTATGCTAATGTAGTGGTCAATGTTGTTTTTTTTCTAGAAAGTTTGCAACAGCAAATCATGGAAAATCGTGAAAAAGATTTTGTTCCTTGTTGCATTGTATTTATGAAAAATTGAACACTGATAAAAGGAAAATACAAAGTGTTTCTGATATTCGTAATCTTTTGGATATATGTTCTGGTTCTACACAATTTACGCAGGATATTCAACAAGACGCTCAGGAATTTCTAATGTATATGCTTGCAGTATTGGAAAATGAAGGAATAGAAATTGAAAATCTTTTTGGCCTTCGTTATAAATGGGAACATGAATGTGAAAATTGTATGTTTACATGTAGCACTAACATAGATACTGAAAGATTTATATATTTGACATTACCAGACTGTAAAACAGTGTCTTTCAAGAAACTAGTTAAAGCAGCAAATCAAAACATGGAGTGTAGCCAATGCAAATCACAAATGTTATCAACATTATTTATACAAAGATTTGGACAATATATAATTTTAATGATACAACGTTGTAGAGCTGATGGAAGAAAATTGGAAACTTTAATTAAACATTTTGTAGCAAGTCAACTATCTATATCCGGAAGAACTTTTGTAGCAGTATCAATTATTTTCCATGATGGTCCTTCTACAACATCTGGACATTACACTGTCTATTTAAAATGCAATAGAGGATGGACATATTGTAATGATGCTCAATTGGATTTTTAAACAACGTTTGCCTAGCGAATTACCAAATTCCTACCTAATATTTTTAAAACCAATGTTTTAGGAACATAATTCAGCCTCTGAGGAATTTATTAATATGTATTAATACGATTACTATTGGACAATTTCAATATAAAGGATTTCAAAAATACTATTTGGCCTAGAGGAAAAGTATATATTTGAATTATGGACTTTTTCTTGCACATTCTCTCAGCATATATTTTTAAAGAACAACATTTACAGTGTATAGAATTTCAAGTAAGAAAATTTTCTTAGAAGAGAGCATTTTATATATGTGTCATTTGTATTATATGGTATGTTATTGAGGAGGTAGTTTTTATGTAATGTTCAGAAATAGTTGAGTATATTAAAAATATTTTACAAGTACTTTTGTTTTTTTTAAACAATCTTATTGATTGTTTTTTTTTTGCCCGCTGTTACGTGATGAGTAACATTGAAATCACTATTTGTAGTGAAATTCAATGTATTCTGAGAACAGCAAAAAGGCAAAGAAAATAATTTATAAAATGTCAAAATCATGTTGTGTTATAAAAAATATAATATTATATATTATAACTGTATTTTTCTTCTCTTTCACAGATCCTAATTCTACAATATTTAATTTTTCAGAAATTTTAGTTATAAAAAACAAGTGGAAAAAATGTTTAGTGTTTTTTATAACTATTACTGTGAAGGTAAGATTAACTAAGTATTAAAATGAACAATGGGCTGTGTTTGCACACTGGTGAAGAAAGGGGGATGGACGGTGTAGATATCTCTGGAAAGATGCTCTGTGGGTGTTTTAATTTACAGGATAAAGTTACCTTGAATCCTGAGTGTCCCTGGGGGCCAACTAACCCACCAGATATGTGCAGAAAGTGCCAGAGAGTTGTATTGCAGAGAGGTGTAAAATGTCACATGGCTTCGGACCACCTCTGTGCAATGCAGCTCTATGGTGTGCAAAAGAGAGACATGTTAAGATAGTAGGACCCAGGGACTTTCAAGATTAAAAGAGACTAAATTCATCAACTTAAAACACGTCACAGAGAGTGTTTGCACATGTCACATAAGGCCCCATCCCTTCCCTTCCCCACTCTATAAACATGTGCTATCACTTTGCCAAAACCGAACTACTTATAAATTTATCTTGCAATCTCTTTGCAGTACTGAAATTACTCTAGTTGTTAGTCATATACTTAAGGATTGGCCTAGTCACTAACCCTAGTACAAATCAATTTCTTTATATATTATGTATGCAGACCTGCAAGAAGCTACAAAGTATTAATACACTCTTCAAAATGCCCAGTTTATATCTATATAGTTTTGGAATCTCTCTGTCATAGGATCCCATGTGACCTGAAAAAAAATAATATTTGATTGGTTCATAATATTTTCCCACTGTAACTATTAAAGAACCGCAACTATTTCAATCATTCTTTTTGAGCATCTTTGGAGAGATATCTCTGTGCTTACCTTCTGTCACTCTCATACAATTTTTCTATCAATGAACCAGCAATATGTTTTTATTGTAATAGTCTGACAATACATAAGCACTTATGGGGCAGATTTACAAGCATCCTGTAGCAACAATATGTCACTTTTTGTAACATATTGATGGCGCCAGACACTCCTTCATATTTACAAAAAGAGGAAAAGGCACCCAGTGTAGCTTTTCTTCTCCTTGTAAATACGACCTCTTCATACACACCACTTTGCATTAAAAGGGCATTCGATAGGTGTTGCTGTGGGTGTTTCCACAAAACACTCATAGAAGAATACACATCTCCAGATTTATCAGAAATAATAAATCTGGAGATGTGTGTGAATGCTGCAGCATCCTCCAGTTGGTGTAGCAAGGCACAACAAGGAGAATTGTTTTCATTTCTCATCATTTTTTCACTTTCAATGTATGCAGCATTTCACAGCATACATTGAAAGAGGAAAATGCCTTTACTTATTGTTGTTTGTGTAGGAAGGTGTCCCTTCCTGCAGTAAAACAATATCTTCACGACACAGACATACTTGCACCATGGTGTAAGTATGCCTGTGTCACTGTATGTCTGCAATTTGTGCAGCGGTGCAGAGGAAATCATACAGTTGCAACATATTTATGTACTTACGTTGCATCCCTGTGCTTCGGAAGTACCACAGCACACTGCAGCTAAAGAGCTTACATTGTCACACTGCAGCACTTCCTTATAGTTTTGCACTTATACATTCACCATACACTACTAATGCATTCTTTCAGTCAATTAAGCTATACATATACATTCAACCAAACTTTCACACATTAACATACAAATATAGGGGCATATTATCAAGGAATAGCGATATTTATCGCTAACCGCGCATAGCGCGAATTGTTTTAACGCCGCCTATCGCTGGAAAATATCGCTGAGATAACACCCTATTAACAAGGTTTATCTCCATAGCGATAAAATTTCCAGCGATAGCAGCAAAATGTGAGAATATCGCTGGAAAAGCAGCGATATTCTCGCATTAACGCAAGGATGGATTTAGCCTGACAATCCACCTCCTATACTTTAAACAGGTAAGTCATACTCAGTAGCAGGTGTTAAAATCTAGCGATAAACGCGCTTAGCGCGATTTATTTTATCGCTTCGCCTGCCTTGTTAATAGGGGTTAGTTGTGTTAGCGACTGTTTTCAGTCGCTATTAGTGGGGAATGCCTACCTTGCATGTCATTAGCGATAATTATCGCTGGCATGCAAGGCGATGGTAAAACCGGCCGCTAATGCATGAAAGCTGTCGCTAACGCCTGTTAGCGACAGCTTGCTGATAGGGCGATAAAATTATCGCCGCTTTAGCGGCAAAAAGTGCCGCTAAAGCGGCGATAAAGCCCTTGATAATATGCCCCATAGTTCTTTCTTTAACCAGAGAAGTTAGTTCTGAAAAGAGCTTTTTTTTTCTTCTTTTTTTCTTTTATATTTTTTTGTATTTTTTGAACTATTTTCTTATTTTTTTGGTGTTTTTTCAAAAATAATAATGAAACAAGAAGGAAAAAAACAGGAAACCTCAGGAATTAAGTGGCATTCCCGGAAAACACAAAAAAACAGAAGTCTAGCAACGATGATTCCGTTGTGCAGCACAAACTGCTTCCACTGACTGCTCTCCAAAAGAGATTAGTTGGTTGCACTTGACACAGTGCTGCTTCAAAAAGCAAATTCAGGACGTATGTCCGGTGGTGATGTAGTTGTCGAAGTTCCAGATGTGGAAGGAACTGCAGGTGGAGGGTTTCTTTCAGCTCTCCGACACTCCTCCCGAGCCAGGTTTATTGGATGGAGAGGCTTCAGGTGCTTGTACATAGAGGCAGTACTGCAAGAATATTTTTTTGCAGCACTACCTCTGGAGAGCACTCTCTGGCAGATCCGGCAGGTGACTTTGGTGGCATTCACCTTTTTCTGCCCCTCTGGAAAAGTAAAAAACTTCCACACCACCGACACATGCCTTTGAGGACGTGGATTCTCCAGGACAAATTCTTCCTCTGAAGAATGTTCAGAAACATCCTCTGGCTGTTGTCCTGAAGCCATCTTCTTTAATTATTTGTAAAACACCAACAAAAAATAATTAAAGGAAAAACAGTTCTTCTAAGCAGAGATGTCTCTCCAAAGAAGCTCAAACAAGAATGATTGAAATGGGTGGGGTCCTTCAATAGTTAGAATGGGAAATGTTATAAACCAATCAAATATTTTTTTTTCAAGTCACATGGGATCCGCGTACCGTGCACACACGCAGCACGCACCAGACGCGACTTCGCGAAATTGCATTTAAAAGTAATATAAGTTTATTACAAGTAAAAATATATTATTTTTATGCATACCTTAGATAATGTCTGGCCCTAATATGTGTATTAAAGACATATATATGTCATTTTAGAACATAAAAAAATTTGCGGGAGTCGCGTACACAGCGCGTCCAGCACGCATATGACGTCACGCGGGGCCCGTCCCCGCGCAAGCGTCGCGTACTATAATGCGCATGTGTCACGAATGCGTATGCATAAGAAGCGCGAACCGGTCGCATACTAATCGCGCACAACACGTAATATACTTATATCACGTAACTGTAAAACACGCACCCGTCGCACACCCTACGCGGATCCTTCACGACTTTCCTAAAATGGCGGCTACAATCCGCGCACTGATCTTGTAAGGTACGCTGCGGGTGCGCGACTCCAAAAAAACATTAAAAAGAAAATTTATAAATTTATTAACAAAATATAAAACAAAAAAAAAATATTTCAGTTGCAATATTTTTAAAAACATTTTATTTCAATTTATATTAAAAATATATAATTAATTTAAAAAAAATTAAATATGTAAAAATAAACAGATAAACATCTGTAGAAAATTAGTATAAAAAAATACATGCAACTAATATTACATTTAAAAATTATCATTTAAAAAACCTTTGAAATTCACTGAAAAAACCATAGGTTTCAGGCACGTTATAGTTAGAAATTAGCATTTAAAAAACGTTTTAAAATTCACTGAAAAAACCATAGGTTTCAGGCACGTTATAGTTACAAATTAGCATTTAAAAAACCTTTGAAATTCACTGAAAAAACCATAGGTTTCAGGCACGTTATAGTTAGGAATTAGCATTTAAAAAACCTTAGAAATTCACTGAAAAAACCATAAGTTTTAGGGACAGTTATAGTTAGTTGGACATTTCACTCGTACAAAACCTGAGAAATTCCCCCGTTATAGTTAGTTCAGTTAACTATAACTTGCACCCCCGCAATGCACTGCTGATGACGTCACATATTACATCACTCATGACATGGTCTGTGACATCACTGATGACATCACTGATGACATCTCAAATGACATCACTGATGACATCACTGATGACATCATCCATGTGATAATTTCATGCATCTTCTCACACCCTAATATAACTTTTGATACACCCACTCTAAATTACAGACAGCCATTCTCAAAACCATAGACACTCCAACACCAATAACTACATACCCACTCACTGATTCTTAGGTCTACACACACACACATCCACTCACTCACCCGTACAATCACTCATACTTACGGTCACTCAGTACAGGACTATCATATGCACTCATACACCTATATAGACACTCACACACCGCCACTCATCCATAGAGGTACTCACACACCTAGTCAGTCATGCAAATAATTAATCACACTCCCATTTACTCACCTATACAGTTATACACACACCAGCTCACTTACTCATACAAATACTAGCACATTCTTACGCTCTTATACAATCACAGATACAAGCACACACTCATCCATACAGTCTCTCTCTCAATCACACACTCGCTTATAGCTATTTATATACTCCAACACACATATATACTGCCTTTCACATATGTAGTTACTCACACATGTACCACTGGGACATACATTCACTCACTAACACACTCTTACACACACTTACCCACCCAAACAGTCTATCACAGATGCACTCTTGAAACCATCCACCAAGTGAATCACCCACTCACACATCTATGCACAGAGTCGCACACACCCCACCCACACAAACACTCAGGCACCCATACAGATACTCAGACAACCAATCAATAACTCATATAGACACTCATGTAGCTATTCACAAACCCATGCAGCCACTTACACAGCAACAGACAGACGGATACAGACATTCACCCAGTTTAGTCACTAACCCATGCATTCAGTAAGATACGTTTAATCACTCACTTATAGAGTTAGTCACGCACCTTCTAAATCATCCATTCAGACACTTATACACCCACTCATTCTTCAATACGCCTTTCCCTATATATATTAAACATATTTAAACTTTACAGAAACACACAGTCACTGGATGATGTCATCAGTGATGTCATCAGTGATGTCACTGACCATGTCATGAGTGATGTAATATGTGACGTCATCAGCAGTGCATTTCGAGGGCGCAAGTTATAGTTAGCTGAACTAACTATAACGGGGGAATTTCTCGGGTGTTGTACGAGTGAAATGTCCAACTAACTATAACTGTCCCTAAAACCTATGGTTTTTTCAGTGAATATATATATATATATTACCTACTGGCGGTCGCCAGTAGGTAGTTATAGTTAGGACCTCGTTTCTATTCAAAAAGCGTTTTTTCTTTTCCCAATAACTTTGTTTGATGAATCTTCGCGAAATTTTCAAAACTAGTGGGGCGCTCCGGTCAGCTCCTGTCTTGAAGTTTTGGGGTGATTCGTCAAGCGGGGGCCGAGAAAAAAGGGGGGTCCCAAAACACATTTTCCCCATTTTAATTTCCAAAGGAAACTTTAGACAAAGCTACAGCCCAAACTGCTGAACAGAATTACACCAAATTTGGCAAAAGGGTAGCCCTTGGTTCAGAAAGAGCCCTTTTTTTTAAATGGTGTAAATCCGTCAGTAGTTTTTGAAATATTAAAGGAAAAAGAAAGGAAAAAGAAATATCGATATCTGGGCGGAGCCTAACCACACATGTCATCGTGAAATCTGATTGGCTGTCAGCACTTCATCCAGGAAATGCTGGCAGCCATCTTGGGACTAGGTTGAACCAGAGTCATAAGAAAACAGTTAAACAAAGATGAAAAACAAGAAAAGGGGGCAGGGTAGGAACACCCTGACCCCCTAGGCCTGCTCAGGGGGTCCCACAAGGACCCCCAGCCCAAAAACATTTTTAAAAACGTCCGAATTCGCGCTGGGTGCGTTAATCCGGAATAAAAATAAAAAAACAAGCATTGGCATCGCCAATAGGTCTCGCCGTTGGGACCTTATAAATGTTTAGCCAGAGATATTGGCAATGTTTCTAAGGTATGTTGTAGCGAGAGAGACTGACTGACTGAGAGAGAGAGACTGACTGACAGAGAGAGACTGACTGACAGAGAGAGACTGACAGAGAGAGAGAGAGACTGACAGAGAGAGAGAGAGACTGACTAAGAGACTGACTGAGAGAGAGAGACTGAATGACAGAGAGAGACTGACTAACAGAGAGACTGACTGACTGAGAGAGAGACTGACAGAGAGAGAGAGACTGACTGAGAGAGAGAGACTGACTGACTGAGAGAGAGACTGACTGACTGAGAGCTAGACTGACTGACAGACAGACTGACTGACTGAGAGAGACTGACAGAGAGAGAGAGAGACTGACAGAGAGAGAGACTGACAGACAGAGAGAGACTGACTGACTGAGAGAGAGATACTGACTGACTGAGGTAGAGAGAGACTGACTGACTGAGAGAGAGAGACTAAATGACAAAGAGAGCCTGACAGAGAGAGAGTGAGAGAGACTGACACAGAGAGAGACTGAGAGAGAGACTGACTGACAGAGAGAGACTGACTGACAGAGAGACTGACTGACTGAGAGAGACTGACAGAGAGAGAGACTGACAGAGAGAGAGAGAGACTGACAGACAGAGAGAGACTGACTGACTATGAGATCGAGATACTGACTGACTGAGGTAGAGAGAGACTGACTGACTGAGAGAGAGAGACTGAATGACAGAGAGAGCCTGACAGAGAGAGAGTGAGAGAGAGAGAGACTGACAGAGAGAGAGAGACAGAGAGAGACTGACAGAGAGAGACTGACTGACAGAGAGACTGACTGACTGAGAGAGAGACTGACTGACAGAGAGACTGACTGACTGACAGAGAGACTGACTGACTGAGAGAGACTGACAGAGAGAGAGACTGACAGAGAGAGAGACTGAGAGAGAGACTGACTGACTGAGAGAGAGAGACTGACTGACAGAAAGACTAACAGAGAGAGAGAGAGAGACTGACAGAGAGAGAGACTGAGAGAGACTGACTGACTGAAAGAGAGACTGACTGACAGAGAGACTAACTGAGAGAGAGAGAGAGAGAGACTGACAGAGAGAGACTGACAGAGAGAGAGAGAGACTGACAGAGAGAGAGACTGACTGACTGAGAGAGAGACTGACTGACAGAGAGAGACTGACTGAGAGAGAGAGACTGACAGAGAGAGAGACTGACTGACTGAGAGAGACTGACTGACTGAGAGAGAGTGACTGACAGAGAGAGAGAGACTGACTGACAGAGAGAGAGACTGACTGAGAGAGTGACTGACTGAGAGAGACTGACTGACTGAGAGACTGACTGACAGAGACTGACAGAGAGAGAGACTGACTGACAGAGAGACTGAGTGAATGAGAGAGAGACTGACTGACAGAGAGAGACTGACTGAGAGAGAGAGAGAGAGAGACTGACTGAGAGAGAGAGACTGACTGAGAGAGACTGACTGACTGAGAGAGACTGACTGAGAGAGACTGACAGAGAGAGAGACTGAGTGACAGAGAGAGAGACTGACTGACTGAGACTGACAGAGAGAGAGACTGACTGACAGAGAGAGACTGACTGACAGAGAGACTGACTGACTCGGAGAGAGAGACTGACTGACTGAGAGTGACAGAGAGAGAGAGACTGACTGACAGAGAGAGAGAGACTGACTGACTCAGAGAGACTGACTGACTTAGAGAGAGACTGACTGACAGAGAGAGAGACTGACTTGACTGAGAGAGAGACTGACTGACAGAGAGAGACTGACTGACAGAGAGAGAGACTGACTGAGAGAGAGACTGACTGACAGAGAGAGAGACTGACTGACAGAGAGAGAGACTGACTGACTGAGAGAGACTGACTGACTGAGAGAGACTGACTGACTGAGAGAATGACTGACAGAGAGAGAGACTGACTGACTGAGAGAGAGACTGACTGACAGAGAGAGAGACTGACTGACTGAGAGAAACTAACTGACAGAGAGAGAGAGAGACTGACAGAGAGAGAGACTGACTGACAGAGAGAGAGAGAGTGAGAGAGACTGACAGAGATAGACTGAGAGAGAGACTGACTGACAGAGAGAGACTGACTGACAGAGAGAGACTAACTGACAGAGAGACAGACAGAGAGAGAGAGAGAGAGAGAGACTGACAGAGAGAGAGACTGACAGAGAGAGAGAGACTGACTGAGTGAGAGAGACTGACTGACAGAGAGAGAGACTGACTGACAGAGAGAGAGACTGACTGACTAAGAGAGAGACTGACTGACTGAGAGAGACTGACTGACTGAGAGAGACAGACTGACTCAGAGAGACTGACTGACTGAGAGAGAGACTGACTGACAGAGAGAGATACTGACTGACTTAGAGAGAGACTGACTGACTGACAGAGAGAGAGGAAAACCTGCTCTCGCTACAATGAAGCAAAGCAGGATTGCATGTCAGCAGCTCCCCTTGCTAAAAAGCAATGCTGGCTCCCGCAGGAGGCGGGGAGCCAGCGGGATCGTGGGGGCATTGGGGCTCCCCCCACAGTCCCCAACACAAAGGGCCTTCAATATTAAAGTAAAAAAAAATAAAGAGGCACTGCCCGGGGGGATGGAGTCCCCGGGTCCAATAGAGGCCTAAGGAGGGGGGCCACGCAGCCCCCCTCCTTAAAAAATAAAAAACAAACAAAAAAAAAACATGTGGCCATGATCCCTGAGGGATGGGGTCCCCAGGGCCCCAAATAATGTAAAAGAAGGGGGCCACACAGCCCCCTTTAAAAAAAAAAAAAAGCCGGCATCGCGCCGGAGGCCCCGCCCCTCCCTGCAGCACTCACCAAACGCACCCCCTGGCATGTTGTAAGTTGGGGAATTAATTCCCCTTGAATACTTAGGGTCCCTGGGGGCCAACTAGCCCACCATGTACCTCCAATATGCACCACAGAGCTGCGTTGCAGAGAGGTGTCCTGAGGCCACGCCCCTTTTTACACCTCTCTGCAACACAGCTCTGTGGCGCTTACTGGAGGTACCTGGTGGGCTAGTTGGCCCCCAGGGACCCTCAAGACTGAAGGGGAATTAATCCCCCAATTTACAATGCACCAGGGGGAGGGTTTGCACATTGGTGCAGGGAGGGGGCAGGGCCTAACATAGCAAGTGTGCAAACGCGTCCCCTGGCACATTGTAAATTGGGGGATTAAGTCCCCTTCAATCCTGAGGGTCCCTGGGGGCCAACTAGCCCACCAGGTACCTCCAGTAAGCGCCACAGAGCTGCGTTGCAGAGAGGTGGTCTGAGGCCACGCCCCTTTTTACATCTCTCTGCAATGCAGCTCTGTGGCACTTACTGGAGGTACCTGGTGGGCTAGTTGGCCCCCAGGGACCCTCAGGATTCAAAGGGACTTAATTCCCCAACTTACAATGCGCCAAGGGGCGCGTTTGCACAGTGGTGCAGGGAGAGGGCGGGGCCTGACATAACAAGTGTGCTAACGCGCCCCCTGGCGCGTTGTAAATTGGGGATTAAGTCCTCTTCAATCCTGAGGGTCCCTGGGGGCCAACTAGCCCACAATGTACCTCCAGTAAGCGCCACAGAGCAGCGTTGCAGAGAGGTGGTCAGAGGCCATGCCCCTTTTTACACCTCTCTGCAACGCAGCTCTGTGGCGCTTAATGGAGGTACCTGGTGGCCTAGTTGGCCCCAGGGACCCTCAAGATTCAGGGGACTTAATCCCCCAACTTAGAACGGGCCAGGGGGCGCGTTTGCAGAGTGCTGCAGGGAGGGGGTGGGGCCTGATATAACAAGTTAGCAATCCTGCTGTGTGGGACTTACTGGAGGTAATAAAAGGGGTAGTTGGCCCCAAGGTTGACGTTGGGGGCTAACTATCCCTCCTGTTATTTCCGCTAAATCCCACACAGTGGGATTGCTAAAAGGTGTTTGAAGGCCACGCTCACCTTTCTCCACCACTCTGCAAATGCGACTGCTATGTTATAGTTAGAAATTAGCATTTAAAAAACCTTTGAAATTCACTGAAAAAAACCATAGGTTTCAGGGACGTTATAGTTAGAAATTAGCAATTAAAAAACCATTGAAATTCACTGAAAAAACCATAGGTTTCAGGCACGTTATAGTTAGAAATTAGCATTTAAAAAACCTTAGAAATTCACTGAAAAAAACCATAGGTTTCAGGGACGTTTTAGTTAGTTGGACATTTCACTCGTACAAAACCATAGAAATTCCGCCGTTATAGTTAGTTCAGCTAACTATAACTCGCGCCCCCGCAATGCACTGCTGATGACGTCACATATTACATCATTCATGACATGGTCAGTGACATCACTGATGACATCACTGATATCATATCAAATGACATCACTGATGACATCACTGATGACATCATCCACGTGAAAATCTGATGCACCTCCTCACACTCTAATATAACCTTTGATACACCCACTGTAAAATACAGACTACCATTTTCGAAACCATCGACATACCAATACCAGTTACTACATACGCACTCACTGATTCCTAGGTCTATACACACATCCACTCATTCACCCATACAATCACTCATACATGCAGTCACTCATCAATACAACACTATCATATGCACTCATACACCTATACAGACACTCACACACCACCACTCATCCAGAGTTACTCACCACCTAGTCAGTCATGCAAAGAATTAATCACACTTCCATTTACTGACCTATACAGTTATACACACACCACATCACTTATTCAAACAGAAACAAATGCATACTTACTCTCTTATACAATCACTGATACAAGTACGCACTCATCTATACAGCCACTCTCACAATCACTGACTCTCACGTATAGTCATTTATATACTCCAACTCTCACATACACTGCCTTTTACATATGTAGTTACTTGGACATGTACCACTGAGACATCCATTCACTCACCAACACACCCATACACACACTCACCCACCCATACAGCTGTTTCCACATGCACTCTTGAACCCATACACCCAGTGAATCAACCACTCAGACATCTATGCACAGAGTCACACACCTCCCACCCACCCACACACACACTCAGGCACCCATACAAATACTCAGGCAACCAATCGATAACCCATATAGACACTCATGTAGCTACTGACCAACCCATGCAGCAGCTTATACAACAACAGACAGACTGATACAGACATTCACACAGTTTAGTCACTAACCCATGCATTCAGTAAGACACATGTAATCACTCACTTAAACAGTCAGTCACGCACCTACTAAATCCTCCATTCAGACACTTATACACCCACTCATTCTTCAATACACCTTGGCATATATATAATACATATTCAAACTTTAAAGAAACACACAGTCACTGGATGATGTCATCAGTGATGTCATTTGAGATGTCATCAGTGATGTCACTGACCATGTCATGAATGATGTAATATGTGACGTCATCAGCAGTGCATTGCGGGGCGCGAGTTATAGTTTGCTGAACTAACTATAACGGGGAATTTCTATGGTTTTGTACGAGTGAAATGTCCAACTAACTATAACGTCCCTGAAACCTATGGTTTTTTCAGTGAATTTCTAAGGTTTTATAAATGCTAATTTCTAACTATAACGTGCCTGAAACCTCTGGTTTTTTCTGTGAATTTCAATGGTTTTTTAAATGCTTATTTCTAACTATAACGTGCCTGAAACCTATGGTTTTTTCAGTGAATTTCAATGGTTTTTTAAATGCTAATTTCTAACTATGCCTACAAAGTTAGGATATGTGACGAAAGAGGAAGAAAAGCGCAGCAAGAAGCAAGACAAATGCAGAAAGAGGCAACAGAAGTCCAGAAAGACGAGAAAAAGTACAGGAAGAAGCAAGAGATGTGCAGAAAGAACCAACAGAGGAGCAGAAAGTCCTCCTGTGCCCCCAACTTTTTAGTGACGGGTACTGGTGGTAACTGACTCTGACTAACCAGGACAAGCCAGTGCTATGCTAAAAGACACTTAGAATACAGTGAAAACACCTACATACACTAGGGAACACTATGCATTGGGGTACCCCTGTAATGAGCATGACCTCCTCTGTATTTGCCATGAGTTAGTGCCTGGGTCATTGCATGAGTACATGGGTAGTGACTGGATGATTAGAGTGCTGCAAGGACAGTGCTTGGTGATTTTATAACTGCTTGGGTTTTGGCGGAGTGATTGGATAAGTACATGATGCTGGATGGGTGATTGGAGGAGTGCATGGGTAGTGACAGAGGGATTTCTGGAGTGCATGGGTACAACCTGGGTAATTGGAGGAGTGAATCAGTACTGTGTAGGTGGTTAGAGGTCTGCATGGGTAGTGCAGTGTAGTAGCAGTGCATGTGTTAGTGCCTGGGTCACTGCATGAGTACATGGGTACTGACTGGAAGATTAGAGTACTGCAAGGAGAGTGCATGGTGTATTTATAAGTGCCTGGGTTTTGGCAGAGTGATTGGATAAGTACATGGTGCTTGCTGGGTGATTGGAGGAGTGTATGGGTAGTGACAGGGCAATGGCTAGACTGCATGGGTACTGCTTAGGGTATTGTAGGAGTGCATGAGTTAGTGCATGGGTCATTGCATGAGTGCATGGGTAGTGACTGGATGATTAGAGTGCTGCAAGGAGAGTGCATGGTGAATTTATAAGTGCTTGGGTGTTGGTGGAGTGGTTGCATAAGTACACACGTGTCACATCAGGCCCGCCCCCTCCCTTCACCACTGTGCAAACGCACCCCCTGGTGGGTTTTAATTTGGGGGATTAATTCCCCTTGAATCCTGAGGGTCCCTGGGGGACAACTAGCCCACCATATACCTCCAGTAAGCGCCACAGAGCTGCGATGCAGAGAAGTGTTCAGAGGCCACACCCCTTTTTACACCTCTCTGCAATGCAGCTCTTCGGCGCTTACTGGAGGTACCTGGTGGGCTTGTTGGCCCCCAGGGACCCTCAGGATTCAAGGGGACTTAATCCCCCAATGTACAACGCACCAGGGGGTGCGTTTGCACAGTGGTGCAGGGAGGGTGCGTGGCCTGATGTGACAAGTGTGCAAACGCGCCCTGTGGTGCGTTTTAAGTTGGGGAATTAAGTCCACTTGAATCCTGAGTGTCCCTGGGGGCCAACTAGCCCACCATGTACCTCCAGTAAGCGCCACAGAGCTGCGTTGCAGAGAGGTGGTCCGAGGCCATGCCCCTTTTTACACCTCTCTGCAATGCAACTCTGTGGCGCTCACTGGATGTACCTGGTGGGCTAGTCGGCCCCCAGGGACCCTCAGGATTCAAGGGGACTTAATCCCCCAATTTACAATGTGCCAGGGGGTGCCCATCCCCCGGGGCCTGGCCTCTTTGTTGGGGACCATGGGGGGAGCCCCAATTCCCCCACGGTCCCGCTGGCTCCCCGCCTCCTGCGGGAGCCGGCATTGCTTTTCCACACGGGGAGCTGCTGACATGCAGCTCCCCTTGTGGAAAAGCAATGTGGTTTGGATTTTGTAAGCGAGAGCAGGAAACCTGCTCTCGCTTACAAAATCCAAACCACAGTTTGCTATGACAGGGCGGGAGCCGCACGGCTCCCACCCTGCCATAGCAAACAGCAGTGTCCCGGGGGTGGGGCACCCCGGGACACTGCAGGAGCCGGCTCTGGGGGGTGGCGGTCCCCAGGGCTATCAAGGGCTCCAGGAGGGTGGCCACGCGGCCCCCCTCCCACCTAGTGCACAGCCCCGGGGAGGTGGTGGTCCTCGGGGCTCAGGGGTCCGTAACGGACCCCCACATTTGCATATTAGTGCTCTGGGGAGGTGGCGGTCCCCGGGGCGTGTCGGGGCTTGAGCCCCCCCACACAGGTTTATTTATTTATTTATTTAATTCAAAAGCCCCGGGGGGTGGCGGTCCCCGGGTCAGCGGGGGGGGTGTGTGCCCCCGCAAATAATTAATAAAAGCCCTGGGGGTGGCGGTCCCTGGGGCTTGGGGTGCCTTGGAGGCCCCCCACACATTTAAAAATTAGCCCCGGGGGGGTGGCAGTCCCCGGGGCACTGTGGGGGGGATTGGGGCCCCCCCACATATTTTTTTCAGTGCCCCTGGGACCTGGCCCACCCGGGGGCTTCAATACAACGATGCGCGGGAGCCTGCGCTTCATTTTTTTAAAATTTTCTCGGCCGGATTCGTGCACCCAGCGCGAATTCGGCCGATTTTTTTTTTTAAATGCTTTTTTTGGGCTTGGGGGTCCCTGTGGGACCCCCTGAGCAGGCCTGGGGGGTCAGGGTGTTTTTACCCTGCCCCCTTTTCTTGTTTTTTTATCTGTCTCTCACCTTTTCTTTCTCCCTCGGTCCAAGCACAAGATGGCTGCCAACACTTCCTGGTTTAAAGTGTTGGCAGCCAATCAGAGCCAAGCTCGTGCTCGGGGATTAGGCTCCGCCCACATATATATATATTTTTTTCATTAATATCTCAAAAACTACTGAACGGATTTACACCATTTAAAAAAAAAGGTCGCTTTCTGAACCAAGCACTACCTTTTTGCCAAATTTGGTGTAATTCCGTTCAGCAGTTCGGGCTGCAGCCTTGCCTAAAGTTTCCTATGGGAAATTGATTTTTTGACTCTTATTTTTTGAATTTCTCAGCAACTACTGAACGGATTTACACCATTTAAAAAAAAGGTAGCCTTCTGAACCAAGAGCTACCTTACTGCCAAACTTGGTGTAATTCCGTTCAGCAGTTCGGGCTGTAGCCTGTCTCAAAATTTCCTATGGAAATTAACACACAAAAAACACTTTTTGGGACCCCCCTTTTTTCTCCGCCCCCGCTTGACGAATCACCCCCAAACTTTCAGGATAGGAGCTGACCTCGTTAAACGACGCCAAAGATATTAGCAAATCAAAAAATGCTTTTCCTATGGACACTAGGTTCTAACTATAACTACCTACTGGCGACCGCCAGTAGGTAATATTATCTACTGGCAGTCGCCAGTAGATAGTTATAGTAGGACCTATTTTCCATAGGAAATTCACAACATTCTATTTCCAATAACTTTGGCACCGGTTGACGAATCTTCGCAAAATTTTCAAAACTTATGGCCCGCTCCGGTCCGCTCCTATCCTGAGAGTGTCGGGGTGATTCGGCAAGTGGGGGCCGAGAAAAAGGGGGTCCCAAAACGTGTTTTCCCCATGCACTTTTCCATAGGAAACTTTAGACACGGCTACAGCCGAACTGCTGAACGAAATTACACCAAATTTGGCAAAGAGGTAGTTCTTGGTTCAGAAAGAACCCTTTTTGTTAAATGGTGTAAATCCGTTCAGTAGTTGCTGAGAAAATCAAAAGTAAAATCACATATATATCTGGGTGGAGCCTAACCACACATGTCATCGTGAGATCTGATTGGCTGTCAGCACTTCATCCTGGAATTGCTGGCAGCCATCTTAGGGACCAATATAAATGATAGTACCACATTGAAATGCATTGTAGTGAATCAAAGATTTTGAGGGTTACCAAAAGGAGAACTATAAAGGGTGATAACAGACTTTAGTTACATTAGAATTCATTTGTTGATGGTACCATACTAATTTCAGGAATTGTGGTGTGTTCTAAGGTGATTTTACCCTGTGAAAAACCTTCTGCTGGGATATCATGAATCATGTTTGAGAGAAAACTATTGTGAGAAGTTGGCCTGGCATATGCTGTCCACTAATTATAGTGGGCACCGTGCACCAGTCCAAATCGACTCTTATGGTAGGTAGGTTAAAGACAACCTTATTGAAAGCTATCCTAGTGGTAGCTATGGAGAGCAGCCTTCAGGCTAAGTCTTGAAGGAATGTAAAGCAGCTTGTTTTACCAGTCTATAATCTCTTGAGTGACCAAATGAAAGAGCACCACACCAGGTATATATTCAAAATATATGTATTTATTACTAAACACACCCCTCTAGTCTCTTTATGAGGCTAGAGTTCGAAATACATAGGTTATAAGATCTTAAATCACAGTAATAGCACAAATACACGTTTGGGCCCTAGGGGCGTACCAAACCATATACCAATAAAGTGGTATGCGAACCACGACTGAACTAGACACTAGGCCTAGAGCCTCTAGAAGTGCTTGGACCACAAGGAACCACCCAAGGTAGTGACACAGGGGACCCACGGGAGACGCGTGCAGTGTAAATACACAACCGCGATACGCCGTTAACTTCTATGGAGAAAGTCGGGATCGGGAAAATAGAGGAAAGGGACACTTAAAAGAGGACTAGGACAAAACCCTTTGAGATCTAGGACTTTGAAGAGTCTCTACCCACGGGAGCACCGGAGTACTCGTGTTACCTCACCCAGGGAAGCCGGGTGCATAGGTGCCTTTCGGGGTCGGGTTTCGTCGTCGGTTCTTATGGCGATCTGCTGCAAAGTGCTGCTGGCGACCAGGAGAAAAGTGTCCGGGTGGATCCAAGAGTGTATCGGAGTTCTGAAGAACCTGAAAGCAGAGGGGACAGAGTCTGGGTCACTAGCCAGTGACCAGGGAGGCAATGGACAGATGCCCACCGATGTCGAGTGCTTCAGGTTCGATGACGGTCGTCTTGACTCTTCAGCCACGAGGTCCGGGAGGCGTTGTTGGCGACCAGGAGCAGGATTCGGGCTGTTGCTCGATGTCTGTCGAGTGCAGAGGTGTCGGCGACCAGATTGGACCCAACAAGCCTTGGCAGCGGCAAGTCTCGAGTAAGATGTAGATCGTCGATGATGCAGACCAGCAAGGTCTGGGGAACTCACCCAGCGAGGGTAAGTGAGGGCAGGCCTGGAGCAACCAGACTGCCAAGTAAAGAAAAGATTGGCCTTCGTTAAGGGCTGCTAGCCAACGGGCTAGCGACCGCGAAGGAGCCTCGTGACGCCGCACGTGGAGCTGGCTTACAGGACACTCGTGGAGTGGGGGCCAGTGATCTTCGGTGCAGGTGGTGCTGGAGGCTAGGGCTACTCGGAGCCCAAAGCACGACTTCTTGGGAGACCCAGAAGATGGTGCACTTGCAAGTGTGCTCGGTGTCCAGGGGTCACGGTCTCAAGTCACCCACGATAGCCACGGGCCTCAGCTTTGCTGGGGACTCAGGGTAGCCTCGGGGAAGTCTGAGAATCCACCTCTGGTGATGCGATGACTTCGGCGTCCGACGGGAGCTTCAGTGATGCGAACCGGACAGATGCTTCTTTGGTGCCTGCCAAGCAGGGGAGTCACTCCTTGACCCCAAGGGAGATTCTTCAGTCCTCTAATCGTGAGTAGAGCGTCGAAGGTCCAGGATTCAGTTTCAGAGTTTCGTCCAGGTATAATCTAAAGTCCTAAGGACTGGGTTCCTACCTTTATTCTAAAAATAGGGGATGGACTACTCTGTGGCCCCACCTATGGGTGGGTCAGGGCAGAGGGGTGGCTACACCCCTTTCCCTTTGTCCAGTTCGCGCCAAAGCAGGGGCTGCAAGCCCCTGATCCGGTTTGAACTGGGGTATGCACAGGGACACCAAATGTGCCCCCAGTGCAGGACTTCAAAGCACCCGAAAGTGCTCCCGCCCAGCCCCAATACACATTGTCCTGTCTGGGGAGGTGGTCACACCTCCCTGGGACAGGAAACCTGTTGTCCAGGCCTCCCCTGCCGGAGTTTCGTCCAGCAGCAGGAGGCCAGACTCGTGTCTGTGGCAGCAGCATCCATTTTGTGATGCCAGGGCTCTGGAAAGAAGTTACCGGACTCGTCAGAGTTAACATGCCTTTCCCTCTAGAAGGGTGGAATGCTACCCCCGCCGCCAGGATTGGCGGGGGGTAGTATTCCAAGATGTTTGACACCAAACACGACATGTTTAGGTGCAGCCATTCCATAGTTAGCATTTTACCGCGAGGATATAATGCGTTTAAGAGTATATGGTCAGGCTGCACTACAAACAGCATCAGAGATGGTCTCCGAACGCTGCAGAGGGGCCCTGCTCATGCAGGGGCACCCTCTCACATAGGAACCATGCACTCTGCCTTTAGGATTGATAAGGCCTGCCTTAGGAGTGACTTATAGGTTTATATGTGTGTATGCATTTAGTGATATAGGTAACCTATACCACAGCAAGGGGTGCATGCACCACCTTACCCAGGCTGCAGTAGCAGACCTGTGGTGTCAGTTTGGATGGCCTACCAGGGGTGGCATAATACATGCTGCAGCCCCTGGCAGGCCTCTGAGGTACCTATGCCCTTGGTACATAGTATACCATATACTAGGGACTTACAAGGGCACTCCAGATCCCAATCAGTTATGTGCCTAAGGCACATGGAGACCCTTTTAAAGAGGAAACAGCTAGGCTGGGGTTCTGAATAGCAGGGCCCCAGCCAGACTAATGTCGAAAACCAGTGAAGTATCAGCAAAAAGTGGGGGTACCCCTGTGAAGCAGATCCTACTCTCCTACACAACCCCCCCAAACGTAGGGACATTAAACTAACCTTGCCCAGTTAAGTCTTCATGTTCTAAGTGGAAATACCTAGAGAGTCCATCTGCATTCGCATGGTTACTCCCAGGCCTATGTTCCACTGTAAAGTCCATCCCCTGTAGGGAAATGGACCACCTAAGCAGTTTGGGGTTTTCACCCTTCATTTGTTTTAGCCATAAGAGGGGCTTATGGTCTGTCTGAACCAGGAAGTGTGTACCAAACAAGTATGGCCTCAACTTCTTCAGAGCCCAGACCACAGCAAAGGCCTCCCTCTCTATGGCTGACCAACGTTTCTCTCTAGGGGTCAGCCTTCTGCTAATAAAAGCTACTGGCTGATCCTGACCTTCTTCATTCAATTGTGACAGTACAGCCCCTACCCCCAATTCAGATGCATCTGTTTGAACAATGAACTTCTTGGAGTAATCAGGACTCTGCAGAATTGGAGCAGTGCACATGGCCTGCTTGAGGTCATCAAATGCCTTTTGACAGCTAACTGTCCACTGAACCTTTTTGGGCATTTTCTTAGAAGTTAAGTCATTCAAGGGTGTCACTATTGATCCATACCCCTTGACAAATCTCCTATAGTACCCAGTCAGGCCTAAGAAGGCTCTCACCTGAGTCTGGGTAGTGGGAGCAGTCCAGTCCATGATGGTCTGGATCTTGCTCTGCAAAGGTTGAACCTGGCCTCCACCCACAAGGTGGCCCAGGTACACAACCTGACTCTGCCCTATCTGGCACTTAGTGGCCTTGATAGTCAGGCCTGCCTTTTGCAGGGCCTGTAAAACATTCCTGAGGTGGACCAGGTGATCCTCCCAGGTGGAGCTAAAGACAGCAATATCATCTAGATAAGCTGCACTATAGGCTTCCAGTCCTGTGAGAACTGTGTTCACCAACCTCTGGAAAGTGGCAGGTGCATTTTCAGACCAAAGGGCATCACCACAAATTGATAATGCCCACTAGGGGTTGAAAATGCTGTTTTGGGCTTTGCAGTATCAGCTAGTCTGATCTGCCAGTAGCCAGCTGTTAGGTCAAATGTGCTGAGATATTTGGCAGAGGCCAAAGTATCTATGAGCTCATCTGCCCTGGGTATTGGATGGGCATCAGTCCTAGTGACTGCATTGAGGCCTCTGTAGTCTACACAAAACCTCATCTCTCTTTTCCCACCACTGGTGTGAGGTTTAGGTACTAGGACTACTGGACTAGCCCAAGGGCTATCTGAGGGCTCAATCACTCCCAATTCCAACATCTTCTGGACTTCAGTCCTGATACAGTCCCTGACATGGTCAGGTTGCCTATAAATCTTGTTTTTAATAGGCAGACTGTCCCCAGTGTCCACTTCATGAGTGCACCAGGTGGTCTGACTGGGTGTCAGTGAAAACATATGTCTAAACTGATTGAGGACTTGCCTGCAATCAGTTTGTTGCTGGGTAGTGAGGCTGCCTGCCAAGGCTACACCATCAACTGACCCATCGTCAGGGTTCTGTGAGAGCAGGTCAGGGAGTGGGTCACTCTCTTCCTCCTGCCCTTCATCAGTAGCCATGAGCAAGCCCATGTCTGCCCTGTCCACATATGGCTTAAGTCTGTTGACATGGAGAACCCTGTGGGGACTCCTGGGTGTTCCTAGGTCCACTAAGTAAGTGACCTCACCCTTCTGCTCAACAATAGTGTGGGGTCCACTCCATTTGTCTTGGAGAGCTGCTGGGGCCACTGGCTCCAACACCCACACCTTCTGTCCTGGCTGGTAAACAGTCAGAACAGCCTTTTGGTCATGCCAGGCCTTTTGAAGTTCCTGGCTAGCCTCAAGGTTTTTGGTTGCCTTTTTCATGTACTCGGCCATCCTGGAGCGGAGACCAAGTACATAGTCCACTATATCTTGCTTTGGGGGCTTGAGAGGTAACTCCCATCCTTCCTTCACCAAGCACAGTGGACCCCTCACAGGGTGGCCAAACAGAAGTTCAAAAGGGCTGTAACCAACCCCCTTCTGAGGCACCTCCCTATATGCGAATAAAAGGCAGGGCAAGAGTATGTCCCATCTACGCCTAAGCTTTTCTGGGAGCCCTTTAATCATGCCCTTCAAGGTTTTGTTGAATCTCTCAACTAAACCATTGCATTGTGGGTGATAGGGGTGGTGAACTTATAAGTAACTCCACACTCCTTCCACATTGCTTTTAAGTACCCAGACATGAAGTTTGCACCCCTGTCTGATACTACCTCCTTAGGAAAGCCCACTCTTGAGAAAATTCCCAGGAGGGCCCTTGCCACCACAGGTGCTGTAGTGGTCCTAAGGGGTATAGCCTCTGGATACCTGGTGGCATGATCCACTACCACCAGTATAAATCTGTGCCCAGATGCTGTTTGGGGATCCATGGGACCAACAATGTCAATCCCTACCCTCTCAAAGGGCACCCCCACCACAGGTAGTGGTATCAGGGGGCCTTTGTGGTGCCACCTGCTTTGCCACTGGCTTGGCAGGTTACACAGGAGCGACAAAACTCCTTACTGTCTTCAGACATGTGGGGCCAGTGAAAGTGAGGGACAATTCTGTCCCAAGTCTTGTTCTGGCCCAGGTGTCCTGCTAAGG
The DNA here is from genome assembly GCA_963921515.1 of Calotriton arnoldi. Taxonomy (NCBI): domain Eukaryota; kingdom Metazoa; phylum Chordata; class Amphibia; order Caudata; family Salamandridae; genus Calotriton; species Calotriton arnoldi. Next base: position 338,360 of record CAWUFW010015714.1, read on the forward strand.
GAATATCATGGGCTAGGGTCAATAGGAAGCCCCTGAACTTCAAAGGTATTACCAACCTCCTGGTAGCACCAGGCTTGGGGTCTCTACTCTCTGAGTACAGGAGTCCATCATCCCAATACACTGTATGGGGACCACTAGCTTTCCCAGCAGCCTCAGCAGCAGCTTGCTGTCTGAGGGGTTCAAGGGAGGGGCAGCTCTGCTGCTCCTGGCTCAGATCTGCCCTAGAAGGTCCCCCTGTCCCCAAGAACTCAACCTGGTCAGGTTCAAGTTCCTCTGGGACAGTTCCTTCTTCAGGGCTGAGATCATCCCCTCAAGGGACTGATCTTCCTCCTGAGCCAAGGGGAAGGCACTGCCTTAACCCTACTACTCCTCCTCTTGGAAGGCACTTGGTCCATTCTTCCAGAATCCAAGGCCTGTTCAGTTTTAGACAGTTTAGCTTGTGACCTGGTCACAGCAAACACATCTGCAGGGATCCCCAGCATTTCTGCATGGGTCCTGAGCTCCACTTCTGCCCAAGCAGAAGTCTCTAAGTCATTGCCAAGCAAGCACTCGACTGGTAGGTTTGCACTTACCACAACCTTCTTAAGGCCAGTTACCCCTCCCCAGGAGAAGTTAACAACTGCCAGAGTATGGTCTGTTCTGACATTGCTAGCATTGGTCACTTGGTACATCTCACCAAGCATAACTTGCCCAGGTAGCACAAGGTCTTGTGTCACCATTGTGACACTTGCCCCTGTGTCCCTAAATGCCAAAGCCTCACGTCCATTGATTAAAGGCTGTTGTCTGTACTTGCCCAGATTACTGGGACTCACAGTGGAGGTCACATCCATGCCTCCATCACAGACTAACACAGCCTGAGTCAGTTCCCTGACTAAGTCAGAGCCCAACTCAGTTCCCAGGGTGAACCCTACTAAACCCTTTGCTGGAGCACTTCCACCAACTGTACTAGGGGGAACAGGTGCCTTAGGGGCATTGGTGGGTGCTGGACTGGAGTCTTTGGACTTGGTGCAATCACTGGTCCAGTGGGTCTTTTGCTTACAGACCTTGCACCATGGTTTTCTTTGGCCTTTACCCTTGGTAGACTGGGAATCCCCACCAGAAGAAGATTTTTGGGGGCCTGATGAAGACTTTTGATCTTTACCCTTCTCCCCACCCTTGTCAGAGTTCTTAGCATCTTGCTTCTTGGTTTCCCCACCTTGGTTCTGTACCTTCTGCTTCACCCTGGTTCTGACCCATTTGTCTGCCTTCTTTCCCAATTCTTGGGGAGAGGTCAGATCAGAGTCAACCAGGTACTGATGCAACAGCTGGTTTTGACAGTTATTAAGAATCTGCTCCCTCATTATCAGATTATACAATCCTGAGAAGTCACACACCTTACTGCCCATCAACCAGCCTTCCAGAGCCTTGGCAGAACAATCCACATAGTCTACCCAGTCTTGAGTCTGTGCTTTTTGGGTGTCTCTGAACTTCAACCTGTACTGTTCAGTGGTTAGGCCAAACCCATCAATAAGAGCACTCTTCAAGACCTTGTAATTGTCAGCATCCTCCTCTCTAACAGTGAGGAGCTTGTCTCTACCTTTGTCAGCAAAGGAGAGCCACAAGATTGCTGCCCACTGCTCCTGAGGGACCTTCTGTACTTTACAGGCCCTCTCTAAAGCAGTTATCCATTTGTGGATATCATCCCCACTCTGGTAGGGAGGGACAATCTTGCTCAGGTTCCTATGGTCATAGGACCTTTCCCTATCTCTAGGGACATGGCTGCCACCATGGGACTCTAGTCCCAACTTTCTTCTCTCTCTAAGGAGATCTAGGGATTCTCTATCTAAAGCCAATTGCTTCTTCCTGATCTCCAGTTGAGTTTCCTCATACTGGACCAGTCTCTTTCTTCTCTCATGAGAGGATTCCCTCCTGTGAGAAGAAACAGAGCTCCCTATTGAGGTGCCAGAGTGGTTAGACTCCTGAGAAGGAGACCTAGACTTTCTGAGCACACTCATAATCCTTCCTGGGGGGACAAAGGTGTGGTTCTCTAGATCCTCATCTTCATCTTCCCCAGAAGGGATTGGGTTTTCCAGGTCAGGGTCATTGTCACCCTCCTGGTCAGTTTCAGAGGGGGCTGGGGGTAGTAGTACCCCTGGCCCCTTCCTCATCTGCTGGCCCACCCTCTGCTCCTACCCCTTCAGTCTCTGAGGACTTACTAAGATCATAAGCCACCAACAACTCCTGGAGGTGTTGGGTGGTGGGACTTTGGCCTGTCCTTAATTTCCTCACGTTACACAAAGCTCTCAGTTCCAAGAATGGGAGTGTGTCATACTTGGAGGGGAAGCTCAATGGCTTCCTGCAGGGCATCTTTGGATCCTGCTTTTAAAGACATTACTAGTGTGGTGTGGTGTATGCACTACCTACTCTAGTGTGGCCTACTAAACTCTCTTGAGTTGTAGAAAGGGTTGTGCTATCCCTTAACACACAACTCTAAGTTCAGTAGAACTTACTGATATTCTAAGCTTAAATTATATGTACCTTAGGTACCTTTAGTGGTTTTCAGTTGATCAATTCAATTGAGATTATCTGGTAAAACAATAGCAAGCTGGAATCCCACACGCTGCACACCAATGTGAGAAGTTGGCCTGGCATATGCTGTCCACTAATTATAGTGGGCACCTTGCACCAGTCCAAATCGACTCTTATGGTAGGTAGGTTAAAGACAACCTTATTGAAAGCTATCCTAGTGGTAGCTATGGAGAGCAGCCTTCAGGCTAAGTCTTGAAGGAATGTAAAGCAGCTTGTTTTACCAGTCTATAATCTCTTGAGTGACCAAATGAAAGAGCACCACACCAGGTATATATTCAAAATATATGTATTTATTACTAAACACACCCCTCTAGTCTCTTTATGAGGCTAGAGTTCGAAATACATAGGTTATAAGATCTTAAATCACAGTAATAGCACAAATACACGTTTGGGCCCTAGGGGCGTACCAAACCATATACCAATAAAGTGGTATGCGAACCACGACTGAACTAGACACTAGGCCTAGAGCCTCTAGAAGTGCTTGGACCACAAGGAACCACCCAAGGTAGTGACACAGGGGACCCACGGGAGACGCGTGCAGTGTAAATACACAACCGCGATACGCCGTTAACTTCTATGGAGAAAGTCGGGATCGGGAAAATAGAGGAAAGGGACACTTAAAAGAGGACTAGGACAAAACCCTTTGAGATCTAGGACTTTGAAGAGTCTCTACCCACGGGAGCACCGGAGTACTCGTGTTACCTCACCCAGGGAAGCCGGGTGCATAGGTGCCTTTCGGGGTCGGGTTTCGTCGTCGGTTCTTATGGCGATCTGCTGCAAAGTGCTGCTGGCGACCAGGAGAAAAGTGTCCGGGTGGATCCAAGAGTGGATCGGAGTTCTGAAGAACCTGAAAGCAGAGGGGACAGAGTCTGGGTCACTAGCCAGTGACCAGGGAGGCGATGGACAGATGCCCACCGATGTCGAGTGCTTCAGGTTCGATGACGGTCGTCTTGACTCTTCAGCCACGAGGTCCGGGAGGCGTTGTCGGCGACCAGGAGCAGGATTCGGGCTGTTGCTCGATGTCTGTCGAGTGCAGAGGTGTCGGCGACCAGATTGGACCCAACAAGCCTTGGCAACGGCAAGTCTCGAGTAAGATGTAGATCGTCGATGATGCAGACCAGCAAGGTCTGGGGAACTCACCCAGCGAGGGTAAGTGAGGGCAGGCCTGGAGCAACCAGACTGCCAAGTAAAGAAAAGATTGGCCTTCGTTAAGGGCTACTAGCCAACGGGCTAGCGACCGCGAAGGAGCCTCGTGACGCCGCACGTGGAGCTGGCTTACAGGACACTCGTGGAGTGGGGGCCAGTGATCTTCGGTGCAGGTGGTGCTGGAGGCTAGGGCTACTCGGAGCCCAAAGCACGACTTCTTGGGAGACCCAGAAGATGGTGCACTTGCAAGTGTGCTCGGTGTCCAGGGGTCACGGTCTCAAGTCACCCACGATAGCCACGGGCCTCAGCTTTGCTGGGGACTCAGGGTAGCCTCGGGGAAGTCTGAGAATCCACCTCTGGTGATGCGATGACTTCGGCGTCCGACGGGAGCTTCAGTGATGCGAACCGGACAGATGCTTCTTTGGTGCCTGCCAAGCAGGGGAGTCACTCCTTGACCCCAAGGGAGATTCTTCAGTCCTCTAATCGTGAGTAGAGCGTCGAAGGTCCAGGATTCAGTTTCAGAGTTTCGTCCAGGTATAATCTAAAGTCCTAAGGACTGGGTTCCTACCTTTATTCTAAAAATAGGGGATGGACTACTCTGTGGCCCCACCTATGGGTGGGTCAGGGCAGAGGGGTGGCTACACCCCTTTCCCTTTGTCCAGTTCACGCCAAAGCAGGGGCTGCAAGCCCCTGATCCGGTTTGAACTGGGGTATGCACAGGGACACCAAATGTGCCCCCAGTGCAGGACTTCAAAGCACCCGAAAGTGCTCCCGCCCAGCCCCAATACACATTGTCCTGTCTGGGGAGGTGGTCACACCTCCTGGGACAGAAGTCTGTGTCCTGGCATATGCTGTCCACTAATTATAGTGGGCACCTTGCACCAGTCCAAATCGACTCTTATGGTAGGTAGGTTAAAGACAACCTTATTGAAAGCTATCCTAGTGGTAGCTGTGGAGAGCAGCCTTCAGGCTAAGTCTTGAAGGAATGTAAAGCAGCTTGTTTTACCAGTCTATAATCTCTTGAGTGACCAAATGAAAGAGCACCACACCAGGTATATATTCAAAATATATGTATTTATTACTAAACACACCCCTCTAGTCTCTTTATGAGGCTAGAGTTCGAAATACATAGGTTATAAGATCTTAAATCACAGTAATAGCACAAATACACGTTTGGGCCCTAGGGGCGTACCAAACCATATACCAATAAAGTGGTATGCGAACCACGACTGAACTAGACACTAGGCCTAGAGCCTCTAGAAGTGCTTGGACCACAAGGAACCACCCAAGGTAGTGACACAGGGGACCCACGGGAGACGCGTGCAGTGTAAATACACAACCGCGATACGCCGTTAACTTCTATGGAGAAAGTCGGGATCGGGAAAATAGAGGAAAGGGACACTTAAAGAGGACTAGGACAAAACCCTTTGAGATCTAGGACTTTGAAGAGTCTCTACCCACGGGAGCACCGGAGTACTCGTGTTACCTCACCCAGGGAAGCCGGGTGCATAGGTGCCTTTCGGGGTCGGGTTTCGTCGTCGGTTCTTATGGCGATCTGCTGCAAAGTGCTGCTGGCGACCAGGAGAAAAGTGTCCGGGTGGATCCAAGAGTGGATCGGAGTTCTGAAGAACCTGAAAGCAGAGGGGACAGAGTCTGGGTCACTAGCCAGTGACCAGGGAGGCGATGGACAGATGCCCACCGATGTCGAGTGCTTCAGGTGCGTAGACGGTCGTCTCGTCTCTGCAGCCACGAGGTCCAGGAGGCGTTGTCGGCGACCAGGAGCAGGATTCGGGCTGGTACACGATGTCTGTCGAGTGCTGCGGTGTCGGCGACCAGATTGGACCCAACAAGCCTTGGCAACGGCAAGTCTCGATGTAGCTGAAGATCGTCGATGGTGCAGACCAGCAAGGTCTGGGGAACTCACCCAGCAAGGGTAAGTGAGGGCAGGCCTGGAGCAACCAGACTGCCAAGTAAAGAAAAGATTGGCCTTCGGTAAGGGCTACTAGCCAACGGGCTAGCGACCGCGAAGGAGCCTCGTGACGCCGCACGTGGAGCTGGCTTACAGGACACTCGTGGAGTGGGGGCCAGTGATCTTCGGTGCAGGTGGTGCTGGAGGCTAGGGCTACTCGGAGCCCAAAGCACGACTTCTTGGGAGACCCAGAAGATGGTGCACTTGCAAGTGTGCTCGGTGTCCAGGGGTCACGGTCTCACGTTACCCACGATAGCCACGGGCCTCAGCTTTGCTGGGGACTCAGGGTAGCCTCGGGGAAGTCTGAGAATCCACCTCTGGTGATGCGATGACTTCGGCGTCCGACGGGAGCTTCAGTGATGCGAACCGGACAGATGCTTCTTTGGTGCCTGCCAAGCAGGGGAGTCACTCCTTGACCCCAAGGGAGATTCTTCAGTCCTCTAATCTTGTCGTAGAGCGTCGAAGGTCCAGGATTCCGTGTCAGAGTTTCGTCCAGGTATAATCTAAAGTCCTAAGGACTGGGTTCCTACCTTTATTCCAAAAATAGGGGATGGACTACTCTGTGGCCCCACCTATGGGTGGGTCAGGGCAGAGGGGTGGCTACACCCCTTTCCCTTTGTCCAGTTCGCGCCAAAGCAGGGGCTGCAAGCCCCTGATCCGGTTTGAACTGGGGTATGCACAGGGACACCAAATGTGCCCCCAGTGCAGGACTTCAAAGCACCCGAAAGTGCTCCCGCCCAGCCCCAATACACTTTGTCCTGTCTGGGGAGGTGGTCACACCTCCCTGGGACAGGAAACCTATTGTCCAGGCCTCCCCTGCCGGAGTTTCGTCCAGCAGCAGGAGGCCAGACTCGTGTCTGTGGCAGCAGCATCCATTTTGTGATGCCAGGGCTCTGGAAAGAAGTTACCGGACTCGTCAGAGTTAACATGCCTTTCCCTCTAGAAGGGTGGAATGCTACCCCCGCCGCCAGGATTGGCGGGGGGGTAGTATTCCAAGATGTTTGACACCAAACACGACATGTTTTGGTGCAGCCATTCCATAGTTAGCATTTTACCGCGAGGATATAATGCGTTTAAGAGTATATGGTCAGGCTGCACTACAAACAGCATCAGAGATGGTCTCCGAACGCTGCAGAGGGGCCCTGCTCATGCAGGGGCACCCTCTCACATAGGAACCATGCACTCTGCCTTTAGGATTGATAAGGCCTGCCTTAGGAGTGACTTATAGGTTTATATGTGTGTATGCATTTAGTGATATAGGTAACCTATACCACAGCAAGGGGTGCATGCACCACCTTACCCAGGCTGCAGTAGCAGACCTGTGGTGTCAGTTTGGATGGCCTACCAGGGGTGGCATAATATATGCTGCAGCCCCTGGCAGGCCTCTGAGGTACCTATGCCCTTGGTACATAGTATACCATATACTAGGGACTTACAAGGGCACTCCAGATCCCAATCAGAGATGTGCCTAAGGCACATGGAGACCCTTTTAAAGAGGAAACAGCTAGGCTGGGGTTCTGAATAGCAGGGCCCCAGCCAGACTAATGTCGAAAACCAGTGAAGTATCAGCAAAAAGTGGGGGTACCCCTGTGAAGCAGATCCTACTCTCCTACACAACCCCCCCAAACGTAGGGACATTAAACTAACCTTGCCCAGTTAAGTCTTCATGTTCTAAGTGGAAATACCTAGAGAGTCCATCTGCATTCGCATGGTTACTCCCAGGCCTATGTTCCACTGTAAAGTCCATCCCCTGTAGGGAAATGGACCACCTAAGCAGTTTGGGGTTTTCACCCTTCATTTGTTTTAGCCATAAGAGGGGCTTATGGTCTGTCTGAACCAGGAAGTGTGTACCAAACAAGTATGGCCTCAACTTCTTCAGAGCCCAGACCACAGCAAAGGCCTCCCTCTCTATGGCTGACCAACGTTTCTCTCTAGGGGTCAGCCTTCTGCTAATAAAAGCTACTGGCTGATCCTGACCTTCTTCATTCAATTGTGACAGTACAGCCCCTACCCCCAATTCAGATGCATCAGTTTGAACAATGAACTTCTTGGAGTAATCAGGACTCTGCAGAATTGGAGCAGTGCACATGGCCTGCTTGAGGTCATCAAATGCCTTTTGACAGCTAACTGTCCACTGAACCTTTTTGGGCATTTTCTTAGAAGTTAAGTCATTCAAGGGTGTCACTATTGATCCATACCCCTTGACAAATCTCCTATAGTACCCAGTCAGGCCTAAGAAGGCTCTCACCTGAGTCTGGGTAGTGGGAGCAGTCCAGTCCATGATGGTCTGGATCTTGCTCTGCAAAGGTTGAACCTGGCCTCCACCCACAAGGTGGCCCAGGTACACAACCTGACTCTGCCCTATCTGGCACTTAGTGGCCTTGATAGTCAGGCCTGCCTTTTGCAGGGCCTGTAAAACATTCCTGAGGTGGACCAGGTGATCCTCCCAGGTGGAGCTAAAGACAGCAATATCATCTAGATAAGCTGCACTATAGGCCTCCAGTCCTGTGAGAACTGTGTTCACCAACCTCTGGAAAGTGGCAGGTGCATTTTTCAGACCAAAGGGCATCACCACAAATTGATAATGCCCACTAGGGGTTGAAAATGCTGTTTTGGGCTTTGCAGCATCAGCTAGTCTGATCTGCCAGTAGCCAGCTGTTAGGTCAAATGTGCTGAGATATTTGGCAGAGGCCAAAGTATCTATGAGCTCATCTGCCCTAGGTATTGGATGGGCATCAGTCCTAGTGACTGCATTGAGGCCCCTGTAGTCTACACAAAACCTCATCTCTCTTTTCCCACCACTGGTGTGAGGTTTAGGTACTAGGACTACTGGACTAGCCCAAGGGCTATCTGAGGGCTCAATCACTCCCAATTCCAACATCTTCTGGACTTCAGTC